>JAPMOQ010063219.1:889890-969965 GCA_026543055.1 Argiope trifasciata
TGATCTTCAAGTTTGTCGCCAAGCTCTGGGATTATTGATGCGACATCCGGGCAATATTCAATACAGATGACTGTAAATCAGTCTTCTTTACAATGACATTATTAGTGCGGAAAAGCAAAATTACAAGTTCGTAACAATATCAATATCACGAAAGATTACTTAAAGGGCTGAATCAGAAAATAATGCATTTTTCGACATTTATACAAAGTTGAATTCTTTTTTTTTAATATTTGTAAACACAATCCAGTTAATCGCTTGTGACATAAAGACAGACTTTTAGAATTTGTCGACCAAGATAACAGAGTGTGTACTGCTGAAGACACTTTATCATTTAAATAAGACATAATACCAAACAAAAGTAACTCTAATATATCGGTAATTATTGAGTATATGATTACACAAAAAAGAATTAACCAATAAGAGTATTTAAAATTCCACACCACATATTTATTGAAAATTACCACTGACAATGAGTCTCTTGTATGTAGAAAGCAGTTTTACCTTTTCAAAAGTGATGATTTTGAAAATTAATGATTAGAAATATCTAGATTTTTACATTTTGTATTTCTCAAGTTTATTTACACCCGAACAGCCAGGCAGACTAATTTTTTCTGAACAGATTTTTCTTAGAATTTATTAGAAATTGCTGAATTGATCTAAAATCCATAAAATGCATTGATGTAATTTAAGTCATTGAGTTTATAAACAGACGTAACGCCAAAAATGTGTTTTTCGTATTGAAAAAGAATTGAAGCGCCGTATTTCGTTAAGTCTCGAGCTCGAATTATTTGATGATTTCTATACTTTCTCTATATACTTTATATATGAGAAAGGAAAAATGATGTGATACCAAAATACAGCATAAGACAATAGAAAGTTAGATGTTAAACAACACTCACATTTTTCTATATATATACATAATTTTAAAATATTTTTCAATAAATTCACTAACTTTATGACTTTCTATTTTTCTAGATAGAGAAAGTAACTTTATGATAAGTATAACCTTAGGAAGGAAGTAATTATCTTATGTATAAGTAACCTTATGACTTTCTGCTTTCCTACTAGTCTTAGAATTCCATAAAGGCTTTAAATATTTTTCAATAAATTCACTAACCTTATGGCTTTCTACTTTCCAACGTATTACTGTAACGATAATAAATTATTCATTTTCATTAATTAAAGTTTTTTTACTTAAAACTAAACAAAATATTGAAATATTTTACTAACTTAAATTATTGACTCCCATTGAAATCAAAATAAATTTTGAAATAACTTTTTTTTACATCTGAAACTTTGCAGACACGGTGACAGGTGTTCTACTCTTGTCAAGCAAGATCGAAGCCTATCTGACAGAAAACCAAATACAAATGAGACGATATTTCAAGTCCGAATATTTCTTCGACCCTCATTCGAAATTCGTGTTGCATTAGCCTAGGGCCTAAACTTCTTTGGGATGTTTGTACTTGGGCTTTATTTGCAAAAGGGGGCGAAAGTTGCTATCTTGCAGAAATATTTCCACATTCATCCCATAGGTGCTCATTATGGAGTGTTTTTCAGACCAGGGAGCAAGAGAAGAACTAAAACTAGGAAAGAAAAAAAAATTCTCTAGAAGTCAAACTAAGAAGGTAAGGAAAAAGTTTTACCTTCGAAGAACGAAAATCCCGTTCGAATTGCGATGACTTGCTGTTTGAATTGTTTGCGAATCGACGAGGGAATAAAGTGTTTGCACACAGCTCCAAATCACTATTTCTTTATTTGAGAAAAGATGGGATTCAATTATGACATCAGATTTTACGCAGAGTTGCCATTTCTGCTTCTGGAAATGCAGTGTGACATCCGTTTTCTATTTTTACTGGATTGCAAACGATTTTCTTTCTTTTTTTTCTGATATGCGTATGGCAATGTCTTATGCAGAGAACAAAAAAATAAATAAAATAAATAACATGTGCTTGTTTCGAAGGTTCTAAGATCTCTTTCTACCTGAGAATTTTGCAATTTTCATATCTTGTGGGATTTAAGTACTCGTTATTCTAATATCTCCAAAGTCTGTGACATGCAAACGAATTTGCATTTATCAAATATTAAGAAAATATATTTTTCTGAAAGTATACTTTTGGATAATTCTCAAAAAAGGAAATAAAAAAGAATTCTTTATTTATTTTTAAAAAAATATCTTGTTAATATTTTTGTTTCTACTTTCTTGGTTTCTTTCTCAACATTTATGCTGTTTATTTTAAAGAGATAACAAGACTAAAATATTATAGTTTGTTAATAGAAAATAAACACCAAAAAAATTTTACACGATTGCTGCTCAGTTTTATTTTATGCATTCTATTAAAAGCTAATTACATATTTTTAAAAGCTGATTTTTTAAAAATTGGGGCTCTTCCTCCTATAAAACCTTAAATTTTAAAAAAATCCATTTATCTTTATTTTTATTAATATCTTACCATTAGTTAAAATATAGAAAAATTAAAAGTAATTAGTTCGAAATTATTCTTGTATCACTAATAGTTAATTAGTTATTGATACTATACCGATGATGTCCAGGTGTCAGATGAAAAGGAGCGTTACACCAGTAAAAAGCTCATAATTAAAATTAAAAAAAAGAATTTAAATAGCTATTAACGGACAAGATATTCAAAAAATTAATATGCTCGTGTACTAGACGCTACAAACAGCCAAAAAAATATCCGAAACAAAAAAATAGCAAAAAAAAGTGAAGAGGTCTAAACGGCTCAAGCAGAAGAGCCTCTATAATATTCCAATAGCATCATTGAAACATAAATTTTAAATAAAATTTACCGAAAATAGGCAGTTAAAATTAAGAAAAAAAATGAAATGAATGAAATTATTGATACTATAAAAGAAAAATTAATCAGAAAATAAGAGTCCCAACTAATAATCAATGTCCATTTTTAAACGGCAGATATAATTTCATCACTCTTAATTTTCCAATTTATTGAACGTCAACGAAATAATAAGGTTTCGCCCAATCTTCTATTATTTTTATTGATAACTAGCCGCCTTTGGCGACCAGCTGATTCACCATGAGTAATGGGTTCTAAAATTTTCAATTAAATCACATATTCATTAGCCTTGAAGTAACACCGGCCATTGATTGGCCTTTAGAAGACTGATTGATGTAGCAACTCTTATTTAAAATATTAATAAAAATATTTTGTAAAATATGGCTCACAGAGCAAAGTATGAAAAAATCTAAAACTCATTATTCATAAATGCATTGTTTGACTCAAACTACATGAAATGTAATTATTTACTTCATTTAGATCAAATTGATAGTATTAAACAATACATATGCCGATTAATAATATTTTACAAATTGGCCAATGGAAAGGAATTTGAATGCATATCCTGTTTAAATTCAATCCTGTATAAATAAATATAATTTATTCAATTAATGATTTAAATACGATCATAGAATACTTTGCCTTGCATTTTTTAAAGAAAATATCACATTTTATATTTATTTTATTTTATCCAGTCACGTGCTAAAAGTTGCATTTCTTCAGATTTAATTTGCGATGATAGTTTTTTTTTAATTTGAACTTTCTTCAAAATGATGGCAACATGGTGATAAAACATAATTTTTTCCCTTTGACGTACTCTTGCAGATTTTATAAACCTTAGCTTTGCATTTATTTTTTTAGTAACTATCACATTTTATACTGAAAAAAAAATATTGAATTAATGATACAGATATTGCAGATGATAATAGAAATATGCCATTAAGTCGGGATTCCAATGCATATCCTGTCTAAATTTGATCAGGTTTACTGTAAAGAAGGTTTATTGAATTATTTAGATATTGCAAACGATCATAAAATCCTTTGCTTTGCATTTATTTTTTTAGAAAATATCACTTTTTATATTTATGTTATTTTATCCAGTCCCGTGCTGAAAGTTGTATTTGTTTAGATTTGATTTGCGATGATAGTTTTTTTTATTCGAACTTCCAGCATTCTTTTATTTTATCCAGTCACGTGATAAAAACTTGGTTAAATATTTCTTTAAAAATTCGTTAAAAATAGAAGCTTACGTTATAAATTAAAAAAACTGATACCGTTAGAAAGTTAATTTTTTTAATCTTTAAATTGATATAAAAATCATGTAAGTGCAATGATATTTTCGGAAGTTATAGTGGAAAAACGTTGAAATTTCGCTTAAATTTTAATTAATTCAAATTCTAATTAAAAATTCAAAAAAAGGGCTCCGAGGTGCACATTTCCGACCTCCAAGGTATACATGTACCAAATTTGGTAGCTGTAGGTCCAACGGTCTGGTTTGTAGAGCGACAACACACACACACACGCACACACACATTGAGCTTTATTATAAGTATGGATTTTTATAAGAAATTTAAAAATAATCCATATTCGATTTAAAAACATATATAAAAAATTAATTCTAAAAATTTATCTCACAATGAATTTATTTCAATTTCTATCTTCTATTAAGCATTCAACAATTTTTATTAACATTTCTTCCAGTTAGAAAATTAAATCTCCGATTTCCAGTTTCAGTTTCTGGAGATTGTGATATTTGAGATCGAGACCCAAACATTCGATTGAATGAATAACTAGCAACAAAATAGCAAAAAGTCAAAAACAAGTGTGTTAGAAAAAGACCGAATCTCAACAAAGATTAATTCTAAATAATATAAAAATACTGTCTTATGTCTATTTTAATCTCATCAGTTGCGATAAAGTATGAAAAGTATTTGTGCGAGTTGAAGTAATTTAAAGGGAAAGTTAGTTACAGAAAGGAATGAAATAAGAATACAAAGTCT
This sequence comes from Argiope trifasciata, assembly GCA_026543055.1. Lineage (NCBI taxonomy): Eukaryota > Metazoa > Arthropoda > Arachnida > Araneae > Araneidae > Argiope > Argiope trifasciata. The sequence goes on from JAPMOQ010063219.1 coordinate 894,704, forward strand.
CATTGTAATGATTAATGTTGTTTGTCAAGTTGGTGTCGCAAAAATCTGAAGAAAAAAGAAATTCCTACTTGCATCTAAATCTGTACATCAAGAAATAAAATATTCGGAATTTTAGTTCTTAAATTTATAATAAAAATATCAATGCCTTTTATTCATAAGTCATTTGCAAACAATATTTTAATTTTTAAAGCCATTAATCAGTGTTTGTCTGAGAAAAACATAATTTTGCATATTAAAATAATTGAATGCATTGAACAATTTTATTCATATATTAAAAATAAAGGGGAGGGAGAGATTGAAAGCATACATTTATATAATAAATTCTATCTATCTACATTTTTAAAATGAATTAATTTTTCTCCATTTGAATTCAAACTTTTAAAATATATACATATATCATTTGAGTAGCATTAGATTCTGATTTCCTCCTATTTCTGAAAGTCTAATTTCATAACTTTAATGCCACTTATAACTCTCGTCCCTAAAATAAATACTTCTTCAGCTGTATTCTCCTAAAATCCAGTTCTCAAAATCACATTAATTCCCAAGGCTTTAACATGCTCTCTTTGCTTGTCCTTTGGATGTGGTGAGTGATTGTTTGAATACTTATTTAAAAATAAAAAATAATAAAACGCTTCAAATTCCTAAAAGATAAAACTTTCATTTAGTAATGAAAAAAGAAAGAATCTGTGATTTAAATGTAACTATGCCTGTTTATATTTCTGGGGGTATATATCACCTATACATATATATTATTCCTTTGTGAGCACTATTACCATTAGCTGTAAATGCTTTAGTTTGCTTAAGAATTTCTTTTAAGAATAATTTAATAAGTCAACAGGTAATTAAAAAAACAGCCTTAATTGTTCCATTCAAGTAAAAAATAAAATGTAAAAAAGAATGCATTATATTGTTAATTCCTCTAGTATTAGTTTAATTTATATACAATGTATTTAGTGTAATTCAAGTGATTTGAGTGTGTTGGTCTAGGAAAGAAATAAGACTTATTAAAAAAAAATAGTATATAACAAAATAGAAGAAAAACTATAAGTAATAAGAAAAAAATCGTTGTTTTCTAAAAGCTAAAACTTCAAATTCATTTAATGCACCTATTTTTGCTAACGAAAATTTTCAAATATTTAAATTATAGGCTGCAATCACCTTTTCATTACACAAAACATTGATTTTAAACCACATGTGCCAATAATTGTTCTTTAAGTTATATACTTCCCTCCCCGCCTCAAAAAAAACTGTTTTCGACATATATTTATCTAAATTATGGACATCAAAATTCTGGTAATAAGGTGAATTATACAGAAATGGTCATTTGAGTTTCATCATGTGATTGCAAAATTTTTTTATATTAGTTCTGGAAAATTACATCCATCGTTTTAGATTTCTAGAAGTATAATTTCATAAATAAAAAATTATGACAGAAATAAAATTTGACTTAATTTGTCATTTAAAATTTTAAACTAATTTAATGATGTGCATAAGGGTAATTTTATTTTAAATTTTAGTAAGTAATGACGTTAAATTAATGATGTGCATAAAGGTAATTTTATATTATATTTTAGATGCTACAGATTTTTATAGTGGGTTTTTTTTTTACTATCTGTCAGATTATTTTAATGACATGAAAATAGTACCCATCAATTTTACATCATTTCCATTAATTCTACTTTTATCCTTTTGAAAGTGAATTTTCTATAGAAATGCATTCTTAAAAAATGAGAATTTATTCCAACGATTTAGTAATTTACCTCAAATCAATCAACACTAGTTTTCCTCCTTTCTTGCAAATGCAAGATTATTTTTGGAAACTCATTTAATATTACTTTTTGAAAAATATTTATTTGATAGATTTGAAATTCAGATTTTCTTACCCTCTTACCCATACTCCCCCTCAAAAAAAATCTTTTATGAATAAACTGACATTCAAAAGAAAGTTTATAGTAAGAAAATATGAAAAATAATTTATTATACAATATGAAAAATATACAAAGTAGAACAATAGCACTATTGTTCTTCAGTAATTTCACTGTCTTCAACTTGCTTTACAGATGGAAAATAGACTTTAAATGAAAAATTCGAACGAGGCAAGGAACCCTGAAAAATATATATACATAATGAAATTAAACAACATTTACTTTCTTTGATGAAAATATTTAAAAACTTTAAAGAAACACTTTAAAGAATGCATTTACATGCATATAAGACTTACTTCAAAGAATGCATTTACATTATATATAAATACTCTCAATCAAAAGAATTAAAATGAAACATAATTGAAACAATAAAACATTTTTGAATAATTTGTTACAATAAAAAAAATTTAAGCTAAGTCAAATTTAAATATATAATTAAAATAATAGATTATTTCATGTATCTCTTCTATTTATTTATAACAAAATGATAATTTACAACGAATGTCTTTCCTGCCATAAAATTAAGCATTTCATTGTTTAATAAATAACTAAATACTTTTATAATTTTGTTTCACCGCTTGCCTAGGAATTTGAAAATACAAAGGCATATTTATATCTTTTAAAAGAAAATATTTTTTGTATAAACTTTAAAACTAAACTACTACAATAATACTATAGTTTTGATTTTCAAATTTTCTTTTTAAAAGTTAATAATATTATCAGAATAACTGTAAAAAGAAATAAGACTTAGAAAAGATATTTAAAAATACATAATTTAATAAATGAATTTTATTATCATTAATGATTTTTTAATTATTTCTGGTATTTGAATATTTATTATTAAGTATCAATAAAACGTATTTCTCAATATTCAAAATAAAGACTGACAACAAAAAATTATTTTCAAATGAAATACAATTATTTAAAAATTTTCCAATATGATATAAGGATACATGCAGAAATTCAATAAACTTTCACAAATTGTATTCCACTTATGTTGCATTTCAGCACACAAAATACTATGAAATTAAAATTAATAAAGAATTCTTTTTGTTTAAAAAAACAAGAAATAATTTTCTCTAAATTTTTAACGAAAAAAAAATTTAACTCTAAGAAATAACTTTTTTTAGAGTTACAAACAGAAAGAAAATAAATTGTCTGGGAAACATTTATCAGAACTGCACATTGCAATTATCCTTTTACTTTTAAATATATTTTTTACAAGAAATGAAATACACTACACTTTAAAAGCTGGGTTTGTCCCCTCCTTTTTTTAGTACCGTAAAAATCTACTGCCTTTGATAGACATCATTATGCGAGTGTCTTATTTTTTGATATCAGCCTGACATATAATAACTAATCAGTATCCCTTTCCCCTCCATTAATATATCATAGTATCTATTGCCTGGTATAGGCACTATTATTTCCTAAATATCAGATTATTTTTAACATCTGACAGGTATACAGTTTCTGAAATAATAGATGTTTCATAAAAAATTAGAGTAAAAAGATAAATCATTATTGATTCACATTTCAATGATTCTTTATAATGATTACATCATACTACTATCAGTAATAAGTTATGACCTTCTATTAATTTCTAAATGAGTCAACTGTGTGAACTTTCAAAATGTTGCCATTGCTTGATCATAAAGCATAGCCAAAACATATTATATGTTTAACAAAGAATTTTAATCCCACATTTTTGCTTTTTCAGAATTTATAATAATGACTGGATGTAACAGTAATAACTGTAGAATGAATAGATTACATAAATGAAACTATGCTACATTAATCATTCTACTTACATTTAAGTGTTAATTGTCTCATATGATAGTTATACTGAATGTCCGGCACAAAAAACCCTAACATTTCAGAGTGCATGGTTTACAATCAGTTGACACTGTTGGAAATTCATATTTTTAATTACAATCTTTTTAATAATTTGTTATAACTTTTTAAAAATCGAAAGAGTTTTTAAAATACTTTTTAAAATATATTTATTTTAAGAATAATTGTGAACAGAAATTGTAAATGTTATTTTAAAAAAGCAGTGGTTAACATAGTTAATTAAAAGGTTAACATAGTTCATTGTTTAATTATAAGTAACAATAGAAAAATATTTATTTTTAAAATTAGAAATACATACAGGATTGAAAAATATGCTGTTAGAACTTGTCACTGTATAAGGATCATATTTATCTGCACAGACAACCACATCTGGAAGGGGATACAAAGATAAAGCATGATCATATTCCCAGTAAACAGGTGCAACATTCAATGGCAGAGGTAAAAGATGGCCATTGGCAATAACTGTTTTTACAAACTAAAGAAAAAATAAAAAAGATAAATAAATAAAACAAAAATTTATAATTCATTGAAAATCACATTAGAAAAAATTCAAAGTCCATCATTAAAAGAAAATAGTTTTCTAAGGTAATTTTTGCATATCTACATGCACACATTCTTCTGTAAAAAAGGATTTTATACAATCTTTTCACCTTCTTTTGTCCTTTTAATAGTGAAAATAGTTTGATAAAGTAAATTTTCCCCATCATATTTAAGATAATTCAAACATATAATGAGATAGTAAATAGTTATTATGATTGTAATTTTAAGGTGCTTTTAAATTATTTTTTTAATAATCAAGAATTTTTCTATAACAGCCTTTCGACATTTATTTATTTATCGTTCCAAAAAACTTTTCAAATTTAGTTAAAATAATTAAATTTCATATAATTTGAAATCAAATGAATAGGCACCTTTTCATAAAATTTAAACTAACAAATAAATACTTTTCCAAATTGCATATCCTTGTTTCAAATCAATATTATAGTAAAAAATAATTTTTGAATGTTAGATACTTTTGAAAGTTTTAGATATATATTCTTTTTCTGAAGTGGAAACAGAGATAAAAGTTTGTGATAGAGATACTACATAGTCCAATGTGTCAACTAATATGGTATAAATATATTTATGAAATTAATTAAAATTCATTTAATTTCTTAACAATTAAAAAACAATTCATTATCTTTATCTCAACAATATTTTATGTGCACCAAAATATAATACTGACTTATCACTGTGGTCTATATTTTTAAAGATCAGAGAAATGAGAAACAATAACGACATATATGTAACTTTAATATTATGTCATCTGCTTTAATGCAATATTAACAACATAACAGTAAAATTATGTACTGTATGTGATTACTAATCTATATAAATTTGATAAAAATTATCCTTTTGTGTACATCAATTTCTTAGTCATAAGATTAGACATTATTCAAATGTTTTTTGCTTTGTTAAATAGTCATCTTGGCCACAATTCTTAAAAATGATTTTTTTAATGCCATCATTTAATGTATTTAAAATAAAAGCAATTTAAGAGAAGAATAAAAAAAGCTGAATTAGTTATTGAAAGATAGAATCTTCCCTACAGAGAGATTGGTATACTTAGAATCATTTAAAATTTCAAGCACCTCTCAGACATGATGTACAGGATATTTCAGAAAATTAATGCAACAATCAGATAATAGAAAACACTTTCATTATTGAATACATAATGATAAGTAAATCTATTATATATTATGGGGAACTGAAAAAAATTGAGATGGTAATAAATAGGCGATTTTCATATTCAAGTGAAGATGACTTTATATTAGTGACTTAGGATCAATCATCACAATGATAAAGAGATGGATATGCAATTTGGTTGATTCAATTACGTTATTGGTAAAGGAATTTGAAAGTTACACACAAAAACTCCAAAAATCAAGTCCCTAATCACAGAATATTTCTTGCTTCTGCCCTCACACATCAAAGGGCATCCTTTTGGTCAAGATAGAAATGTTAAAAAATAGACCATGTCCAAAAAAAAAAGGCATAGATTCAAAGGCACTACTAGAAATATAAATAATTGTAATGAATGTAAAAAAGAAAAAAAAAAAGCTTCAATTACATTTGTATCAAATATAAGCAAACTTTGCAGTAAACATATTTTTGCACTATAGTTTCATTTGCTTGCTAGTATTGTATTTGGAACAAAAAATCACTCTATCATATAAAAATATTTCATTTGTGATTATGAAATCAATGGCAAAAAAAATGACATTTTTGAAAACTTGTTGCATTATTACGAAATATTTCAAGATTATAAATTTTTTATAAGGCATTTTTTTAATAAAAGAAAGAAAAGGAAAGACTGCAGGATACATTAAATCTAAAATTTCATATCAATTATAAGAATGAAAATTAGCCTGATTGCTTCTCAATTTAATCTTTGCTTGATAATGCAACACATCTCAAATAGAATAATGGCTTAATTATTTTGAATATTTCAAAAAATTTTAGAAATTTCAAACATCTGCAATCATTTACGAGAATTTATACTGAAGAATTGTTCTGCTTAATTGTTATATTTAAACATATAAATAAGTTTTATACATTTTAGATAAAAATATAAATAATAATTTGCATTTTCTCTTTCAAAAATTCAAACCATTCAGTTTATAAGAAACATTCCTCTTCACCAAATATACTAATATATTTAAAGGTACAAATTTTGAAAATTATTGTAAATATTATAATTTTTGAATTACTTATTCTTTGTGAACATAATATTCAAAATTAAAAAAAGAGAATAAAAGATTATTTAAAACATTCATCAGCAACAGTGATATAGTAGTAATTGAAAGCCATACTAATATGGAAAATAAATGCATGTAAATTTCTCAATAGACATGATTATACAAGATACAATGAATACATTTTTATATGAACATGAAATTAAATGCACATTGTTACTAAAACTACAACTAAATTAATATCACTACTATGTTCTAAAAGATACAACTTAGCTATGATTAATTGATAACTGATTTTCAATATCAGATAGATGACTGACAGATATGACATTCACTAAAAAAAATATGAAACAAATAGAAATATTTTTGTATTAAAAAACTTTTCTCCCTTTCTTATTATTAACCAATTTTCAACTGCATGTTATGAAGGAACAATATACAGATAAAGATGGAGCCTTTGATAAGCATTTGTTTTCTAATTTATCAAAATAAACATATCAGATAACACTAATATCTTGCATTCATCAACTCATCACAGACAGACTATACAAATGAGCAAATGTATGCATATCAATATGAGATCTCTCACCAGATTAGGTATATCAACTTTCTCTTCATGCTCCCAAGGAGTATAAATACTGTTGCGACACATTTTTGAGATCACATCTTCCCGGAACACTACTATATCTTGAGTACAATATTGAATGTGACAAGGATTGGATGTAAAAACAGCTTTAGGAACCTTTTTCTTGAAGTCCCCAAGAAAGCTTGATGGGATACTAGGTCTAAAAATGGAAAACCTCATATATATTATTAACTATTTTACCTATGTCATTCTATTTGTAATAGAATGGTAAATAAAATTTTAATAATTCAAGTAAGAAATAGCAGGGGCAAAGTCAGAACCTTTTAGACAAAATAGAAAACTATATTTAAATTTTACATTACCACATCTTAGATTAACAATATCACATTTTAGATTCTTACTTACCAAAGCATTTTATGACATATGCCATTATTTTGACAATGCATTCAGAACTAAACACAAAATATTTTTAATGGTAAAAAAATGCTGTAATATGGGGAGGGGGATTAAAAATCATAAAAAGCATGGGATCAACTTATTTATTCCATTAATGATAAGAAAAATCGAGTAGAAAAAAGAATGGCATATTGACTGAAGTAAAAATAATTAGCAATAATATTAACAAGATACATAGCTTGAAGTGAAGAGAAATATTTTTAGAGATGGCTGCATCTTTCAATACAATATTAAGTATATTTTTAAAGCAGGATGTACAAATATGGCCTCAACACATCTAACAAATCATGCAATACTATCAAAAACAAATATATTTATTCATGGCAGTTATAATTTAGGTTATACTAAAAGGATAATAAATTCATGAAAATCTGAGGTATTCTTAATAATTTGTAAGAACATTTCAACACTCCATGCCATATTTCCATATTTTGTTATAAATTCATATAACAAAGTATCATTCATTTGTCTGATTCCATAAGAATTTTTCAAATCTAAATTCTAAGGAATATTTGTGAAGAATTCCAAACAGATATTTCTTATGTACTAAATAGATTATTCTAATATTATTTCCAGATTGATAATGAAATTGTGAAAATGAATTTAACTTTTTACAAAAATTTTGCTAATATTGCAATGAAATGCATATACACTACACTAATACACTCAATATTGAAAGTTCTAATTTTAATTATACATAAGAAAATCAAATTATCTAACAACTTTTTCAGTAAATAAGAATTCAAAAGTACGGGTATATTATATCAGCTATATATGCTTTCATTTTATCATTATTCATTTATAAACTAAACATTAAAAAAATAAGCAAATGCTATAAAAGATTAATACAAACAAAAATTATATCTTGAATAAAGTATAGTATGAAGAAATAGATAAAATGAAATTTAGGTGCACATACCTAGGTAAAATATGAGGAAGGCCAGGATCATTAGGGCCTGGAACAAAAATAAACTGTGAATTTTCCATTAATGTGGGAAATTCACTGATCATGGTACCCAGTTGAGAAAAACAATCTAAAAAAAATTACAAGATTACATTTACTTACATTTAAAAATTTGTTCATGTTCCAGATTTAGATGCAAGGAATATACATTTACCTTCAAAAGTTTTACTTTGTGAACCTATAATGGGAAGTGATAAAAAGTTCCCAATAAAAACAAAGCAGGTAGGTGGCATGAGAGAATATCCAGCAAATAAAATATGCAATTTCTGCATTACCTATAAATAAAATAAAAATATATATTTTCTATTCTAAAAAATGTATGGTTATTAGATCAAGTTGACAAAAATATACTAAAAATAAAGAAATAAATTAATAATTCTGAGAATATGTTTCACATTAAAATATATAAATTGTACATATCAAACTTCACTAATCATTAAATTGAAGAAACAGCAGTTGTGGCTAAGTAATTATAAAATTTTGATTTTTTTTGCTATTATAATTTTCTACAATAATTGCAGTGTAAAATATAGCTTTGGATTACAACTTCAAACAGGCATTTTACAATTTTATCAGTTGTCTATACTTTGCTATATGGGAACTCCAGAACTCATTTAACCAGAATTCTGCTATATTTAAAAACTTTTAACTTATATGAACTACCAGGAATTAATGTTAAATATAAAGCATTAAATGATGGTTTAATAATGTAATTTAAAATTTTATATGTTTATGTATTTAAATGGGGGGGAAAAGTGGGAAGTTATGGTATCATATAGATTACTCAACTTTCTCAAGTTATTTATCCTAATCTAAATGTAGCCGAGAAAGGAAAAGCATTGGTATAAACTGGGGCTTTTTTTTCTGCAGCTAAAATAAATTAAAATAGAAAACATGGCCTGATTATTTGAGTGGAAGAGTGGATGACTCAATTATATAAAATATAAGAATTTTGAAGTTATAATTCTGATTGAATTTTTTACTCTCTATCTTTTGGAAATTCAAGTTCTTTTCACAAACCCTCTTAGAGATACGATAAAAAAGTAGTTAGTAATACAATTGCTTCAAATTAGGAGTTAATTAGAGGAAAAGAAGAATAGTTAATATAAAATTGACATTCCTTCTGGTCCCTTAAAAAGATATAGAGTGAAGATATAAATATATTTATAGTCAGGAGGCAAAATTTTGCAATATTTGTTTTTAAAGTTGAAAAAATAATATAGTGCAAAAGATGAAATATATATATCAATTATTTAATACATTATTAAGTAAATTAAAGTTTGTATTATTGAGTACATAACCAAATAAATTATAACTAAAAATTATATGAAAAGTCAAAATAATTATACATATTGGCTTATATAAAAGTGCTAAAGCAACTACTGTTTATTGTTCAGTAGCATTTTCTTTGTTTTTCATGCTCTTATTTTATGAAAAAAGTGGTTAAAATTTAAACTGAGATTTTCCTCCCCTCTCTCAACTATATTTAGATTAGAGTAAACTTGAAGTAGCTTTAAAAAGTTGTTTTCACTCTAAGTTAGAATAAACTAAGGAGTGAAATATGCATAGCTTAAGAACTGAAATTCATATGACTTAACAGAATAGGGGATTATTTTAATACTTTCAATTGTGTTTAACCTAATAAATGTCCTAGATATAAAAAAATTATATAAGATTTAAAATAATTTATATGAAAAAACCATTTAGGGCAAAACTTACAACATAACTTAAATGCACAGTATAATAAATTTTTCACAATATCACTTTTCAAATTAATAAAAAAATTATCAAATATAAATCAATACCTTATTATTAATTTATTATTCATTAAAAATTACTGCATTACTCTTTAATCAGAAATTTTTAATGAAATATAATAATTCTTTATCATTACCTGTAACTGGTCTAACCATACATCAGATAGAAAAACAAACATTGCATCTGTATTAGCCTCTTCAGCATGCTTAAGATTTGTTGATAAACGGTGTGAATTCATTGAAGAATATGGAGTTACACATAAATTTGGGAAATGTGATCTAAAAATAATTAAAAAATTTTATACAATTGAATTCTATATATAAAAAAAGGGAATCACATAATTTTTATCAATATCACCAATATGTTCTGATGCACAAAACAGATCTTAAATTTAAATGATTTCTTCAGAATTAATTTAATGATTTCTAGCCTAAAACACGTTTCAAGTAAATATCTTAAATTTCAATTAATTTGTATTTCTACTCCATCATATGAAAATATATATCTATACTTTTTTGTTTCAGAACAAAGATAATTAAATTTATAAGCATTTCACAGTTCATTAAAAAAGCATAAAAGGAAGTAAAAACTTACAGGGTTATATCTGCAGGTTCTGGGGGTGGAAATCCCATAGCAGTGACATAAAAGATTTTATCTTCATAAAACCCTTCAGCCAAAACTATATTATTTTCAGTGAATAATCCACCTTTATATACCTTAGTCATGTTAAGAATTTAACAGAGCAGAAAGAATACTGCTCCAGGAACCTTTGAATACATTCTGTAAATATTTTCAAACCTTATAGCAATTAGATGCCTATATTAATTGAATTTTTTTAATTAAAAAATCTGCATACTATTTTTAAAAAATCGGCATATTATTCTGCATAAAAAATTTGCATACTATTTATATATATATATATATACTAAAAGCAAATTTATATTTCAGACTAAATAATATAATTTAAAATAAAAAATATTTCTTTTCTTTTTAAATACTAATTTTGGCTAAAATTGTAAGCATCGTTTTATAATAAAATTTGAAATAATACAAACATGAATATAAAAAAATTACTCATAATTATGTTAGCTTTAAAATAAATAAGACTTTTTTTTTTTTCAAAAAAAAATTAATACACTCCTAAACAAAAATTTAACTAATGTTAGTAATAGATACACAGACCTTTTTTTATAAATAAATTGTAACAAAGACTATAAATGCCTCATGCAAGATTATTCATATGTTTTAATACACAATAACAACTAATTTATTCTCTCTTTTTTTTAAACCGTTTTCTTCTAGCACTTTCAATAGAATGTAAAAAGAAACAAAATCATGCAAAGATAAAGGAAAAATAACATTTTAAATTTAAAAATTTAACAGTTTTGCATATTCTTATTCTTTAAGGTGTATTTGTGCCAACTTTGATGCAAATAGAAAGCAAGCACATATATATATTTTTATTATCATAGGAATGAGATTAAGTAAATATGGATTCTAAAATTGAAATAGGATATTTTTTACAGTTAGCAACTATTAATAATTTACTTAATTCAGTCACTAAATAGTTTTGACTTCAAATGATAATTTCTAAAACTTTCCAGAAATATAAAATTATTAATACAAATCCTGAAATAAGTCTAAATGTTAGGATTCTGAAAATGGCCACCCAAATTTTGCATACATTATATATGTTCACATATATGAAATGTAACACATTTTGAATCAAAATTATACATGGATACAATCAAACAAAATAATAAATGTAAAAGCATTAGTAAAACTTTAAAGGATACTGCTTGTTTCAGATTTACTCTCACAACTCCTGTAGGATCCTCCAAGAAAAACTGGCCCTGAAAATGTTTAATTTATGTAAATATATTTCAAAATGAATGAAGGTAATAAATGAAGTAAATAAGTAAGTAAAGTAAATAAATGAAGGTATTAAAAAATTCAAATACTTTTGAAATTAAGAATTTTTTTTAAGTATATAAGATTATGATACCATAATAATTTAATGTTGAATAGTATAAGACATTTGAATTAATTGATTTTTTTTTTGTTTGTACAGAAGAAAAGAGAAGAATTGTCTATGTTACCAAGTAAAACAGATTTAAATAGCTGAATTCAAACATTTTTAATTGTTTATTTAATAAATGGAATTAAACAGAAATATACCTCTTTCAATTGTGTTAAAATTCCTAAAACAATAACATTTTCTTCTTTTGAGGAGGAACCAAGTAAATGCTCAATAGCTCTAAGTGAATAAGTACAGGACTGGCTCATATCGCTTGAAATTGCTGGAGCAGCAAATAATCTATGACGAGCTGTTCTTTGATGTACTGTTCGGTATCTTTCAATAAGCATATCAGCTTTTGAGTTTGCATGCCCATGTAATGTTGCAGGTTTGTCATGAAGTGAGCTCCAAGGCATAAATTTCTTAAAATCAGCACTATAAATTTTAATTTAAGAATATAATTGAGTTTATTAAAACAAATTCCAACTTTTACAAAATTATAACAATAAATTTTCATTTTTAAAAAACAGTTCTATGAGCATCACATATAAGGCTACAAAAAAAATTAGCAACCACATTACAAATAACTGAGAGTAATCATATAACTATAATTGTTTCAATTTTGTAGAATTATAAATATATACGTATATACTTTTTTTAGAGTTGAAAACATACATAAAATGAAATTAGCAGAAGTAAATTTTTTCAAAGAAACGAAACAATTTTAAAATAGAGAATAGAATTTTTCTTGAAAATTTTATTTACTTTCTTCGAATACTTTTTTATAAGAAAAGAAAAATATTTCAAGTTTGTTAGAATAATAAATAAATGGCAAAAGAAAAACTGGAATATCAACGAATCAACAGCTAACTTTAATAAAATTATTTGCTGCAATCTTTAATGTTTTGTCAACAGATTAAAAAAATACAGACATCATATCTGAAATTTAAAAAATTCCTCATAGAAAAAAAAGTTTCCAGTTGATAAGGATAAAATATTTAAACTTGGAGAAAACTAATGAATTGGATTACTTTTTAGTAGACATTTTTAATGCAATTTTGAAATAATAACTGTGAAACAAATCCATTGTAAGAAATAATCATAAAATAATATTTTTTTATTTTTTCAGCACTATTAAAAGAACACCAATATTTGATTATTAAATATTAAATATTATTAGATCAAAAGGATTTGAAAGTGACAGCTTGTTTAAATGTTTTCAAAGTCGCATAGTAATAGTTATTTATAATATATCAAGAGCTTTAATAAAATATTTTCAAGATAAATATCAGGATATGCAAGGAATTATATTTAATAGTATTGATATCGATTAATAAAATGTTACAAACCAAAAGTAATTAGATCATAAATAATAGGAAATAGAAAGCAAATATTTATTTTATAATAGTAATAGAAGTAAAACAGATATGTAAATTTAAACTAATAAGAAAAAAATCATTGCTATGATTTATACATTAAAGGAATAGATATTATTTACTTACTTAAAAGTAAAACGAATTAAGGAAAAAGCATCACAAACATTGAATAATACGCTATTATCACTTGCAGAAGAGTGGAGATTTTTAAACGCTGTTTCGGCAATTGATTTTTCAATTAAAGGGCTCACAAGATTCTGTCCTACAATCTGGTTTAATATTTTATCTATATTTGCTTGCTGTTCCGATGAAGATAAAGATTCTAACTGTTCTTGCAAAAACTTCAATGCATCACTAAAAGAAGAATATCAGATTTTAATGCGTGTAAAAAATTCACATCTAACGGGGAAAAAAACAAAAAAAACATTACATGAATGGCTTACAATAAGAGCGAAAAAAAAATCACGTACCTTCTTAAAGTGTAGCCATGCATGTTGAATGCAGAAATAATAACAGCTTTTAATGTTTTCATCTTTTTATTTCTCTATTTTAAAATAATGTAACTTTTTATAGATAAAAACAAATGCAAAAATGCATTATCCCTCTTCACCACAATGAAATGTAAATAAACAGACGAAAAAAGAATTTCGCGCTTTTTAATACATCACGGATACAGTTAATTATGTTTTATATTATTGGAATAATCTTGGTTTTCGAATCTTATAATAAGGATGTAGACAAATATAAAAAAATTAAACCATTACATTTTATTTATTGTGGCATATTATTTCTCTGAATAAATGATTAATCATTTCTTTAGAATTTCTTCATTTTAGGAATCGAATTTTTAATTTTATGAGCATTATTTTGTAATCATGAAATGGCAGCAATTTCAATGATGGAGATTTGTGTATTCCGCTATGGCGGAAGCGAAATGGGCGAATTTAGCCCATAATATTTTAGAAATAATATTTTCTTATTTAGATCTTAGTGATTTACGTGTTTGTGCATTGGTATGCAAAAATTGGTACAAATTTCTAAATGATGAAGACAACGACGTGTGGCGTATGCACTGTGTCCGCAAACTCGCGGAAGAAGCCTTGCGATCTGACATTTTATCCAGTGTTCCGACGTACAAAGCTAAACTACGAGCATTTTACCATGCTTGGGACCCCCGCGAGTGTTCGCGAAATGTGTATATTAAATCGAACGGTTTCACACTTCATAGGAATCCTGTAGCGCAAAGTACTGATGCAGCGAAAGGTAAAATAGGTTTTAGGACTGGACGGCACTGTTGGGAAGTATGGTGGGAAGGTCCGCTTGGTACAGTAGCCGTCATCGGGATTGCGACCAAAGAAGCTCCTGTGCAATGCCCAGGTTATGTTGCACTTTTGGGATCGAACTCTGAAAGTTGGGGGTGGAATTTGGTGGACAATCATTTACTACATAATGGTGATAGCCAAGGAAACTACCCTCAGCTTAACAATGCTCCAAAATATCAGGTAAATACTCAAAACCATAGATTGTCTAGTACTGTGCTTTGATATATAATTCTTTACACTAGTATGATTATAGGTTTCATAATTAGATTGAAAATACGGGATAAATATTGTGTATCAATGTTAAATCATTTAGTGTACAAATCAGGATGCTGTTTACAAATCATAATTGTATTTTAGATGCTGAATCTTTTGTATCTTTTTATTTTTATTTTAAGCATTTAAAAAGAACATCATGGGTTCTTTATAATAATTAATTTCTTTTTAAGTGAATAGCCTAAACTGTTACCTTAAATTAAAATATCTATTGTGTTCTTTAATCAACATTGGAGTTTTTGGCAATTTAGTTAAGCAATGTGACATTCAGTACAATATTATAATTTAAAGCACTTATATCAATATAAAGTATAATGAGTGCTTAGGAATTCAATATCAGTTTTTTAAATTGTTATATATAAATTTAATAATAATAATGGTATATAAATTTTTTAAGTACTTAAAATTGGAAAGAATTATTTAATATAATCGTTCCAACAGAATTTTAACTGTTTATCTAATACAAGGAATTTATTTTCTATCATCTACCATTATTTACATTAAATAATTTTTCCATTTTGAAAACTTTTTTTGTTTTCAGAGTTTCTTTGTGTACTAAGCAAAGGTAAATAAAGGTTATAAAAAATAAAGCAAATAATTTCCACTGATATTATTAATTGGAATTAATTGCGTTTTTATTTTATAAATTTCTTATCAGTGATTTCAGGTTAAAAATTAAATAATTAGAACAATCCAATGCTTATAATCAATGAAAAATTTGTATATTCTTTGTCTTGAAACTCATTGGTATTCAATTTTGTTATGTGCTTTTCATATTCTAAAGGAAACAGTAAGTTCATATAAATTCTTTTTTATTATACTATGTTGTATTTATGAATCAAAACATGCATGGAAATGTAAATATAATCTTAGTACCTTTCTGTCGGAAGGCTCCTGACAATAAACTTGCATGCTTTAGCATTATTTCTAATTTTTAAATCTTAGCTTAGAAACTGACACAAGTATTAAAACAATCTTCAAACTTGACTATAAATGGGACCTACTAATAGAAAAGTACCATTGCTTCTTTTTCTTTATTGTTGAGAAAGCTTTAGGTGAAAATCAATCCAGAAACAAAGGAAATTAAGGAAATTATCTACGGAAATTTTTAAATGTTAAGAAAATATTTAGAAAAATATATACATTGTATTTAGTGAGCGCTAATGCTGCTACTACTAAAACACAAATCCCTGTCTGAGGGTGACCCTTGAGAAAGTCCTTAGACCGGATTCTTTTTTTAATTGTTTAATTTTGATTCCTAGGCAATAATTGTTTCAATCGTACTAACATTTATTCTAAAGTTATTACTTTAGGTGAAAATGTTTTTATTTCTAATCTAGATTTCAAATTCTGAATATTTATAATGCAGGTAGGTCCATGATTACTGTCTGAATTCTTGTTCCTAGATTCAATATGTTGTAATTTAAAATCTTTTGCAGCTTTATTAATATATCTTTATTATAATTTTCTTAATAAAATCTAGTCAGATTTTTTCCCCTTTTATCTCTTTTGAGCAAATAAATAGAAAATCTTAGCTATTTGTGTGATTTGGTTTTGTTGTGAAAATGAGCAGAAACTAATAATTTCTATTTTTGGAATATTTCTTGAGCTGTCTATAATTTGTAGTATTCAGAAACTAGAATTTAAAAAATGTTCTTTATTGTTAAAATATATCATTAAAATTTCAATTAAAACTTTTCAAAGCAATTTTTTTTTATCTTTAAAGCATGACATAATAGCCATGCTATTCTTTTATAAAAACTATTTTTAAAAATCAAGGTTTAATGTTATACTTTTATTAAGATGCAGTGCAGTCATATCATGAAATTATTGCACTTTATTTAATGTAGTCCATTTGCTGCCCATATCCAGTTTTAAGAACTCTGAAATTTGTCTTTTATAGATTAGTTGATTAAATTTTATTTAGAAATTATAATTTGCGTATCTCTTCAGAAAACTTTAAAAATTTATTTGCATGCCAACATGCAATAAGTATAAATTTTCTGTAAGTGGTGTACAATACTTGAATTTTTATTTCTTATCTATTGCCAAATTATTTTTGAATTGTATATAATTTACATAATTGTTCATCAGATGAAAACTGAATTTGTAAAAGTCTATATAATTAAAAATTCTAATCTGTGATTTATTTCCTTAGTTATATTATTAAAAGCTTAATCAGTATGAAGTACAGGTTTTTTTTTTTTGTTTTGTTTTGTTTTTTGCATCAATTAGGTTAAATCTGCACATAATATAATATTTACTTTTTAATAATATATGTTCCTATGGGCTATATAAAACCCCATGTAAATAATAAATTTTATTGAAAAGCAAGCAAAGCCCTATCTGCTACCCCAAACTGCAAGACCCTATCATACTAATAAATTTTATTTTGGTATTTTAATATGACTGAAAACCTGTTGGTTATTCTTTAAAATTTCGAAGGAGTGGTTGGCACTGTTTCAAAGCACAGCTTAGAATAGGTCTAACTGGTTTTTGCAAGCTCATATGCATCTCAAATGATAAAATGTGGAAAGTATTATGGTTCTGATCCCTGTTGAGGCTTCCTTGCCTAAAGAAAACCCAGAAATCTCTATCTTCATTATAAATATTCAGAAACTTGTATAACTTTGGATTAGAAATAACAATCCAATAATAAAGAAAAGGAGAACCTTTCCTTTGCCTTTTCTCTCTATTTGCTACTTATTTCTATTCATTTTATTTTCTAATCCTTTATTTTTAAAGCTCGCATTCTAAGCATACTCTTGTTACATATTTTCCTCTATATATCTCATCTTACAAATTCAATGTTCAGAATTGTTCTTTTTTAAAGTGAGTTTTTGTCCCCCCCCCCTCCCTTTCTTCTTCTTCTAAAATAAAGTTAAGGCCATGTTTTAAAAGCTACACATTAAAATGCAGACAAATATACCCAACTGGCATTATACTACAATTTTATATTAGAAAAAAGGCTTTATTTATTTATCTTCTTAATATTGTTTGTAATGCTGCTTGTTCTTGAGTTGTAAAGCATTGTGGATTGATAGGCTATCTCTCACTATGATAAGATAAATCGTAAAGTACCTCTTACATTCACATGAAAAAATAAGATACTGTAAAAGAATGAAAATTTGTAATCCAGAATTAAGATATGGCAGTACTGTTAAAAGAAGTGGATTCATTCATAATCTTTATATATGAACTGTTGGAACTTCTAATATGAGTTTTTGTTTACATTGCATGTTTACTTAATTATATAAAATATTTATGAAATTAACATCTGCCTCAATGATATTGTAGAAAACTTGAATCTTGGGCATTCTGAGGTCCTAATATATAAATCTAAACAAATATATGTGCCCAAAATTAATAAAATAGAAAATAGGTTGGAACTTGTAAAAATGTGATGTAATTCTAAAATTTGAAACTAAATTATTAAAAAGTAGTTGTATTATGTTTCCTGTCATGCATTGGAAAATATTTAAACTGAGTGTGCTTAAGTCTTTTTTTTTTTTTTTTCCCCTCCTTACCTTTCTTCAGTCATTCTGTTGTTGATGTATTAGCCTTTTATGAGCTAATAGTTGCTATTTACCAAAATTTCTTTTCTTCTGATGTGGAATAGTAAGGGCTTATTCCTTTGTACTTTACCCTCAAATTTGTTTTTGCCCCCCCCCCCTCCCTATTGGCTTTTTTTTTTTTCTGATAATGTCAACGCATTCAGAAAATATTAATACAACATAGATATTTGATATTGGTGAAATTGCATGTTCTAGTCATAATGATTTCTTTATATTTTTTTATAAAAGAAATTGTAATATGATTCTCATTTCAGGAAGTTATCTCATTGCAAATAGAAGTAGTCATTGTTTTACTGTATTGTATATATTTGTTCTTAACATTTTATGTATGTAATTTTAAGCATTTTAAATTACTTTTCCCATGTCCATATGTTCAGTTTTTTCTCTATAAAACATAGAGTATTTAAATAATTGTATATTATATGCATTGTCCTTTGTTATCTATATTGATATTTTCTTATTATTCTTCCTTAAATAAGTTAGTTAAGTCAATTATTTTTTGGCAGGGTGTCTGTAAAAAAGATCGTTGCATAGACATATTTTTAAAAAATTATCCTAATTTGAACAGAACATCATAAGTGCCATATTAAATTTTCATCTGAAACTAAAACCATGGTGCCTAGACAGATGTTTGCTTTTTTTGGCTTTAGATTAAAATGCTAGCTAGAAGTTATTTTTGCAACTATCTTTAGTGAGGCACTCTGCATTTGTTTGACTGAGTGTTCATTTGTTGTGCAGCAAGTCATGGATTTTGCTCCCATGGTGCCTGTGCAGGTTGGAGAACGAATACGTGTGATCTTGGACTGTGAAGATAATACTCTTGCCTTTGAAAGAAACTATGAATTCTTAGGAGTTGCATTCCGGGGCTTACCAGATAAAAAATTATATCCTGCAATTTCTGCTGTGTATGGAAATACCGAAGTGTCAATGGTTTACTTGGGCCACCCTCTAGATGGTTGACGAAGCTGCACTTAGCTGTAGTTGATTTCATAGTTTGACCAAATTAATGGTGAGTAGCTAAAGTTTTTGTCCATTGTGATTTTTTCTCAATAATAAATTATAATTCATAGAATGGCTGAGGAATTGGTTTCTTTGGTTTAAAGGATTTTGAGATAAAACCATTTTAAAATATAATAAACATAACAAATATATTATATTTTAGATGTAAAACTTGTAATTATAATGCTTTTGTTTCAGCAACTACTGCTGAGATTCATTTGTGAATGGACTTACAATTTCCTTTTTTTATTTGTAAAATGAATGGCATGCAAGTAATTGTTTTTACTTTTAAAAGATAAATAGAAAGTTCAGAAATTCAACCCTCTAAATATTTAGGTTGCAAGATAATGATTTAGGCTTGATTTATCTTTATATTATTTTTAATTGGAGCATTGTTAAAATGACAACTGGTTAAATAAAAATTGATAAAACTTTTCTTAAAAATATATCACCTGCTGCATATTTTTACTGGAAAATAACCCCATCCCCAGTTTTTAAAGCTGATTAAGAAGTAGTTTGTATAAAACATGCCCAGAGTTTTTTCAGAAAAAATTATAACATTCTGATTATTTTTTAAAGCCCCCCCCCATAAGCTCTAGAAGCATGTCAAACTAACTGCATGTCAAATTCAATACATCAGTGCTTCGGAAAGACTTAGTAGACCTCACTGCATCATTTCCAATACACTCAATAGATATACAAAAATTAACTATAATTATATTTACAAAAAATAAGCCATACTATATATTTATCTAATTAAAAAGATTTATGCAATTATATAAAACAATCATTGGCAAAATTCTATGAAGTTATTTTATTATTGTAGATTAAATTATTTAAAATACAGTTTAAAAAAAAACTTTTTTCCTTTTTACTTAGTGTTATATAGTTGATAATTATAGATTTGCTTAATTTAAACTACCATCTGTTATTAAAAAGAGAAAGTGGGAAACCAATTTGTGCATTCTAAACCTTTTTCCCCATTGAATTTAAGAGGTTAACTGATGATAGAAGTTTCACGCAAAGGAAGCACTGGTGCAAAGAGGGGGGGGGGGGGTTAAGGAATCAGAAATATTTGAAATAAATTATTAATTGAAGAAATTTTTTAAAGGATCAATTTGATTGAAGTCTTATCTTAGATTTAAAAAATACAACCTAAATTTAATTTTTGCAGCAATGATGCTACAAGTGTTATAATCACAATTTACTTGTAAAAAGGATATTGGACACCTGTTGCTAACTATATTAAACTGCTTGTTATATGATATATGTATAGATTTATATAAATTATAGTTTACCCTTGCTCTTCTGATAAAGTGTAGCATTTTAAATTTATTATTAAAAAATTCATTTTTTAATCACATGTTTAGATATTAGAGCCTGGATGTCTTTTCTTGTGATTCATGAAGTAGCAATTCCTAATTAATAACAGTTGTTATATATTTTTCTAAAAATTTTGAAACCTTTTTAAAATATTTGTTATTACTGCTTTTTAGAATTTTCTTATAACAGTCTAAACAATAACAAAATTAATATTGTTAGTTTGTTTTAGATCAGTTTTAATATTGTATTGACCAAACATATAGTATAAAATTAGAGTTTGATTGCAATATAACAGCAGAGATTATTTTGAATTTAATCATTATAACTTCTTTTAAATTTTTGAATAAAAATGTGGCAAAATGGTTTTTTTTTTTTTTTTTTTTTTTTTTGTAAATGGATAAAAATTTATGGTATAAGTAATTATCATTTAATATTTCACAAGATAGTAAAATATTAAATGTCAAGTTCAAAATATATTATAATGAAATTCTTGGTTCTGTGGTAGAAATTATCACCTTAACCTGTTATTATTGCTATCCAATATTTTAAGTCATCATTATTTTAAATAATCCTTCTACATTATAAAGGAACTAATTATTATAATTTTAGATTATCTCCTTATATATAGTTCTGATGCTTAACTTTTACTTATACAACAGTTTACAAAATAATAATAAAAAAATAAATAAATGAACTGCTTTTATTTAAAAACTTTTTCTGTGGTTATTGATTCTCTGTCTTAATTTTTAAATTAATACTGACTCTCAAAGTATCTCTGATATAAATTTTAAAATTCTGCTGCTGTTTCTCTGTCTATCAGGGAAAAGAAGAAAGATAATAGAATTTTTAAGTATTTTCTGTTTGATATTTTGAATTAATGTGTTGTATATCATAATTAGTTTTAATGTGCCTTACTTTCGGTTTTGGTTTAATTTCGAATTAAACCTGCCTGTATCTGATTATATGCATTAAGAAAAATTGTTTAGAAGCATTTTAAAAAAATATGCAAAGTTAGAAATCTATTAAGTTAAAAATAATATTTTAAGAAATGAAAATTGATAGTCATTTTCAAAAATCAAGAACATTATCAGTTACAACTTCATAACATGCCGGGGTCAGAAAATTGTACTAAATCTAGTCATGAAAAACATTTATTCATTCAGGGGAGGGTAATTTAATTTCATTGTTTTTATTTCATTTCCTAATGTGACTATCTAAATTTAAAATTATTTTTTTTAATCTGGGTGCTCTTTACTTTTATTTTATAAGGGCTAAAAGACTAATGTATAGGTTTATTTGGTGCTTGTTATTAAATACAAGCTCAATGATTAATTGCCAAAAGACATCAATAATCACACCTTAATAAAGTTTATCATAACTTAATATTCAAATTTTGTCTTATTTATCAGTCATTCTGGAATCATATCTGAGCATGCAGGTCTGAAAGTATAATAGTGTTTAATGTCAGTGAAGCAAAGTCCATATTATACAACTGTGTTGTACTTGACTGAAATTGGATATCTCTGATTATTTCATTCGCTTAATTAAAATAGGAAAATAACTAGTATAATGTTTGTTTCATACTTACAAGACAAAAATTGTGATTTTATTCCTTTGTATAATTTTTTTATTAGTCATTAGAACTGCAGTACTTGTTGATGAAAGTTGACAATTGAGTATGTCAATTCTACCAGCCATTTATTGTGTACATATTCAGATTCTTTTTTTTTCTCTCTCATTATTATTTCAAAGCAGGACATCAATGCAAATCAAATAATCTTACTGCTTTTTTATTATGAATATTTTTTTAACATTGCAGAATTTATTTATTTTTTATTTTTAGGCTGACACCAGTAATTTGGACTTTTTAACTAAGGACTCCTTTCACAGTGCCATGTTTGATACCAAATGCCATCTCTAAGTTGAATGATGGAAGTACTACAGAGCTGGTTTAAATTGAATGAGCGTAACTATTCTCCAGTCCCTTGATCAAGCTGATAAGTCATCACTGCAAAATTATGAATAACTAAAGGAACCATACAAGCTTTCGACCACTCAAAATATTCAATCATAAATTTATCATTAATTGCATTTGCTGAACTGGAATGTCATCAGGACTGTGAAATATCAGAGCTGAGTGACTGAATCTATATTCATATAAACAAAATATTTATTTTATACTTGAAACTGCATGCATGTTACGAGTATGAAGATATACAAAAAATCATTCCAGTTGCTCAAATTCTGCATTAATTTCAGTTCATTGAGATGAGTGAGTGGATGCCTAATAATTTTTCTTGTGCGATATTATTTATTTATTCATTCAGATTGAAAGTTGTTTGGGAGTGGAGCAAGAGCAATAGCCTTTTGATTTAACATATTTTGTGTTATTGCATGGTAATTATCACAGTTTTTGGTCAGTACTCAGATTATATAGATTTTGCTTATTATAATTTAATATTAGTTTTATATTGTTGGATTGTTGTATGTTGTTGACTTATTTTTCTTAGAAACCTTTTTTGGTACTTTTTTTTGTTGTTAGTTTAAAATTAGTTGTTGTCCAGGACAATATTAGTAAAAATGTTGCCAAATGCATCAATCTTGTGTAAGATTAATGGAAAATCATGTGTTTGTTGTATAAGATTATTGTTCATGATACATATTTTGAGCAGAAAAGTAATTTTATTTTCAAATAGATTTGTTTCTTATTGTTTACTTTTCTGTTTACAATTTTGTATTGTAATAATATTTACTTATTGATTTTAAAATTTTCTTATCACAGTTTTGATTACATCATAGCATCTGTGATAAAAGTTTAAAAATTAAGTCATTTGAGTAATATGTATAAAAACATACTTTGTATTCTAATTTCTTTTTGAGATATTAAATATTCTTTAATTTCTTAATGCTTATAAATTATTTTTAGCCATTTCTTGCCACACATTTTCTTGTATCATTTAGTGTACTTGATAGTCATCAAATAATTTTATTAATTTTTATGCTCTTAATTCTTATATATATAATATAAAAAAGTCATATTATGTTCCGTTTTAAAATCTGTTTATATTATTGTGCAACTGATTAAAATTGAAAGCTGAGCATAAAATTTTAAAACATTCAAAAGGCCTCTGTAAAGTCTTTCAAAAAAGTTTGATTAAATAGATTAAGACAAGTTTACAATAAGTATCCTTAATGCGAGTGATCAAATTTCATCTAAATAAAAAAAAAGTATATATTTATCACATAGGGGATTTTTCCTTTCCTGAAGTATGGTACTGCCATGTGCATAATACTTTGTCTTGTCGAATGTGCTCAGCTTGTAGTCATTCTTTTTTTGTGTGTGTTCATATGTTTGCATGATTAATTCTTAACTTATGGATTTATTTTGTCATTTTTTCATCAATTGCAATATGTACAAATATATTTTTGCTGTGTTCATCAGCATTAACAAAGAATTATTTCCTTCATATTCAGGAGTTTAAAATGAGTGTATTGTATTATTTATTTCCTGTTGTAGAATCTCAGTTACAATTTATTTTTAAAATATTAAATTAACCCATTGATATTTGCTGCATTAAACAAAATTGCTGTTGCTCTTGTTCCATGGAACTTGTGAAACAGTCTTCAGTTCAAGTGACAAAGTTTTGTTATTTATTTATTCTTTTTTAATGTTTTACATTAAAGTTGTATTTAAAAATATTTTATTGTTGTCATCACTAAAAATAAATTATAACATTTCCTGTTTAAGTACAATTATTGAAAATTGTTTCTTAATGGCAAAGCTATTATGGTCTTAAAGACACGTTGGTCTTGTTAATGGGATTAAATCTTGGTAATAGGATAAATTTCTATGTTGCATTCACTGAGATATAATAAAATGATCGATATTGCTTTCAATTGATACTATTACCAAAGATCCATTTCATGATGATCTTGTACTTAGCAGAACAGAATTATTTACTTCTATCATCAAAATAATTGTTAACCACATGTGAAATCATTACACACAACCACTTCTAATATATATATATCCTTTAAACTATAATATCTGGTGGCTAAGAACCTTGATTTCAAGAATTCCTCCTATGAATCTTTAAAATATCACCAAAATCTTTTAATTCCATTTTTTCATTGCAATAGACTTTTATGCAACATTTTTTTTAATTTATTTCTAAGTCTTTTTTTTTTTTCCTCTGAATTCTTTTTCTTCATTTAAATAAATAATTTACCTTAAGAAATGAAGCTATTTCTTTTACAATATTTCCATATATATATGCTTATTATATTTGTAGCTATAAATACTTTTATTATAAGAAAAAGCAATTAAGAAATCAGTAACAAGTGAGTTAAACCCAAGGATTGTTTTAAAATGTTTTTATAAGCAAAGGTGAATTTTAATTTTGAAGTTTTTTTATGCAATAAGTATTAAGGTTTTGAAACAAAAAAAAAATCACAAAATCAGATGTATAAATTTTTAGGTCAGTATTTTGGTTAGCAGAGTTGGGAAAATGAAATAGCTTAATGTGTTAAACAATGTCCAGTTTCGACAGACTAGTGCTAGATTTTTTGCAGGCCATTCCTGATCATCTTTTTTTCTTTTAATGTCATGTAGCCAAATAAATGAGTATTTTTAATGACCTATATTTGATAGATAAAATTGAGTACAAATTTAATTTGATATTTTATTTAAATTTTCATATTTTTTAAGTATAATTTAAAAAAGAAGTAAATTATTATATAAAAGAATGTATTTATTGATATGGACGAATTTCGAACTTAAATATATCAATTAGGGCCTCAGCCAAATGGGAATAAAGGAATCCAAGTACAGATTTGTCTGCAGAACTGAGTGGTGTGAATAATTTTCAGAAGTAGCCAAAAGACATGAAAATGCTTAGGAACAATTATATTTGGGTGTCTGCCTGTATAGTTATGACTTCATAAACAGGGAGTTTATTATTATTATTCTTAAACGGGACCGCAGTGATAAGGTCTCGGCTTCGGAACAAGAGGATTTCAGGTTCCAAACCCGATTTCATGAAAAAACCGTCGTTTAAGCGGTTCTGATGTATGTTTAATTCGTCGGGGCCAAATGTCTTCCGGCTGGTGTGGTGTGGAATCTTGGAAAGAGGGTTCTAGCTCTTGTGTCGTCGTCCTCGCCATCTGACCGCAGTTCAAAATTTCGAGATTCGTGTCAAAATAGCTCTAGTGTTGCTTGAAAATGGGGCATTAATATAACTAAACTAATTGTGTGTGTGTGTGTGTTTTTTTTGCAAAGAATGCCGCATTATGTGTGTTAAAATATTTCATTCATAATAGTTAACGCATTGCTGATTAACAATTGCAGATTTTAATGTATGTAATGATTTTTCCATAAGACCTTAGTTCCAGAGCAGAGAAAAAAAATTATCTGATGTGATTATTTATTCAGGAAAACTATGCTTATAGTTGTTATTCTGATGAAAGATTTCTATAAATCGCTTGTTATGAAATTAAATCAATTATAAACAAAAATATTGGAAATAGACTTTTATTAGAAAATGTTTTGTTTGTCTAATTAATATTATCTGTGAAAGCAAAATAGTTGCAGTTAATTATATAATATGGATTTTTACATTGTGGAATTCATAACTTCTGTATATTCTAAGGCCATTGAGGTTTATAGCAATATAAAAGATGTAAGGCGCATAGTATCAGATAAAATATTCGGAAATCTAAATTTATCAAGGCTGACCTCTATTCGGATTCAGAAAAATTCGCTAAAACAAATTTTGACATCAAATGCTATAAGGTATTAAATTTTTGTTTCTCAGTTAAAAGCTATGCAAAGAGGCTGGTTGATTCGCATAGTCTGGTGAAGCTGTAGACAAGTTAGGAGTTATGACCTTGGATGGGGTTATCTAGGTTACTATGACAATACTAAAAAAGCCTACTCAGTTAAAATTGATAGGGCTAATTTTATCTATTGCCTACTCAGCCCGATTCGAGTCAATATTCATTTCTCTGATTTCATATGCATTGCTTTATCGATTGATACATTGTGTTGAGGTATATACCATGGGAATGAATTAATTATTTTCTTTTTCTACACGACAACATTTTCACGTTCAAATAATCCCAAGGAAAATAAAGAAGATTTTACGACATGCCACATGCTGATATTGCTGATGCACTTGTTCTATGTGCCGTAATGCAAATCGAACGCATTTTCACCTTACCGACAAACTTGATTCTTCTGCTGTGCTCGCATAACATTGCATTGTGGTGCAGGTTCCTTACAACATATTTTTACTATTAAAGGGCTTATTTATTTTATAATATCAATTCAAATATTTTATTTAAAATAAACATTAGCTTTGTTTCTAATTCATTATAAGTTCGGTTTATAGTCATATGATGGAATTTATTCAACTGTGATGCTATCACTTTTAGATTTCTATGTTTATTTAACAAATATCTAGATATTGATTAGACGTCTTGGATATATTTTCTTTTCATTAGATATACGTTTTTTTTTTTTTTTTTTACTATTAAAAACACTATAATGTTTAAAAGATAAATTACTTGGCTTCTATATTGGTTTAAATCAACTTCGTCTCTTCTACATATAAAGTAAAATTCTATTTATTTTATTGCCAATTCTTTACTAATGTTACTTCCTTTAAGGGCTGAGAAAAGTTGGTGCAATATCAAATTTCGTCTCGTCATCTAATAATGGCTCAAAATTACTTGGTCCATCAGAAAATAGCCCTTGTATGACTGCAAAACGAGGTGAGAATATATTAAACTTTAAATCGTTTAGTGAGGAAAAACAGACTAATACCCGATTTGATATTCGTTAAAGATGGTTTAATATATCGATAGTAAAAAGTTCTAACGAAGCCATTTGGAAATATATAGAGTGCAGAAGTTTAGCGATTTATATTGACGAAATATTGCACCTGAATGAAAAATAATGTGAATGTTTTGTGCTCAAAAATAAACAAAACAGAAACTTCGTCTTGTAGCCTCAAAATTAGCCAAACCCTTACCTCCTTTTTTTTTTTTTTTTAAATTATGTGAGAACATGATCCTGTTTTCGTTACGAGGTTTTACAAGGCAACAAATAGTTGAAGCACGAAATCGCATAGGCATTGAATAAAGCATAAATGGCAATATTCATTAACATCTTTTAATTGCATATATATTTTACCTGCTTTTATCAGTTTTGCATTATTATTGCATATGTTTCTTTAAAGGCAGATGCGTTTTTGAAAGGTTGACGTAGAACTATGACATTATAGCTGTTATTTTCATATAAAGTGATTTTTTTTGGAGGAAATTAAGTAATTTATTTTTTATAATATGCTCAAAAAAAAAAACTTCACTCCCGTTTAATATCAGTTTTGATGAAAGTATTCTCTCTTTCTACCAGTGGGGAAATATCACTTACTCATTCTTAAGAGGGAAATATTGAAGGATTTGACTCCTGTTCCAAGATTAATCCATTCTGAAACTTTTATGACCAAAGAAATTAGAAAATAGCAGTTTGCGTTGACAAATATATTGTTTTTATAAAATTCCATATAAATTATTGGGTTGTTCGGAAAGTAATTTCGTTTTTTCCCGTCAGAGGACTTAAATTATGTTTTTTCGAAACCAACTTCACACTTAAGTCGCATAACCATTATATGTCTTGAGAGCTGATATTGCAAGGCTTGTGTGTGAAAAAGTTCTATTAATTCTACGCAGTAGTTTTTGGTTGGTGCCCTTTTAAATATGGAGAGCAATAAGCAGCATTTTCGTCATATTTTACTTTTTTACTTCAGAAAAGGTAAAAATGCAGTTCAAGCCAGAAAGAAATTAACCGAAGTGTATGGAGAAGATGTGTTGACAATACACCAGTGTCAGAACTGGTTTGCAAAATTTTGATCCGGCAATTTTGATGTCGAAGATGCATCACGTTCTGGAAGGTCGGTTGAAGCTGATAAAGACAAGATAAAGGCATTAGTTGATGCAAACCAGCGAATAACAACATGTGAGATCGGTGAGATCTTAAAGTTATCGAATGCAACTGTTTATGACTACCTGAAAGGCCTGGCATTAACCTCGAAGCTCGATATATGGGTTCCCCATGTTCTCACGGAGAGAAATTTGTGTCGTCGCGTTGATGTCTGTGATTCGCTCCTCAAACGTCACAAAAATGATTCATTTTCAAAGCGCATCATTACTGGGGACGAAAAATGCGTTGTATATAACAATGTCAAACGCAAATGATCATGGAGCTGAAAAGATGAACCGGCTCAAAGCATTTCGAAAGCCAATATCATCAAAAAAAAGTGATGCTGTCTGTTTGGTGGGATTTTAAAGGAATCGATTTTTTTACAGCTTTTACAGGATAACACAACAATTAATTCGAAGTCTACTGTCATCAGCTGGACAAACTGAACGATGCACTTCAACAGAAAAGGCCAGAGTAAATCAACAGAAAAGGTGTAGTGTTCCACCAAGATAATGCGAGACCTCTTACAAGTTTGGTCACTCGCCAAACGCTTTTACTGCTTGAATGGGATACACTGCCACATCCACCATATTCTCCAGATCTGGCGGCTTCGTATTATTATTTGTTCCGGTCCCTGCAAAATTTTTTGGACGGTAAAACCTTTACCTCAAATGAAGATGCCAAAAATCACCTGGATCAGTTTTTTGCCAGCAAAGACCAAAAATTTTATGAGCGTGGAATCATGCTACTACCAGAAAGATGGCAAAGGGTGTTGGATCAGAATGGCCAATACATAATTTAATAAAATGCTTATTCATTATACGAAAATCGTCTTTCGTTTTCACTAAAAAAAACGAAATGACTTTCCGAACAACCCAATAATATGTTTAAGAATTTATTGGTAAATAGTTTATCATATATATATAGAGAGAGAGAGAGAAAGGAATAGAGTTCGATAGAGAAGTCCCGTGATTGTTTCAAACTGATTTAAACTAGATAATGATTTAAATTAATTAAGACAAATAAGGGCAAAAATAATAACGTTCTCACATAATAACTTAAAATTTGCGATCGTAGATTTCATTTTTTTTTTTATTTTTATAAAGATATTTTCTTTTTGTGTTATTAATTTTTTAACTTTCTTCTAAACCTTATTCTGTGGGCATTTCTGATCAGTCTTAAAATGCTGTAACTTGTAACCTTAGAGCTTCCAATATTTTCACTCAAATTCATTCATATGCACAGCAATATAAATTTCCTCATTCCGACGATGCCGCTGAATAACTAGGTACTGCTGATTCGACGGGGGAGGGAATCAGAAAAGCCTGTTTAAATGTTATTACTTAATTTACCAAGTAAAAAAAAATAATAAATACTTCTTTTATAAATCAAAATATTTTAACTACAGTGTGATTTAGCATCGATTTATTAAATAAATTGAAGTGCAAATAATCACTTATTTATAATAAATTGTAATAATAATATTTACTTGACTGTTAATGTTGTATTTCATTTGTAAAGTTCTGTAAAATAATTTTAAATATTATACTTGTTTTAAATTTCATTAAATCGTCTTTCAAAAATATAATATTTAATAGCTTTTGTTGCCGGTGTGCGGTCATAGGGGTAGCGTGTCTTACCCTTGTTTTAAACGTCCCGGTAACGGCATTGTTGCTCATCTGTTTTCTATCTGTAAGGCGTGTGAATGTGCCCCCTTTAAAAAGGGATTGTGGAACCGAATGTGTGTGTCATCTTTATATGAGCTAAGACTCAAGATTTCTGATCCGGGGTCTCTAACCTCAGAAGCTACTGCACCCTCTTTCCGTAGAAACACGGACACGGCATCATCATCATCAATAGCTTTTTTTTAAATAAAAAAATTATTAACTAACAAATATAATTTTTCAAGAATTTTATTAATTTGGACATTTTTTGTATCATTCATATATTTAATAAATGAATAAAAAGTTTAATAAATAAATTTATTTTAAAATTTATTTTAAAAATAATTTAATTTATAAATTTGTTTTTTTTAAATTAATAAATTTTTTAAGTTTTTTAAAAGTTAAAATTAATTAACATATTGAGTATGTTAAAAATTTGGTGAAATGTAAAATTAAATTGACAAGCTATTAATTGAGAGAAAATACACTGCCTGGAATTGTGGTGTCTGAATCTGCCACTGCAAATGAATATCAAAGGGGGGATCGGTCCTCAATATACATTGGTATAAATTTCCTAATTCCATAATTTGAATTTTATATATTTTTTCATGTAGATTTCAAGTCTTATGTACATGATAATTCTTGTTTAATTTACACACAAAAATTAAAATAACTATTTATTGCGTTTTTAAATTTTCTAAAATACAAAAATAGATCGTCAAAGCACATGATTTACAGAAAAATTATTACATGTTCAGCAGCGAATTTTAAACAATAGTAGGCAATTAATGTATTTTTCTTTAAAGTGACGCATTTATCACTTTGAAAAAAATGAAGAATCGTTTAAGATGATACAACATTTAAGTACTTTGACAAAATATGAAATTTCTAGTCTTAATGTGACTAGAACATAAATAATAGCAACAATATAAAACACAAAGGCAGTGTCAGAGCTATCGGAAATTGAATTTATTTTCATAAATTAAACATTAGATTCAGGACTTAGAAAGTTTCTTAATGTTTTATATATTAAATTAATAAAAATGTTGTTATAAAAATACGGATCCATTACTTTAAATACGATATAAATAAAAGATCCGTTTTATTTTCATTCTTTAATAGAATATAAATAATATTTCAATGAAAAATGACGCCTTGAGGTTGCGAAAACACATTAATGAATTATTTGCATAGGCTTAGTTATACACGCGACTAGAAAAATAGAAAAAAATTAATGGCAGTAATAAGAGAAAATAACATTTACTTACAACAACCATACATTAAAGATATTCTAACAGTCACAAATAAAGCAAGAGGCACTTGCTCTCTATGAGGTCACTGTCTAGAGTATCTTTTTCCTTTGGAAGGGAGCTCTGACCTCTGCTGGCAGTTAAAAAATCGCAAAATGTTAGTCTTACCGAAGAAAATGTCTGTAATAAATTTGTCCTGTAAATTTTCTTAATAGCACCAAATTCGATACAAATACATAAAATGTATTATCATTTCGTACAGAAATGACTTTCCTCAAGTCTCAGTTTTCGTCTTTCTATTTATCACTCGCAAAATGCAAACATATTTGCTATGTAATCAACATACGCGGAAACCTGAGAATTGCCTCTAATATCTTTTCAATTAATTTTATCCTAAAGCTTTGATTAGCCAGTCTCTCTTTCTGGTAAGATCCAACATTCTGGAACGACTGTCTATATTTGATCACGTTACAGTAGTGCTTTTCAC
The DNA here is from genome assembly GCA_026543055.1 of Argiope trifasciata. NCBI lineage: Eukaryota > Metazoa > Arthropoda > Arachnida > Araneae > Araneidae > Argiope > Argiope trifasciata. The sequence continues at coordinate 927,249 of JAPMOQ010063219.1, forward strand.
GCACACATTGCAACGGCTGACTTTAGATCTCAAATCGTTGGCTTTGAGAGTCACACTGGCCGGTCGTTCGAACTGTTCTTCATCATCGATAGTTGTCAGCCAGAAACTGAACTTATTGGCGAAGTAATGGCACGTTCCTCTTGCACCGTTGCACTCGATGAATGGCGTGGCGCGGAAGTCCTCCAAGCAGCTTCCAGGACTAGACAAAGACTGTCCGCCTCCTTCTGCGCCAGCAGCGGTGTGCTATGTAAAGAAAGAATAATTAATGTTATTGTATTCATCAGATAAAATAATTTTTACTTTATTGAAAGAAACTTGGTTATGAATGTAAGAAATATTAAAATTCATATATGTGCGACTTGGGAATCAGAAGATGTCCTCGTAATTGCGACGTCTAAATTTATATATCACCATTCAAAATTATGAATTTTGACCTGATCCAGTTGCTTAACAATTTTTTCACAATATCTTAGAATGTAGCCTGATATTCAAAATATTGAACTATTCTGAAAATATATATTAATAAAAAGAATCTTCAAACAGTTTTGACACTGATATATCGAACAAATTAAACAGTTAGATAAAAACTATTTAAAAATATACTGACCATGGCGAAACTGTAACCGATCCATAAGGAATTCCAGCCTCTCGGACATTGAGGGATGGACAGGGACTGACTGTGCACAGCAATGACATTAGCAGGCGTCTCGCAGACTACGCATCGACTTATGTATTCTTGGATAACACTGTCGCCCACTGGCATCATTGGCAAGGGGGCGTTGGTAGAGAGCCAGTATGATTTATCATTCCGACTGGCGTAGTTGCAGACGCTGTTGAAGTCACAGAAGAGGAACGGCATTGTACTAAATCGCTGCATGCACGACCCGGCAAAGCCTGAAACATTGAAGATGTGATTTGAAGATTAATCTGTAATCACATAAATTTCTTAGGTACAAATTCAATAAAATTCTGATATTCAGTATTCAATAAATGAAAGACATTAAATTCTCCTCCCCCATATTTCAAAGGCCATGAATATATGAGAGATACTTAGAGAAGAAAAAAAATTAATATCTTTTTACCACTGAATTTTAAGAAAACATGATTTTGGCTATTCTTGCAGCACCATTCTTTTAAATTGTTAATCCATGTCGAATTCGTGGTGTTAAGAGAACATTGTGAATATGCTATTTTTTTACAAAAAATACGCACGACCATTGCTGTAAGTTTTTGCTGTATCTTCTTTTCTTCGTTGTTTTAAAGAAATTAATTGTTCTAAATATAATGGAGCTGCAATCAATCGTTACATTACTCATTCAACAAATAATAAAGAAAAGCTACCTAGAAGGAAATATTTTTGAAAAACGAGTGTGTGACGAATAGTACTTTATTTGTTCTACAAAGTGAACTACAACTCAAAATATTACAAAAAAAACGCAATATTAAATTTCGGAGAACTGAAACAAATTATAGTCGAATATAAAAAAAAATCCATTCACATCATATTTATTCACTAAAAATCTGATTTAATTAATTAATCTCTTAAAAATTTATATTTTATAGTAGTGTATCCGGGAAATGTGCGCTACCTTTCATATAGCTTAGACCACTGAAAGATTAAATCTGTGCAAGATTTAATCTTTTTAACAATTACGAACAAAATAAATCAACACATTCTAAATCTTCTACATTTTATTCAGTTTTAAATACAAATGCGAAATCAAAATGGAGATAGAGCAAAGAGATGATTTAATTAATGTTCTGATTAAGATTTATGTTAATTTACATAATTTTTTTGGATAGTGGCAATTTTTAGATGAAAATGCTAAATCATATCTTTGAAACGGATTAAAAAAAGATTATCCAATCCCGCTAATTTAATAAATAGTTTAATCTGACTGGAAATGCTTCTTGAAATATTCATTTTGACGACTATTTTCAAATAATTATGAAAATTCTATGAAGCTAACAATATATTTCCAACTGTCTAAAATGTTAGCTCATTTGTTTTTGTCTCTATGTTTCAATGGAATTGTCTTAATTTGCAAACTCAAGCTTTTACCAATTAAAATATTATATCCATCCTTGACAAAGCCTGCGATAAAATGAAAATCAAAGAAAAATAGTTTTAAAAAAGTATTTTGGTCCCTTTTTAATCTTATTATATATTTATTATTATTGTTAAAATTCACACTGAAAGAAAATATGAGATATCTTACCTAGATCTTGGTTATGTGACTTCTCATTTCCTTCTATGTACAACAAACTGTAACCGTCCCACATCTTCTTCATTCCTCTGGGACATTGTGGAATGTTGTACGACTGACTGTGCCTTACCACCAACATACCCATCAATTTTTCTCCTCCTGGTCTTCCGTCTAGGCCTCTAGGTCCAGGTTCTCCTCGAACTCCTGGCGCACCTGGAGGACCCGGAAGTCCATCTGGTCCTCTCTCTCCTTTTGGTCCATTAGGTCCTGGCAATCCTGGAAGTCCTGATGTGCCTGGCTGTCCTGGGTTGCCTTTCAGCCCTGTGATGGGAAAAAAAATTTTTTTTGAACGACACAGAAAAAAGAAAAGAGAAAAAAAGATTTGGACAGTAAAAGTTATTAAAAGTTTAAAAGGTATCAAATTTCTGATGCATAGCTTCTAATTTACCAAATGACCGAAGCAGTATTACTAAAAGTGTATATCAGTTACTCTCGATCTCACTTTTAAAAAAATGTGTTCTTTTTTTTTTAACATTTTCTTACAAAGAATTAAATCATCTGAAGCATGATACAATAATTTATTCATAAAATATTTATCGAGTTTCACAGTAATTCAAAGATTTACACGGTCTGATAATGCAGTCTTTTGAATTCGACTTCAACAAATAATAATCACGGCAAAATGAAGTTATCTTTCAGCTCAATATTGCAGCAAAATATGCAAATCATTCTAATGTTAATGCAATGTCATCTTTATGATTTATTTATCATGGCTTAAGATTTCCTTCGTCATTTTGTTTTAATATTCCTATGATGTGAATATTTTCGATTGTAAGCTAACTATCAAATTTTAAATTATTCTGAACCTATAACATAAATAATTCTAATTCTAAATTAATTAATTTTACGGATAAAGATATATCTTTAAACAATAATCTTGCAATGTGCAGTGATTACATTTTATCACTAGTATATTTAAAACTTTTTAAAATTAATTATATGCAATATAATAAAATAAAAAATTTGATTAACCGCATTTTTCTTTAACGAAAAAAATATTTTAAAAAATTTGATTTAAAAAAAATAATTTTTATTAATTAAATTTTTCCATTATTCGTACTTATTTATGTAAATTAAAACAACCATTAATTTTTTTATATTTTGTGCAGTAAATGATTCTTTTAATTATCTAACATTCAGTTATAAATGTAGCAATTTTGAATCGATCAATGTGAGACGAACACATATTTTTGACCTCGAGAAACACATGTTTCAGTCTGCAAGTTAACCAGATGCCAATGCCAAATACAGCGCTGTGATTATTCGCTTATTGACTTAAACATAACATTAAACAGTTCTTCATCTGGCTATTTTTAGCATTTTCTACCCATATTCGAAGCACGCAAATTGTAAATCAACGGCAAAAGCGGGGTAGGGGAATGGAGTCTCTGAATTCTTGGAATGTGTTTTAGAGCATTAAAAAAGATTGAAATGCAATTGCATGCGCATAGATAGAAGGAATTTCTTTGTATCTACAAGAAATTCAATTTATTTTTATAATCTGCGCGATGTGCAAAAACTAATCACAGGGGAGTTATTAGATTGTTTTTTTGCACACGGTAAAAAAAATTACAAAAAAAAAATGTTTTTAACATTTAGAGTATGTGCTTCCATACTGTCATATGTATATATCACAGGATATCCAGATAGACTCCTTATGTACCTTTAGATATTGAAACAAGCGAAACGTTTCGTAATGATTAATACAAAGCTGCTTGGCCGAAATGGAGTGAAGGGTTCTTATCTCAAAAATGGTACCAAATAAAAGGGTTTATCTATTGCAAAGTTGTACAGTATTTTCGGTTGATTTCGAAAGGGCACTTGAGGCATATTAATGCTAAGAAATTGTATATAATTCCTCATTTTCAAAAGTGACGTCACAAGCGTGTTAAAAAACATATAGTTATCTCAAGATACCTTTACTTTTGATGTTAAACTCCTGTAGGTATTTACAATTCAGATTCGGGGCTATATTTTAATTTCACTTCATATATTTTTTTAAATATAATTTGCCTCTCGAGCATAAACTAAAATAATATGACATCACCGATCCTACAATATTAGCAGAAAGGTCGCATATATAAGTGTTTGAGTTATCCCTACATGAAAAAAAAAAGTTTGGGGTCCTGACGACCACAACAAATCCTGTCGATACTGCTACGTTCAGTGATGGCGGGGTGGTCGGCTGTATACAAGAAGTTTCGGGCCTTTCTTTAGTCCAAAAAATAACAGCTTCTCTTTTATCCACTTCTTGTGACGTCACAGTTTCGGATAATGCAAACAAACATATGTACATTTTAAATGTTCAGTTCTTAGTAATAATGTGCACAAAGTGTCTTTGTGTACTAGATAATATTCTACAATTTATAATATTCATTTCTCATCTATCACCGAGCAAAATAAGGGCGCTAATTGCAAAGTTATCCGTCAGGTGGCTCTGTAAGCTATCTCAAGACGCTACTTTCATGATATTGGTAATGACGTTTAGAAGCAATAGATCCAAATGGCCAACCTGAATAGTTTAATAATTTAACTCCATAGTAATACATTTTTTAGTTATTTATCCCACTTCGTTTTCATTCAAGACGCTATTATATACGTTATATATATATATATATATATATATACACTGATGGAAAAAAAATCCCACCAAGAAAAAATTATTGTACAGTAATGAAATTTTAGGAATACATTTGTCTAGGTAACATATTTAATTGATTAAAGTTTCAAGATCACAGGTAGAGCCATTGGCGAGAAGAGCCATTTCAAATGGGAAATGTTGGTACATTAGTAACCGGTGTAACCGCCAGAATTTCGAATGCAAGCATGCATTGTGTCGTACAGATGTCGGATATCAGTTTGTGGGATGGAGTTCCATGCCTGTTGCACCTGGGCGGTCAATGCAGGGATGGTTAATGCTGGTTGTGGATGACGCTGGAGTTGTCGTCCAATGATGTCCCATACGGGCACGATTAGAGAAAGATCTTGTAATCTAGCAGGCCAAGGCAACATGTCGACACTCTGTAGAGCATGTTGGGTTACAACAGCGGTATGAGGGCGAGTGTTATCCTGTTGGAAAATACCCCCTTGAATGCTGTTCATGAATGACAGCACAACAGGTTGTATCACTAGACTGACGTACAAATTTGCAGTCAGGGTGCGTGGGATAACCACGTGAGTGCTCCTGTTTTCATACGAAATTTCTCTCTAAACCATAACTCCAGGAGTAGGCCCTGTGTGTCTAGGTCGCAGACAGGTCCCTAGCAGGCGTTCTCCTGGCCTCCTTCTAACCAACAAACGGCTATCACTGCGACCAAGGCAGAACCGGCTTTCATCAGAAAACACAACAGATCTCCACTCCGTCTTCCATTGAGCTCTAGCTTGACACCACTTACGTCGCAAACGGCAGTGGTTTGGAGTCAGTGGAATGCACTGTACAGGGCGTCTGGCTTGGAGCTGTCCTTGAAGTAACCGATTTGTAACAGTTCGTTGTTTCACTGTGGTGCCAACTGCAGCTCAAATTTCAGCTGCAGACGCAGTACGATTAGCCACAGCCATACGCCGAATACGACGGTCTTCCCTCTCAGTAGTACCACGTGACCGCCCGGAACCTGGTCTTCTTGAGGCAGTACATTCCCTTGACCACTGCCGCCAATACTGATGCACAGTGAATACATTCCTGCCAAGTCTTTCAGCAATATCGCGGAAAGAAAACCCTCCTTCTCGTAGCCCTACAACAAGACCTCGTTCAAACTCAGTGAGCTGTTGATAATGGCTTCTTCGTCTTCTCAGAGGCATCCTTGACTAACATTGACCCACGGCGTCAAATCTCAACTGTAAATAACGATTACGAACCTTACAGCGCTTATTTAAAGCAAACCTCATTTGCATGTTCATAGTGTTGCTACTAGCGCCACACTTACGCGCGTAGCTCGAAATTTGAGTCGACGTCATCTTTCAGATGTATAAACACGCCTACCAAATTTCGTTTATCTAGCACAGCTCCTTCCTAGTGTTGGGATTTTTTTTCCATCAGTGTATATATATGATTTAAGAAACATTTAATATCATATTAAATAACTATAAACTGAGCAACGTTTTTAAGCACGCACATTTTTCAAGTAGGCAAAATGAAAAATAGGTGTGCATAATTGGATATGTTCATACATTCTCTTTTTCATAAAGCCTTTACATATGTTTACACAATTTTATTATTTTTTAAATTCATTATAAACAAATTACAATGGATATTTCATGGGAGCTCCTTCCTAAATTAGAAAAAATTTTAGAATATAATTGTTGTTGTTATTTCTTATGGTACTTGTCGTAGACTAGCCTATTGACGGAGTCAGCGATTTTAAATCAAAAGAACGTCTCTTGTTTGAGGAGCGCTATCTAGGGCTAAAAGTAGGTTTTAGCTACGTCATAGGTAGGTTTAGCATGCGTCACATTCGCTCACACAACCCCTTTTCACAGGGAGGGAGGGGAGGTACATTCACACATCTCAACGATAGAACAGAGGTGAAAAGAAAACCGGGACTCGAACCCGAGAGGCCCAGATCACCTGGAAGGCACTCAACCTATGCCAGGATGCCGGCGGATTATAATTACATAGTTTAACTAAAACTCATTATTTTTAAAGTAAAATTAAAACAGCTACACAATTAATAAATTTTCATAACATTCCCTAGAAAAAGAAATAAAAATCTGTAGTTCTAATGTGCATATATATGATATATAAATATATAATTTTTTATACACAAATGTTCGTTTTATAAAATTACCTGGAAAGCCTGGACCTCCTGGAAATCCTTTTGGTCCTGGGAATCCTGGTTCCCCTGGGAGTCCAGGTAATCCAATATCTCCCTTTTCACCAAGAAGCAAGTTCCGTGGTGGTATGGTCGCTCTGTCTCCCTTCTTACCTAGTGGACCAGGAGGACCTAAAAACATTAAATAGAATATTATTTTCCCTCCAGTATAAAGGATGCTTGTTGATTATTCTAGTATCTAGGTCAGTATTTCTTAAATTACAATGATAACAAATTTCAATGCTTTGTTTGCTTTAGGAAAGATGTATGCCAATTCCTAAAGCTTTTGATAAAAGCAGAAAAAAAAGTAAATTAAATGCCATATATATCGAGAAAATCTAAATAAAATTGGGAAATAAAACCACAGATTTATATAAGATGTTCTGTTAATTGACTATCAAATACAACGGACTGTCAGTAGGAAACAAGAGGAACAGAAAATAAAACGGAGCATAGCGTCGCAAATCATGCTGAGAGCTTGAAAACCGCGAAAAATACATACAAGTTCTGAGTTTAGAAGATATTAAAAATACACATGATACACATAAGTGTGTTGGAGGGGGGGGGGGTCTCCCAGTGTCTATACCGCAGATATCTCAACAGAAGTTTAATATCAACGTGTAAAGAGTCCTGGGTGATAATCTCTAGGAGTCGTACTTGTTGTCTGAATGAAGCAGAATACCTTATTTTCTTTGCAATACCATTTCCTGGAAATGTTACTGTGTGTGCCGTCAACAATGCGGCAATGCTTGTGGCTCTTGTATGATAGTATCCATTGACATTTTTTCTGCTAATAGACACTACTGCTAATCACCGCGACATTACGTGTTAAAACGTGACTGGATGCGAGAGATACATTTATTGGCTTCCACGTTCGCTAAATATTAATCCATGTGAATTTTTTCTATGAGATCAACTTAAATCTCACGTTTATGCGATGTCTAGGCACACAACGAAGGATCCCAACACGTGGATAGTCAGGCATCAAAAGTATACCTGGTACCATCGAACACATCCGGAAAGTGTTTTTATGTCGTTGAATGTATAATGCAGTTGGCGGTTTTTAGCAACTATTGTAATGATTAATCAAATACATCTTTTTGTCGTCATCATTGTATTTTTTATCTTTCGAGTGACGCCGGAACTTGAGTGGTTTTTCACCTTCTCTTCCCGATTGAATTTATAACACTACATTTCATTGCAATTTTTGTACCTACAAATATTTACTTAAAATCCTCTGTGTTCCATCAACAGAACACTCTGTATGTATATGGACAATATTTATAATAGAAATTTCGGATAATTAAAGAAAAAATGATATTTTTATTGCCTGGAGTTATTTAGCATCCCTGAATAAATTATTATTCTGCTAATTAGGTATATGAAACTCGATGGTAGTAAACCAGTGTTATGAATCACGGTTCCAAGAGGGAAAAATAGAGGCATACATTGTAGTCTACTAATTGAAACATTCTTTTTTGAGTTTTAAAAGTATTTTAAAGTAAAAGTTAAGTTTTAAAACTAAGAATTTAAATTTTTTCAGTATTTCCTTTCTTCACAAATTATTCCTGTTGTATAGAAATAATGGTGTATCAAGACAAATAAAAAATTTTAGCCTACTTAATTATAGTTTGATAGAAATTGAGAGGCGAGTGGAATAAGTAAAGTTTTCCTCATGCCGAAGTTCTCTTTTATTTTTGAATTTTTCATACTCGCTATTCATATTATTTCTAATTAAAATATGAAATATAAAAATAGCACTTTCAAAGGTAAAATATGCGTGGAATTATTTCTACGCATTGTTCGATTTTTTTGCACGATTCAAAATCAAGTATCAATCTAGAAAATTAAGTGACAAACTTAAATCAAACTCAATTTTATTTTTGGATTTTATTTGTCATTATATAAAACAATAAATAATACTGCGCTCGGTATTTAATAATATTGTCCGGTTAGGTAGTTATCTTTTCGCAATGTAATTTACTATTTAGTTGAATAGGTTTTCTCTGAGTAACCATACAAAATATACGTATATGTAGCATATAATAGAACATATTTATGGCACTGAATACATGAAGCATAAATAAAATATCTAAATGCAGAACACAGTGCAATTAAATAGTTGTACAATGTAATATTTATTATTAGATTATGCATATTTGATAATTCATCGCTTTGTAGCACATTAGAAACATAGAATGAAGAGAAAACGAAACATAAAAGGTCTATATGAATTTTTTATATCAGTAATAAGTGTCTACCCATACTTGTTTTTACCATTGAAGGTTAATGCTAAATATTAATATATTAAATTCCAGTCAATCATCTTTGGATACTTTTTTGTCTAAAATATACATTTTCATTGCAATTAAATTATTTTACCGTGAGAGGAATTTCTAACATTTTATCTATGCCATAATTAGATTGACAAATATGATATGGATATGTGTGTGGAAAGTTAATGGATACTGGTTTTATTCGGTAGTAATTTTTGAAGAATTTTTTTTCATATGTTTGATATTTACCTTATATTTAAAACAAAGGAATGAAAGTTTATATTCGTTTTTAAGCTACATTTAAAAATGTATAATTTTCTTTAAATGTATATTGAATATTTTTTGGTATAACATTTTTTTTGTTGTTGTTGTTTCAAAAAAATTATTATTCTTTTTTTTTTTTTCTTTCTTTTTCTTCTTAGTACGGAGTTTTAAAAATTAGTTCAAGTTTTCTGAATTGGGTAATATTGTGTTAAATATATACTTCTATGAAACTGCCTTAATACCCTTAATTTAAAAAAAAATGACAATCCAGTAATCGCTTTTAACAAAAGTTTGATTTGAAAATTGCTACTTCTCTGGAAATTTTTAACCTTGTAAAAATAACTTCGAATAAAATTAATAATCATACATTTAATTTCTTTTTCTTTTTTCAAATCTTTAATCATAAATAATGCAGAAAGCACAGATCTGATAGTGAATTCCTCAGTTAACTCCTAATTAATGTTTTATACCATTCTTCTACCTTTTAATATGAGAACTTTTGCATTGCCCAGCTAAAATCAGCATAAAAATATGGTTTATACTATTTACACCAAACTTTTATATCTTCATCATATAATGATATATATATAAAAGATTCTCTTTAACAGGAATTAGTCCAACTGGAGAAGAAAAGCAATTACTTACTTGATTCTCTTTTGCTTCCCTATTAATAGATAATGCAAAACAAAGTTTTTACGACGTCTTTATGATATTGTTCGACATCCATAAAATCGAACACTAACATGAAGATATCCTGAAATCCATCTTGTGATGATGAGGGCATTGCATAGCTAAATACAGTGTTAAACTCATGAAAATAATGGTCTTGAAATATTATATCTTTACTCATTTGTAACAAGAATTTAACGATGCTTGAGTATTATATCTTGAAATTCCTTTTCTTATTATATTTACACCCAATCATTACAGTTGAATTGAATTCTAAGCTGTAAAACAATGTTAAAAAATCCAAGTAATTTTTTTTACAAAGTTAGCAAACAATTTAAAATTAAACATACCACGTGGGCCTTCTCTTCCTGGTGTACCATCCAATCCTCGATCGCCTTTTGAACCTGTGAAACCTGGTAATCCAGGCAGTCCTGCATCACCTCTTTCACCTTTCACACCTGGGGGTCCAGGAAGACCGTCACGCCCTGGAAGTAAATAGAGAGTTGAAAAAATAAGTCAAATTTAATTATTTTTAATAAACAAAAACATATAAATTTTATTAATAAATTGAGCTTCAAGTACTTTTTAACAATTTTTCAAATAAATAAATGAATGGATACAATGGTTTTTAAATTTCTGATTGAAAAATTGTTGTGACTACAGTCAAAAGTTTCTGTATAGATTCTTATGTTGTGAAAACTTTTTAATAAAGTATTAATTAATAATGACTTTTAAAAAATTTAGAAATATGATTTATTTTTTCAAATTCAATATTTTTCAAAAGGATAATTTCTTCATTTTTTTTACTGATTTGTTTGTTTAATCAATTAAAAAGAGATTTGAAAAATGTCTTAGGAAAATTGGAACCCCCATGTTTGTTTAGGAAAATTCACCCGAAATTACAATATGTTGTTTAAGAAGCTCTAGACCAAAATAAATGTATACATTTAATTAAAAATCAATCACAGTTTTCACAATGCCTTCCAAGAAAACAAAGTACCTAGAAGCAGCTATAAAAAAAGATATTTCAGTGCAAATTTCATGCATAATTGATATCAATTTAAAGTCTAGATTTATGGCAAAATAAATATAATAAGATGCTTCTGAAGATCTGCTATTCACTTATCCTATTGATAGTTTCAATTTAGTCATCTTAACCTTTATGAGCTATACGTTTTCATAAAAATGAAAGTTCTATTTTAAATACATTTGCAAAATATACATAGAACATTCAGTTTGATTAGCTATGCTTGGAACAAATGATAAATCTAGTTGAGGTGGTCTATGAAGATTTTATTTTGAGATCTGTCTAAATCAGAGGTGTCCAAACTTTTCGCGGTACGGGCCGGATCGAAATTAGATCCATGTTATACGGGCCACATGTACATACAAATTGAAAAATATCATTATGAGTAAAGTAGCATTAAATACTATTAATTAATACTATTTTATTTTAACTTGAAAATACAAAATACTAAACAAACAAAGTATAATTATATAATTATTTTATATAAATTGAAATATTTTCATGCAACTTCTAATGCGAATGATGAAACTGTTTTTTTTTTTTGTTGTTGTTGTTGAAGAATGTCTTTATAGTTGGGATCAAAATTTGTTACACCAATCATAAGCAATGACTGCAAATGATCATCAGATAAATTTGCTCGATATTTTGATTTGAGATACTTCATTCGAGAAAAAGTTTGTTCGATCACGTAAGTAGTCCCAAACATTGAAATGAATTTACGAGCAAATTTCTTCAAATTTGGAAACTCTTTTGCATCCAAATATTTATAAAAATCTATTAAGTTTCCTTCCTTGTATTTGTCCTTGATTTGTTCGTTTGCTTGAAGATCAGTAATTTCTATTTGAAGCTGGCTTGAAATTTCAGCAACGTTGCAATCAATTGGATTTTGGAACAGCCGAATTTCTTTTGAATTCATGTCCAAATCAGAAAATCGCTTTTGAAATTTTTCTTTTAAATTGGCGATGATCTTTACTGCAAATGCAATTGGAAATTGTTCTTCAGTTTTTTTATTCGTCGCAGCACGGAAAATGCGTAAAATTACATTCAGTCACTTGACTTTCGAATAATTGTAGTTTTGTTCGAAATACTTTAATTTGAGAGTATAAATCGCAAATTAAATTGTTTTTCCCTTGGAACTTTAAGGTATTTACGGTATTTTAAGATATTATTTAAGGCCACGTAGTTTTTCGATATACCTTTATGAAAATGAAAAGGTTTGGGTGAAAACATCATTATGTTTTAAAACCCTCCGCGGGCCGGATAAAATCACTTGGCGGGCCGGGTTTGGTCCGCGGGCCGTAGTTTGGACACCTCTGGTCTAAATGAAGGAAAAGTGGCTGATGATGAATATAGGGTTTAAGAGCTAACATGAAACAAAAAATAAAAAAAATGAAAAAATCGGTAAAGTTGTTACGACTGGAAGACTCTGTCTCTTTTTCCCTTTAATGAATTTGTATTTTAAAATTTCTCTCGAAAATGAAGAATAGTGAGCACAATGAGTTTATAGAACTATATGGCATGAATTTATTTGCTTAAGAACATAAAATACAGAAAACGAGGGAGATCATTTATAATATATTATATTTCATTACATCCATGGTAGAAATTAAAATTTAAAAAAACGAAAGTGATGTTAAATATGAATTAAAGGATATTAATTTTTATACTGAAAATCGTGAAATTTTACACAAAGAAAAAGTTACAAATATTGCGAATAAAATTAATAACCTGTCGGTCCTTGATCTCCAATAGGACCTGGTGGTCCAGGCACTCCAGGGTAACCTACTTCTCCTTTTAGACCTGGGAATCCTGATAATCCTCTGTCACCTTTGGGTCCTGGGAGTCCATCCAGTCCTCTTGGTCCAGGTAATCCAGGGAAACCTGTATTTCCCTTTTCTCCTGGTAAACCAGGTGATCCTGGTTTGCCTGCAAATCCGGGTTCTCCTGGCAAACCTGGTAGTCCTTCGTTGCCTATAAATGCAACAAAATATTTTTCTTTCTACATTTTAGAATGAAATGCGGAGAGAGAGAGTGATGAATACTATTGGGATAAAGTTTTGAGCATGAAGATTAATTTTCTATCTTTAGTTGTTGATTTCTTTCATCCTCAAGTCCATTCTACTTATATTAATATTGGTCAAGTCAAACAAGACTTCTATTTTATTTTTTCTTTGGGTTATAATCAAAATTAAAGTTACGATTAAGATTACCCATGCTATAATCGATGACAAATAATGGCAACTCAGTATTAACGAAGAGTTTCTTAAAATTATTCGTTCTTATTGGCAGCTAAATAACAGCGAATTTCATTCATAAATTTTTACACATTCGTGATGTCAAAGCCATGATGGTATTTCATGATTGGCACTAATCATTGGCATACAGTACAAATTTGCATTGTTCAACTTTTGTTTAATAGAGACTGAAAATGGAAAAGTAAAACATGTCGTCATGTTTGATGTATTTTCTTCTGAAAAAAAGGGAGGGGGGAAACTGGACAGACTTTCCAACATTACGTGCTGTAAATGAAACTGATGCTTTAACAAAATGGCTGTATCTAAATCAGTAGCGAATAAGTATTACATAATCAAAAATGTATTATTTTACAATGGAATTGAAAAAATTTCCATTACAAGAATACCTTGGTCAATGAGAAAAAAAGATTATCGTAAATGTTTAGAGCATATAACCACAATCGTCAAATAGTTCTGCTCTTGCTTTCATATTGTGCGGCCGACGAAATATTTTGAACAGTAAAAATACTCCTGAAAATGTTAAATTTCTATCGATTTGAACTTTTCCTGTTAAAAACCACGTTTCGTGAATATGAAATTATATGATTGCCTCAAAGATTGCAACAGGTCATTGGTAAAAAAAGGACAATGTATTACTGAAGCTAGATTTTATTTTTCTTCAATAGTCTTATGTTGCTTTCAAAAAGGCATGTAGTTACTTAGTTGCTAAAATAAGATTTTATGGATTGGGAACGATAACAAGTACTAAGATAATTAAGAGGGAAAAAAACCTTTTTGTCCAGGTATTCCAGGTAATCCTTCTAATCCAGGTCGTCCAGGGAAGCCCTTATCACCTTTCTGCCCAAATCCAGGAATGCCAGGAGCACCACGAGATCCAGGTAATCCTGGAATACCTATTAAAGAAAATTTGTTATTATAAGCTTGGATTAGTATGGAAAAAACGGAGGAAATTTTGTCACATTTAAGAAGCAAACTAAAATCTTTTTACCTGGGAATCCTTTCTGCCCTGGAACTCCAGGTAATCCATCTTGTCCTGGAAATCCGCGATCACCTTTTAGGCCTAAAAATCCCCCCCAAAAATTATATTGAATTAGTTTTGTATGAATAAATAATTTAAAAAAAACAGATTTTTAAGCATTATCTTTACAATTCCACGTTGAAGAACAAGTAATAAATAAAATTAGCCAAAACATTAATTAATCAATATAGTGAAGGCGCAATACTGTTTGAAGAAAAATTGCTTGGGTAAGTTAATTAAATCTAGATCTTAAAAATATATAAAATATTGAGTCATAAATACCTTAAAAATACTTAGTAATATATACGCGAAAGAGGGTATAAAGTTTTTATGCATAAGCCATTAATACAGAGAAACATTACAACATATTCTTACATTTAAAAATGTATACAGCATGCATTGAATATAAATAATAAAATAAATAAATGTGAATGAACTCAACCTAATTAATTCCATGAATTCTGACTGAAAAACGATAGCTTTTAACTTTAAAAATCTTCAGATTGTCAAATAAAAAATATCTTCGTTTTATTATACTTGTAAATGAGTAATAAGATTTTAATAAATTTAAATTTCTCCTGACAAAGTTTCTAGTAAATAATACAAATCTTTCATAAAGGTTAACAAAATTAAAAATAATCATTGAATGTAGAAAGATTTTAATTATTGATTATTAACCCATTTGCATCATATGAAAAAAAGCCCATATAACAGAAAAATTTTTTTATTTCATATTTAGGTGTAAAATTGTATAAAAGTAGAAAAAACATCATTTTTGAGCATTATTTGTTAGTAATTTTGTTTAGTGTAATAATATTTGATATGTGGGATGCATATAAGTACATAATATAATATGAATATAGTATACATCATATTATATGCATTACATATAATATGATGTAGCGTATATATACGCTCCAGTGATAGTGACCAGGAAAATTGAGCGTATATATATGCTAATGATGCAAATGTATTAATACAGTGTACTGAATATCAACAAAATTTACACACAATATAATTTATTTTTATATTAAAACAAATATTTTTTAAAGAAATAACTTAATTCTAATAAATACATCGTTTCATATAATATCCTTAAGCAAAATGGTAACATCAAGATCAGTTATGAAATAAATATATGTTTAATAATAAATCTTTTACTAAATCTCAATGTGCGCGAAACACTTCTTAGCAAGAGCAAATAATTTTTAATGCCGCAACATTTGTTTCCTAGAATTTTGAAACATAGTAACACTTTCCTCATAACTGTTGGATTATTTTTTATACACCAAAGATCAGCAGAAGCAATTACTCTCAGCTTAATAAATAAACATCTGAAATTAATTTCGGTTCCCGAAATTTAGTTTCCAAAATATTGCAGATCCTAGCCTCATGGAAGCAAAAGAGACAGCAAATTGCATTTTTCAATGAAAATGTATTAAGAAATATATATACTCAAATATTTGGTATTTAAAGAAAATAAAAATAATATTTAAAGGAATAGCTTCTATCTCAAGTAAGCTATAGTCAGCAGTAACTCCTTATCCAATGTTCCAATTAAAATATGATTCAGATACTATACCACTGATTTAAGAGTGCCTGAAAATTTACTATGAAGATAATATTTTAATTTTGAACCAAAAATCCATTCAATATTATAAAATATGTAAAGAATACATATTTGATAATAATTGTAATTATTTTGTAATCTTTCATAAACAAGTATTCAAATTCAAAACTTTCATATAGAGCCAATCCATTAATATTTCTAATTTAATATTGAATAAACATTTACATCAATCTAAAAACATCCATGCAGAACAAATATCAGAGCATTTTTTAATAATTTTATTGATTTGACAAAAGATGGAGGGATCTGGCTTAGAAATTCTTATTTTGAAAAAACAAGGACTAGTTAAATTACCAACGGCTGATCAGTACAAGCAACAGTTTTTTTATATAGGTATTTCTTTCAATCTGCTAAAGCTCTACTAGTGCATCAAATTATTGTAACCCAAGAAGCAAAAATTATTTAAGATGATCTTCTTTGTTAAACCATAATAAAATACACAAAAAACACACACGCCCATACACATATGGCTTGAAATTTAGTTTAAAAACAAATAACACTTAATTCTATTCAATTATAACCATTTTTATATCATATATACTAACTAGATAATTATTGTTTCTAACTGAAACTGTACAAACTGCAAACATTTATGGAACAATATTCAAATAAAAATTTATATTACTAATTCTCATGATATCCATACTAGTTTAACATTTTTTTTTTCAATTTCATTGTAGTATTTATGTTTGAGACGAAAACCACAACATGAAATTCTACATACCTGGAATGCCGGGCAGTCCATCAATTCCTCTCTCTCCTTTCTCTCCAGGGAGTCCACGAGCACCTGGAAATCCTGGTTCTCCTTTATCACCAGGAAAAGCTCTCAAGCCTGAAAATATTCGAGATAGCATTTATGCGATAAATTTTCGAATAAAATTATAATGACAAAGTCCTTAATTGAATTAATTCCTATAATAAAAAGTATGTTTATCCTAAATTTATATACGTATCCCTTATGATTTTGTTTTTAGAAAATTAATACCGAATAATTGATAAATTACATAATTACACATATTTGTTTTGAAGCAAAGAGAGAGAGAGAAATTTTAGTTAAAACGTATAGCATTAAACTATCAAATGTTAAGAATAAAACTTATTTTGAATTATTATTCATATAATCTTTATACTTAATGTAAATATACATAACAACATCCTACTAAAAATGATTTAAAAATATATTTTAAGGAACTTAGGATACATATATTTCAAATAATTGCTAAAAATTTCTGTGAATTTCTTTTACCTAAGTTTAAACTGATATGTTGTGGTAACTATTGCATGTATATCCATAATATGTTAATTCTAAATTAATACCCCTTTTAAGTAATGTTCTAAATACATTTCTAAGTTCATTTTTATTTATAATGTTGAGAATCGAATAATAAATTTTTATTATGATTTAGTTAACATTAGTATATATTCTATCAAATAATGTTATTTATGTATGTTCTGAATTATATTATGTCTCCTTATTTATTTATTTTTCATGAATTATTCATTTTTATTTATAATATTGTGAATCGAATTTTATATTTTTATTAAGTTTTAGTAAAAGTCAGTATATATATTCCATCAAGTAGTGCTATTTATATATGCTTTGAATTCTATTATCTATTTATTTATATTTTATGAATTGGCATATTTTAGTTATTATATTTTTATATATTAATTCTGGTTTAATGTTACTTGCTTTCTAGCAAAAGAAATTAAAAATTCTTGTTATGCTTTATTTTGCATCCTCGAACTAATTATAGATAAAAATTATATGCATTATTGTAATCGATACTTATAATAAAGCTCAATGTGTGTGTGTGTGTGTGTTGGCGCTCTACAAGTCAGACCGTTAGACCTACAGCTACCAAATTTGGTACATTTATACCTTGGAGATCGGGAATGTGCACCTCGGAGCCCTTTTTTTTTGAATTTTGAATTTGAATTTGAATTAATCAAAATTAAGCGAAATTTCGACGTTTTTCCGCTATAACTTCAGAAAATATTATTGCACAAACGTGACTTTTATATGAAGCTAAAGATAAAAAAATTAGCTTTCTAACGGTATTAGTTTTATTTAATTTATAACGTAAGCTTTTATTTTTAACGAATTTTTGAAGAAATATTTTAACCATGTTTTTAGCACGTGAGTGGATAAAATAAAAGAATGCCGGAAGTTCGAATAAAAAAAACTATCAACGCAAAATAAATCTAAAGAAATGCAACTTTTAGCACGTGACTGGATAAAATAAAAGAAATATAAAATGTGATATTTTCTAAAGCAAAGGTTTCTATGATCGTTTGCAATATCTAAATAATTAATTCGATAAATCTTCTTTACGGTAAGCTTGATCGAATTTAGACATTATATGCATTGGAATCCCGACTTAATGGCATATTTCTATTATCGTCTGCAATATCTGTATCATTAATTCAATATTTTTTTTCAGTATAAAATGTGATAGTTACTAAAAAAATAAATGCAAAGCTAAGGTTTCTATAAAATCTGCAAGAGCAAGTCAAAAGGAAAAAATTAGGTTTTATCACCGTGTTGTTATCATTTTGACGGAAGTTCAAATAAAAAAAAAACTATCATCGCAAATTCAATCTGAAGAAATGCAACTTTTAGCACGTGGCTGGATAAAATAAAATAAAGTGTGATATTTTCTTTAAAGAATGCATGACAAAGGATTCTATGATCGTTTGCAATATTTAAATGATTATTTGAATAAATTATCTTTATTTATACAGGATATGCTTTCAAATTCCTTTCTAATGGCCAATTTTTAAAATATTATTAATAGGCATATATATTGTTTAATACTATTAATTTGATCTAAATGAAGTAAATAATTACATTTTATGTAGTTTGAGTCAAACAATGATTTTATGAATAATGAGTTTTAGATTTCTTCATACTTTGCTCTATGAGCCATATTTTACAAAATATTTTTATTAATATTTTAAATAAAATTTGCTACACCAATAAGTCTTCGAAATCAATCATTAAAACTGACTGATATATAAAATTAAAGAATATTATTAGGAAAACGCGTTCTTTTAGAGCTTTCAGTCCATCATCTTAAAGAAAATATTAATTTCAGGCCAATCAATGCCCGGAGTTACTTCAAGACTAATGAATATGTGATTTAATTGAAAATTTTAGAACTCATTACTCATGGCGAACCAGCTGGTCGCCGAAGTCGGCTAGTTAAAAATAAAATGAATTACAAGTTAAACCAAATTATGAATTGTTACTCTGTTTATTATACAAATCAAATTAATTAAACTAAATCATGAATAGTTACTATGTTTTACTTGATAAATTTTAAATAATTTTGAAACAATGTTTCTAATGTTATAATTCATGTTTTTCTGAGTTCCGTCACAGGTTGTATAAGAATTTACACCACAGTTTTTCATTCACCTTAAACTCTTGGGCAGATTAAGATGGCAGGGATTAAATAAAGAAAACAAAATTATTTTCTAGGGCATTATAAAATCAAAAATTGTATATTCATTATATAACAATATTTTTCCTAATGTTTCTTTTCTTATTTCATATGAAATAACTTTAAATATAATTCTTTATTATACAAACGGCTATGCTGAATAATTCTTTACTTTCTGAATTACATTACTATAGCTTTCTTATTCGATGCCTAGAAACATTATGAAAAGATGCTGATTCTCATACCATGCCAAATTTGAAAACTGCAGCCATATAGTAATGACGGATTTAATCAATATTTTTTAATTAATTATTATATATACCAGTATAAACATGCGAAATTAGAACTATTTTTTTTCGGGATGGTAAATAAAAAAATATTACTTACCAGGTGGTCCAGGTAAGCCTACATTTCCTTTATCACCTGGTAAACCAGGTAATCCTGGCGGTCCTACTGATCCTTGCAGTCCAGCATCTCCTTTAAAACCTGGTAATCCAGGTAACCCTGCACTTCCGATATCTCCTTTCTGTCCTGGGAACCCAGGCAATCCTGGCTCGCCTTTGAAACCAGGCAGTCCAGGGGGTCCATCGAAACCTGGCTGTCCAGAAGGTCCAGGCAATCCATCTAAGCCCTTCAGATAATTTTTAAATTAGTGGAATCGAATAATCACACATATTGTTATAAAATAATCAAACATTTGATATTATTCATTGCTCACATTTTAAGAAAAGTTTTTTTCCCTTATATTTCTCAATACAAACAGTTCTTTTCCATATTTGTCACCTTCTTTTTTCCTTTAAATATTAGATATAAAAAAGATAATAAGGAAATTTTAAAAACCAGAAAGCAATTAGGAAAAAAACAAAGATTTAAAAAAAAAATTATTGGATTGGATTGGAAATGGGAAATAGATATTCTAAGACAACTCCAAGAAGAAAAAATACTACATTATGCCAGGCCTGCTGCTGCTATCTACTACAACATCAACACCAAAGACGAATATTCATGGTACGAAGGTCATGCTGTATATCTGGAGGGACCGAAAGAGTGTTGTGCAATGTGCACTATTAGCTGCTAAAACTCGTCGATTCCATTACAGGCAATCGGTATAGGTTATAAATGATTCGTTTGAGGCCTGAATTATGAGAAAAAATGGTCGGAATACGATAAAAGACATGACAAATTTATTCTTTTACATGAGAAAGCTTTCCCCATACTACAAAAGTGATAAAAAAAAAAAACTTTGAATTCTTCATGTGGATTATTTTACTTCGTCCGCCATATTCACCGGATATTGCTACTTCTAATTATAGATTAATCCGACGAATACAGCATCCTCGGGAAGGTCTTTGAAATTTACGTTTCTTTAAGCGAAATCGAAAATTGGCTCCTAATTTAGTACACTTCAAATTTTCGAATTCTATCTTTTTCAAGATAGAGTTCGAAAATTACCTGAGAAATGGGGTAGATAATAACCATTGATGGAAAATATTTTAATTAATCTGTTCATTCATTTTGCTCTTAAATAAGCGCATTTTTCTTCACAAAAAATGAAACCAAATAATTTGTACACCCAATAATATATCTTTCTTTGCAATTCATATAAATTTTGAACTTACTTATCTAACTGGTTTAAAGATTTTGATTTGATGTCCCATCTAAACAGGATATTTTTTTTGTTTGATTATAGATAATAATTTAAGCCATTAAGTTTGGAAAATTTTAAAAATTAAGATTCACGAAATTACTTATGGAAACATTTCTTTGAAACCTACTCTGTTTCCTTTTAATCCAGCGAATCCTGGTAAACCTTCAGATCCTTTTGCACCTGGTATGCCTGGAAGACCTGGGGCACCTTCTGGTCCCCTTTCACCAGGAGGGCCGGGTGGTCCTGGAAGTCCTACTCCTGGAACTCCATCATCACCTTTCGGCCCTGGCAACCCATCAAAGCCTGCAGAAAATTCCAACCATTGACAAAAATCCTGATTTAAATTCGGTAATAATCTTTTCAATGTATGAGGAAGAGTAATAAAACTTCATAGTTTTTTTTTTCTTTGTAAATACGAAGAATTTATTTACAAAAGTAGTATCATCAATTATTTTTAAAAATTATTTCAATCGTGAATATGAATAATTAGATATTAGCCATTCTTGTTGGTTGCTTTTGTTGTTGTTGTTGTTTCGAATGGCACTTGTCATTGACAAATCCGCTGACTAAAAAACCACTGCGATTTAATCCTGATCGAACGCCTCTAGTTTTTTCTACAGCGCCATCTAGGGCCAAGAGTACGAATCAGCTACTCACAGCCCATTTTACGGGGTGGACTTCATTCATATATTTCCTTCACTCATTCACAGATCATAATTTAGACCTCGATCAGAGAACGATCACCTCTGAACCAGTAACCCCAGTGGTATTACTCTGAACATGGAGAACTTTGGGACCACGACAGATTTATACGCGCGCCAGTCACCACGCACGTGGAGATTCTTCGGTCGGTGGAGTTGGAACTCGCAACGTAAAGGATGCGAGTCCAACGTCCTACCAACCAGGCTATCTCTGCCCTAAAATGCTTTTATACAACTTAACAAAATATATGATCTTGAAAATAATCGTTTTAATGAAACTTGAGCCCAAATTAAATATGATAAATAATCATCCAATAAATAAATATCTACAATTTAAAATTTTAAAAAATACATATTTCTTTTATTATTTGCAAAAATATTTCAAACTGAAAAATTAAGAAAAATCAATACTATTAAATATACAGTTTAAAATCTAAATATGTTTAAAATATAACTATAAATATTTCATGCACACTCATATATTAAATAAGCTTTTTCTTTCAATGCTACTAAAAGAGATCATTACATTTTACAAAAAGAAATCAAGATATTTTTTTAAGATTTATGCAGTTTTATATCAATCCTCAGAATATCTAAATGGTGTTTTACTGAATTTTCAAAGCATCTACAATGAAGATGATATTAAGCTTTTTTAAAAAAAAATTTAATAAACATTAATAATTACATGGGTAAGATTTCAGACAATATGTCTGATATCAAATGGCAAATTAATGTCAGTTTGGTATTTTCTGTACGAATTTTCGTCATGTAATCAATTAAAATTAAAGTTTCTAAAACAAACGAGACAGAAACACACACTGTTTTTCGTCTTGCTCTTTTTATGTAATTGCATGTGAACTAAAGCAACTAGTTTATACTAATTATTATTTTTGAAACTAAAACTTACAAAACTTGCCATTTTTATTTAATTACATGTGAACTAAGGAAAGAGAAAGCATGTGCAGTAGTCCTAAAAAATTGGAATGCGAGAATTTTAGATTTCTATGTTTTTCACTTTTATAATTATTTCTATACATCACTTTTATAATTATATCTGACTGCGAAAATAATTAAAAAGAGGCTGTTATGCTCATTTTAGGTATTATTTGTTTACATCAAATTATAAATGTGTCAAATATTAAATGGAAACTATCAAAAGGAATCCTGTTCGTCTATTCTTCCATACAAGAACATGTGAATCATGTACAAAAAAAAAAAAAAAAAAAAAAAAAAAAAAAAACTTAGATCGTTTAATTTTAGAAGGTGATCTTAAAAATACATTGTGATTTTTTATAACAAGATAGGAAGCAATCCAAAATACGTGGTCGTTTTTTTTTCCCACTATATTTTGAATCTGAATTCAAGACGTGCAATAAATATTGCATACAATAACTTCATTCACATGAGAATTTCGACCGAAAAAATTTTCCGATACTAAAAATAAATATTTTATATTACATATATCAGAATTTAAGTTGTTTGATTAGAAGTATTTTGGTGCAGTAAAAATAAAAGAAATAAGCACCTGGTGTCCCAGGAGGTCCTGGTGGTCCTCTAACTCCTGGTAGCCCCGGTTCTCCTCTATCTCCTTTAGCAGCAATGGCACCGGGCTCTCCTTTTGCTCCAGGAAATCCGGGAAGACCTCTAATACCCTTTTCACCCTGTTCTCCTTGCAGACCATCCTGCCCAGGGAAACCACCAAATCCTTTGTCTCCTTTTAGACCTGGAGGTCCAGGTAATCCGTCTAATCCATCGCGTCCTGGTGGTCCGGTAGGACCAGATATACCACGCTCACCCTTTTCACCTGAATGATGTTTTATAGAAATGTTAATTAATTTGGTTAAGAAATAGATACCAAATATGAAAATACATGTAACATGCAACTTCTAATAACTTAATACGCTGATCAAAATAATTAATTCAGCAGACTTTCCCAATTAAAATATTTACCATAACTGTGATATATTCTACGAAATATCATATTTAAAATCATTTTTCTGAACTATCATAAGGGTTCTCGAATATTCGTCATTTGATAATACCTTCTCCATTTTAATTTACCTCTACCTTTTAAATATATTTCTACTTTAAAATAAATTATATATGAAAATAGGAAAACAGTCAATCATTTATTGTATACATTAATACAGAAAAAAAATTCAATATACCATGAAGTAAAATTTTTTTCGATTATTAGAGCTAGAAGAAAGTGTCAGTATATTAAAATAATATACAATGATAAAGTTGGTCCTATTAAATATACAATTATCTAATAAAATTAATAATTTGATCAAGTAAATTGAAATGTTATTCATTGATAAAAAATAATAGACATGAAAAGAGAACATAATATGCCAGGTAAGACACTAAAATTTAAAGTATTAAAATATGAAAAAAATTAAGATAAATTATTTAAGAAATTTAACAATAATTTTTAAAGGTAAATACATTCTTCCACAAATTAAAAGTTACTGAAAAATAAAAGCAAAAGCAAGAATGTTCTGGGAATAAAGTAACTTTAACATTGACAAAATCGCACCAGTGACAGTTGTAGTTAAACAAGGAAATACGCTTAATATTTCAAAGGAAATAAACCAATTGTTACAAATTATAATTAGAATATGTTTTTAAGAATTGATTAAAATTTGAGGGAAAATGTTCGAAAATGAAGTTTATTTATATCACGGAAAAGTTAATTTTTAAAATTTTTTAATATTCTTAAAAAAATATTAAATTATATTTAAATATTTTGTATAATGGAATTTTCCATATTTATAGTAAAAAAAAAATCATAAAACCAATCACTTTACCCTCTTTAGAGAAACCTCCTTTAGAGAATCAAAACGAATTTCTAACTGTACAAGCTGCCAGGAACATATGTATAAAATTTTAATTGATTCCCTTACATTTAATTTGCGTTTGTACAATGGTGAAGTAACAAATAAGACGAAATAAATTTCAAAAGTAAATTTTTAAAAATTCCTGATGGAGCAAAAAATTTTAAAATTATGTATGGATGAAAATAATTTTTTCAGAATTTATGATTGTAATATTATGTACCTGGTAATCCCGGGAAACCTTCTTTACCATCTTTTCCTGATTTGCCAGGTAAACCTGGTGCTCCGGCAAATCCTGGACGACCTGGTGGTCCTGGAAGTCCAGGAATACCTTTTGGTCCAGGGCGTCCAAAAGGTCCTGGTGGGCCTGGTTCACCTGGGCCCCCTTTATCTCCTACAAAATTTTTAATTTGCCATGTTATTTGTCACAGTAGATAAAAACTATCTTACTAAGGCGATTTGAAATAATTTGTCATCTATTTAAAAATATATTTATTGTTTGAATATTAAAACCACGTAATGAACGCCAACAGCTAGGAGACAATGGATTACTTTAGTTGGTGTCTTTTAATAAAGTGGTACCAAGATAAATTATTCATAAAAGCCACAGATAGATGAATCATATCATGTGGATTATCACGAACCTTTCGTGGAAGAATTAATGTGATGAGTTCGCTCAAGTATTGCTCTATTTTGATGAGTTGTGAAGAGCTGATGAAGCAGAGTTAAAAGCTCTGGTTCTCTAAAAGAGCTGAAAGATATACATTGACCCATTCGAAACACAAAATCACAATGAAATTAGTCGAACAGAAGGTAGTTTTCATTCCTATTGTTAGGCACAGTTTTTCACTTTTTCACTGCTAATGCAAGGTTTCGATATCAATTTATCATTTTTCATTGCTACTGTAAGGTTTCGATATCAATTTATCAATGCATAATTAAACTTTATTGTGGAACTAATTATAATTTAAATTTGCTATATTTAATTATCAATATTGTTCAATTCCAGATATCGAAATACTCATGAATAAATCCATGCTTATAAATCAACGAATCTTATTATTAAAGAAAAACCTACACATACCCTTTTGACCATCAAATCCAGGTGATCCGGGAGGTCCTCTTGGTCCGGGTAAGCCTCCAAGTAATGATTCACCTTTATCACCTTTAGGTCCAGAGTATCCTGGAATTCCAGGAATTCCTCGATCTCCTTTTTCA
Organism: Argiope trifasciata; assembly: GCA_026543055.1. Taxonomy (NCBI): domain Eukaryota; kingdom Metazoa; phylum Arthropoda; class Arachnida; order Araneae; family Araneidae; genus Argiope; species Argiope trifasciata. The sequence continues at coordinate 953,313 of JAPMOQ010063219.1, forward strand.
CCAGGATATCCAGGGAAACCTTTTTCACCTGTTAGGAAATAAATGCAAAACTTACAAAATAAAGTCTAAATCAAGTTAATAAATATATTTACAAGTTTAAATATATTTACAAGTTTAAATATATTTACAAGTTTAAATATATTTACAAGTTAAATATTTCGTTTGATTGAATGCTTCTTCAACTTACCAGGAAGCCCAGGAAGACCTTCAACACCGGATTCGCCTTTTGCCCCTGGAAGTCCAGGAAGTCCTGGTGAACCTCTTCTGCCCTCACCTGGAAGTCCTCTATCACCTTTGTCACCTATTATGGAGCATAGTTTTGTATAGATTTTTTTGCTGGTATAATATTGGGAAACGAACAAATAAATACAAATATTATCAAAATAAGCAGCAGTTTCTGAAACCTGTTTTCAAATAGCCTATTAAAAATAATTTGCCAAAATTCCTTTACTCATGCAGAATACATAAAAATATTTTTTTTTCCTCAAATGCTTTATAAATAGTTAGTATGGAAGTTCATCAGTATTTATTAATTAATGTTATTAATAATGTTACTTTATTTTATGTTAAAACAAAGGAGTAAAAAATTAAAATTGCCGCTTCCTAGATTATTCCTTGAGAAAAAGTTAAATTTGTTAACACAAATTTCCAACTTACCTTTGGGACCAGGGAATCCTGGTACTCCAGGAAGTCCAACTCGTCCTGGTTCTCCAGGAAATCCTGGTGGTCCTGGATTTCCCTTTTCTCCCCTCGGACCCGGTAATCCTACAAAAATAACAAAAAATTCAACTTTTAGCTTAGAACTTCAGAATGCAAACAATTTTTTTTCAAATATTCATTCGAACCGGACGCGATGTAACTTAATTTCTCTTAGGATGCGAGTTCATGGGATATTATGACGATAGTGGATATACAGTTTATTCCAGCACATTTTTTATGATTGCAGCAGTAATTTATTTATTTTAAAATGAAATTACTTTCAGAATAAATTTCTTAATTCCTTAAATTCTGATGTGCAAATTTATAATTAAAAAAAGAGCTAACTGCAGGCTGTCTTAGATTCCAGAGCGACAGAGTGATCTTCTCGACAGTCTCGAAAACTACCTGAGGGGAAAGAGACTTTAATAGTCAATTTGTACCGGATTTACGATTTCATTGACTCGCCTATAATGAATTTCAATATGTAAACGAAATTAAAGATTGTATTTCAACTTCAGTATATGTACCAAAAGCTCGTTAAAACATTTAAAAGATGAGGCATGAAAAACAAATAATTTTATTAACAGAGCATAGAATGTGTGGGTTGAAAGTGACTCTTTATGAGTTAAATAAGTAAAATAAAAAGGATTACTGATATACAGCGTACATCACTGACTCAATGGAAAACAAACACACAATTGCACAGCTCAACGGTATAAATAATATTCTGCAGAATGTGTATTGTTTCAGTCAATGCATCTCATGAGTGGTCTTTTTAAGTTTACCAGAAGTATACCAGAGGTATATCGTTTTTGCTGATTCCTATTTGTCACTATTGTATCTATCATTCTGTGTATGACTTGCAATGTTGTTTTTCATGAAACTAGGTTGTTGTGTGTTGTTAATGCATTAAACTTGTGGTGAACAATATGTATGATTTACCCTTTTCTTTCATTTCATTCACTGATAATGAGCTTTCTATAGTGCCACACGTATTTCTGATCTCATATTCTAATTCAAAAGTGAACTTTATTGTTTCATACTCGTCATATTCTTTAAGGTTGAATCTTCTTTTGGAACACTATAAATATGGGTTTTGTATCATAATTGAATGGATTCCCAATATATTGGTGGTTGAGTTCTAGTCAACAGTCAAAATCAGGGAAGCTGACTAAATATACAAAGTTGATTTCAAATGAAAATACCACGTTTTTAAATCTGAATACTGACTACCCTATACGGTATAAATAGAGTTGAGAAAAACTATCAAAATGTCCATTGTGAGGGTTTTTTTCAAAATTTAAATCTAGACAACTTGTTTTTGAATTTTTTAATTCGCAACTAAGTAATCACATTATTTTTTCCGCTTTGTAAACAATATAGGCCTTTAATTCTTTTACAACTCATTTTTAAATCTTGCTAAGTAACCATTAATACGTACACATATGCATTAAAAATTTTGTCCTCAATTAATTCTATTAATTTTTCATATCACATTTTTTAAGCTTTAATTACTTATTACTGACTTTATAAAGGTTACATTTGGTTCTCCTCATTGTTGCAATCCAATGTCATTAGTTATTTTGCCTAATGAATATAGTCGCAATGATTAACATAAAAGTTTATTTGTACCTCTTGCTCCAGGTATTCCAGGTTGGCCGTCCAATCCCCGTTCTCCTTTAGATCCGTCAAAGCCTGGTCGTCCATCCCTACCAGCTTCTCCAGGCAAACCATCCAGACCATCCAGACCTGGTTCTCCAATTGGTCCAGGAGGACCTGGTGGTCCTGGTTTTAATTGTATCCAAGTTGGAGGAGGATCAGGGGCTAATTTGGAATAAAGAATTTTATTCAAAACTTATACAATATTTTATAGGGAAAATGTACTATATTTCAAAGTATAACATAGATTATATATTATTATAAAATATTTTTCCAATAATATATAGTTATTTTTTCCCTTTAAAGTAATTCAATAATATACAATTCTGCCTTAAAGTTATTAATCTGCTTAGTTTATATATCCCATGTTTTAAAGCAATAAAATTCAAAGTAATATACATTTCAGATAGGGCGAAAATGGAAACACACACACCCAGAAATCTCACAGAGGGATTTAGAGGGGAACTAAACTCTTAAAAATTAACAATTTATAACAAAAAAAACTGTAAAAAATGCCATTTCCACTGAAAGCATGGAAAAGAAACTTAATTAATTTTATCACAACACCAAAGTTTAATTTCAATATAATAAGCAGTTTGGTTGTAACAAATAATGCCCCATTTTAATTTTCAGTTTTACAATGAGTAAAAAAACTTAATTTTTAGCATTCTATGAAGAAAAACATCTTTTTTTTTTCTATCCTGATACGAAATAAAATAATATGCTCACTACAGATGTGAAATAAAAGTCAGAAATATTAGTTATTGATTGTGAAATATTTAGTTCATTTTTTTTCTTTCATAGAATTTTGAAAATTGAAATAGGCAGAAATGTTTGTGAAGTGAATATCTTTAAGATATTCAGAATCATCATCATAAATTGGGCACTTTCTATGGCGGCCACTTGATAGATACATTACCATATCCATCTGCTGCAGTAAGTGATTTTAAAGGAATCCATAAGATTAAATCTCAGATTTCTTTAAAATCAATTCTTTCAACAGACAATAAAATTCAAATGGAATTATGCAAAAGACCATAAATAATTATTAGTCCATTCTTTCAAATTTAAATGCTCTGACATTTAGAGGAAGTTTGGAGACAGTAAAAATATCTGTATCAGATTTTATTCATTTATTTATTTATTGCCTACCTGGTTCCCCTTTAGGTCCTTGAAGACCAGGTCTTCCTGGTGATCCTGGCTGACCTTGATCTCCTCTTTCACCTAGAGAGCCTGGAGGTCCATAGCCTCTATCTCCCTTTGATCCTCTAAGACCTGGAGGTCCTGGAAGTCCTGGATTTCCAGGCATTCCCGGCAAGCCTATCACTCCCTACATTAAGAAACCCAATATTTATTCATTTATTGGATATTAAAAAACTAAAGAAAATATTTAAAGTTTTTTTTTAACATTTAACAAATGTGTACTTCCAGACTGATTTTTATTTTTTTAAATCAGATTTACTGATTTAATTTGTACTTTGACTGACTAAGTCAATGCTATTTTCCCTAAATGAAAATTAATTCATTTTAAATTTGTTAAATTGATATTAGATATTTACATGTGTGTGTGTGTGTGTGTGTGTGTGTGTGTGTGTGTGTGTGTGTGTAAGTATTAATATAACAAATTTAAATTAAATTATATATATATATATCAATTAATCATTAATAAAATATGTATGACCACTTTTCTGTGTTTCAGTTCAAGCTGGTTTGTTACAATTCAAACCACACAGCAGTGATTTAGTAATGTGCATACTCCAGCTTTTATTGCAAATAAGTATGCTCTATTTTCTTGTGTAGGGTATTTGCATTTCTTATTTTTGCAAGAATTAATCTATGCATAGAAAGCATAGAAATAAATCGAAGCATGGACACTTCGTTATTTTGGCTTTAATAAGAATATTGTTACTGGCAGAATTAAATCGCATAGGGACTCTAACAAATATTTTAGATATGGTATATCTTTTTATAATTCTGTACAGGACTAGAAACTATACTTGTGTATTCAATGTAATTCAAAAACCCGGGATTAAGTTTCCAAATTATTCAGATAGTTCTATCACCCTATAATTTACAAAAACTTTGTGTTATAAATTTGAACATAGAAAACCTTAAAATATATCATTCGATAAATAAAGTATAAGGTAACACAAAGTCAAAACCATCATCTAGCTTTAAAATACCTCGCTATATGAAAGTTAACTGCATATGTTGAAGTATTTGTTAAGGAAAGAAAATGCAATTATTTGAAACATAATTCATAGTGAAACATTTTACTGGAAGTGAAACATAGCACAGAGTATACAAATATTTTAAAATTTGCCTTTATTTTATATTTTCATGCATTATTCCTAAAATATGCCTTATTTTATTTATTCCATATTTCAAGGCTCACAATGCAAAAGTCCATGCATTAAAATCCACTAATTAATGCTTCATCATGTCGCTAAGGGACACTAAATCACCAATGTCAATTCGTGAGTTTTTTTTTTTTTTTTTTTTTTTTTTTTTTGCATTTAGGTGTTTTAAATTGTGATAAAAAATATACAGATAGTTAATTAAGCATTGATATTTACAAAGAAAAGTTATTAATCCATATTTTGAACATTAAAGGAGAAATTAATATTTTTTTTATTTTCAGTTTCCCATAAAGAACTTACAATTTAGTCATTAAAACAATAAATTGATTTCTAATTTACATTTTAATGGTGTTGATTAACGCACATCTTATATCACTTGTCAAGTTATCTAAACCGTTTGTATTAGTAAACAGGAAATTTTAAACACGAAATATTTCTCAACAGAATTTTGATTGTAAAATAATAAAAACTTGTTCATTAATAAATAAAGAGTACTGCTATTCTCGCATTTAAAAAGAAAATTCCTAATTTAGTAAGAACTAAACTGAAAAATTAGTTTCATAAATTATGTATTGTTACTTCAAATTTTTAAAAAAGATAATACAAATAATTTTATGAAGTAAATAGAACAATTTCAAAATAATGTATAAACGCATTGTGTCGTCATTTCCCATTGTATATGTCTAAAAAATCGACGTTTAATACTTAATAAACTTAATCAAGCATTTATACATCACCTTTTCACCTTTCGGCCCTGGTGGTCCATGAGGTCCAGGATAACCATCAGCTCCTTTTGGTCCTGGCAGTCCTGGTGCACCTGGTAACCCTGATGGACCTCTATCTCCTTTATCTCCTAAAAACATAAATTAAATATTTAGTAAAATCCCTTTTGCATTTAAAAGGTTTTCAAGTCATGCTTATCTTAAAAGCACATAACGTGATTTGAACGTTCTTATTCTCATAAGAAATTATGACTTAGAAAATTTTATTATAAGATTAAACAAATATATTATTTTATATCCTTTAAGTGGAATGGGCTAATTGGGAAAAATAAATTTTTACTTGAATTCCCAAAATCAGATCAGATTCTTTTATAAATTTTTTAGCATTTATTACTGTTGTATTATTTATTTTCTTCATTCAAGGTTATATAAATATAGCAAAAAACATTTTCTTAATAAATGTTATTGCTACTCATTGCATTTTATTGCAATAAAATCAAGTTTATAGATCTGATTTTTCTGGTAAGGTGAATACAAAAAATATTACTTGAAATTGGACTCAATTCATTTATTTCACCATTTAAAAAAAAATCAATTTTTTAAGCCCTAAATATTATCACAAAATCATTCGCAATTACAATCAGTTCTTCATTTTTGTTACTTTTACTATAAAAGAAACTTTTCATAATGTTCGAAATGCACTTAAAAATATGCCCTTTTAAAATAGAATGAAAAAAGTCATCATTATTACTGAATTAAATTATGTTTAGGAAAATCAGTTTCATATCTTACCAGGTATTCCAACAACCAATTCTTGCCTCACATAAGCATCACGACCTTTGTCTCCTTTTTCTCCAGATCGACCGGGTATTCCGGGAACTCCCTTAAAAATAAAATAACTTCAAGTCATCTTATTTTTTTTAAAATTATAAATAATAAAAAGATATAAAATTTCTACAATATAAAAGGTATAAAATTACAACAATATAAAAAGCATAAAATTATTGCGATATAAAAGGTATAAAATTACTATAATACAAAAAGTATAAAAATATTGCAATATAAAAGGTATAAAATTGCTACCATATAAAAGGTATAAAATTGCTACATAATAAAAAGGTATAAAATTGCTAGAACACAAAAGGTGAATTATTACAATCCAGATTTACAAATATACTATGTTTTTCAATAATAAATCGATAAGGTAAAGAAATGTTTCTTACTTCCTTCCCTGGTGGACCAGAGAATCCGGGTAAGCCGTCATCTCCATTGTCACCAGGGAACCCTGGTGCTCCTGGGGGTCCTCGTTCTCCTTGTGGTCCTGGAACTCCATCGAACCCTCTTTCACCCTTTTCTCCTTTAGCACCCGAGTAGCATTGGGCGCAACTTCCGCCGGAATCGCCTGCAATAATTTAGAAATAATGAAGCATGTCACACACCAAATATATAAATATAATTAGCAAAACAGCAATATCACAAAACAATTAATTCTTCAGACGAAATTTTATAAATCATTAATACCCTCATTCACTCGGATTCTTTCATTATAAATCCCTCATTCACTGTGTCATTCTCATCGGAGCAACACTAATATTGTAAAAACAATTCTCCCCCCTTTTTGGTTAGGTTAATGCAGTTTTTTTTTCACAATCATTTCACTTTCATTATATAGTTAATCTCAGATATTTAATCATCTAACAGATAGTTTTATTCTCATGATTCTCTCAATTCTATTACCATTGTACGGTGGATAAAAAAAATTCTAATCTACGTACATGACAACATAGGTAATATTCTATTAAATTCATTTATTTCTTCTATTTATGCAGTATTAGATCTACTATTTTACTGGAACATTACAATTTTTCTCCTCGAAATATGAACTAATGCAACAGATATAATAAAACCATATGGAATTGTTTTTGAATGGCATCACCGCATTTAAGAGAAATAAGAAATTTTCAATTGCAGCAGCTATTCTAAGCAGTATAATATTGTTTCACAAAACGAACAACTATTTGTTCAACAATATATCTTTTTATAATAAACAATTATAATTTGGCCACTAACCTAAGAAATAATTTTCCACTTATGTATTACTAAAGCTGATATTCTAGTAATCTATCAGCATATTTTCCATTGTGAATGGATTAAAGCAATTGATGCTGTACTAAATCATCACATTTTTTTCCTTTATGTATACGGCTAAGTACAGCTGACATATCATCAAATCATTAAGAACTGTCCCTTTTGAATATGATATAGTAGAGATCATACTAAACCGATGGGTAAATTTTGCTATTTGCTTAAGGACCACTAATGTTTATGGGATTACACTCTATCCTTCAACTTCAGAAGTTTTCCGTCTAATGACTCAAATTTTACTCTTATTATCCCATTTTATCAGAGGAATAAAGCTATAAATAAGGTGGTTAAAGTCAATAAGATAGACATTCAAGGAGAGTGTAAATAAAGATTTAGTTGTGCAATGGTATAAGCTTATACGTAATAAAAACTACCAGTGTGGATGTTTATGTTAGAAAAATTGACACAGAATTTGTGCTGGAAAAAATCTACTAGAACACATTTCTGTGAAATATAACTGTACTGTTACTGAAACTGAATGGAATAAAGAGATTTGTTATTAGAACATTAATGTTTGTATTTGTTTTTTAAAAAAGGCATCATAAAAAGTTGTATATAAAATGACAAATAATGTATTATATAATAAACGCTTTAAATTGTTTGAATCATAGCCTTTTTGATATAATCTTAAGTTAAAAATCAGTTACTGTAGTGAAAATTGCATATAATTTAACATTATTAGATAAAATATATTAATAGTTTTATTTAAAAGAAATACTTGTATAAAGATGACACGCAATCATTATTTCCAGGTTTGTTTTTAAGAAACTTTGCTCACAAATTATGTAAATTATGCTTAAAATCTCCCCATTAAATTAGTATATTTATAAAGAAATGTCATCAAAATTATAGTTTTTTTGTCATCAAAATTATAATTTTTTTGTCATTAAAATTATAATTTTTATCAGAAAAATTCTAAATGACTAACTATAATAAATGTGTTATCAGTGAACAAGGTTACTTACCTTTTGGACCTGGTAGTCCAGTTTCTCCCGAACGACCTGGTGCCCCTGGAAAGCCTTTGTCACCTGGAATGCCTGGTACACCTGGTGAACCTGGTATACCATCTAAACTATCACCTGGAGTGCCTAAAAATATATTCAATTATGTAGATGCAGCAGTCACAATTTTATAGATTTAATTTTTTTTATCAAAATTTCCATTATTATTACTTTATGAAAAGATTCGAAATTTTTTTATGAACCTAAAGCTTCACTTTTTAATGTATGAATTGATAATGATCTTGCAGGAATGTAAATAAGATTCTGCAAGACATAAATAAATCAAAATAAGCGTAGCACTTTTCAAACCAGTCTCTTCATAATATAAACATTAAAATATTTGTTTAATAAATCATTTTTTTGTATTTTATCTAAATTTTGTTCTGAAAATTTAATTGACTTTTCCTCAGTTAAAAAGTCTGTCTCAAGACAGAAAACAATAATAATAAATTAACATTGGTAAAAAAATGATCTGCTTTCTAACTTATTTAATATATCCGGGCCGAAATAATCAGAAAAAAAATCATGTGCAATCATGATAAGGTTATTAACGAATTTTCAGTTATCCATGCAATATAAGGAAGTTAAACAATTGAACGCATGTTCAACATTATTCTGAATAGTAAGCTTACTGAGCAATTATTTTTGTAATTTGATTTATTCCCGATTATTTTAATGATTAAATGCTGACTTCATGAAACCAATTTAATTATTTTTATCATTCTCCTGTATTCATTAAGTCCTTACTATGCTAATTTCTGCTGTACAAAACATATCAAAAAGGCCCAGCAAACCATCTTCGCACCATACTGAGTTTTAGTTCGGACTGAACCATTCGACCTATTTCTATAGTCTTCTTTTTTTTCAGTTACGGATCCTGAACTACATCAAGCCATGCCTGAACTCAATAAATTAGTAGTGGGAAATAAGGGTCTTATGAAATATGAATGGTTAAGATGGGTAGAATAATAGTCTTCTCTTAAGAAGAGGTGACTGGTGGTATGTAAGTGGTTAAAACTGGTGGTAGAAGAGTTTTTTCTTAAGAGGTGACTGGTGGAATAAGAGTCTTCTCTTAACAAGAGGTGACTTATGGAATATGAGTGGTTAAGATTGGTGGAATAATAGTTTTCCTTTAAGAGATGACAGGCAAAATGTAAGTGGTTAAGACTGGGGGTACAAGAGTCTTCTCTTAAGAAGAGGTGACTGGTGGAATAAGAGTCTTCTTTTAGCAAGAGGAGACTTATGGAATATGGGTGGTTAAGACTGGCGGAATAATAGTCTTCTCTTAAAAAGAGGCGACTTAAGGAATATAAGTGGTTAAGACGGATGAGAATAAGTATTTTCTTCAGAAATAATCTGAAGAGAAAAATTATAAGGATACTGTATTTCGACTTCAAACTATAAATTGATTAAGCTGCAAAATCACCTATTCTCAAATAGCTACAACTGGACAAATGTGTAGAGGACATGTCACTGTTTATAAATTCTAGTAGTGGATATGATAACAAAAATAGAGAAAATTAGAAAAATTGGTTTTGATTTCATTAGGGACTATAACATTCGGAGGGAATAATTTACAGTTTCTAATTTAAAATATATAAGAAATTAATTACGAAAAATTTTAATAACTAAGATTTTAAATCATTTAATTATTTAAATTAAATTTAAGAAAATAATTTCAGCTAAGACTGCAGTACTTATATTTCTTGGATTAACTACCTCTATCTCCTTTCAATCCCCTATCGCCTCTCTCTCCAGGGAGGCCATCCAATCCGGGGCTTCCATCCAAACCATCCGGTCCGGCAATGGGTATTCCAGGGGTTCCTTTCTCACCAGGTTCTCCCTTACTTCCGGGCATCCCTGGAAGTCCTGACAATCCGGCACCTCCAGGAAAGCCAGGAACTCCAATGTCACCTTTATCGCCCTTCGGACCAGGAGGTCCTTCTCTGCCTGGAAGACCCGGACTTCCTGATTCCCCAGGTGTACCGGGGAAACCTCTTGGACCAATGCTACCTGAGAATGAAAATAAAGAAAATCATTTATAACTTCATATTGTTAGTAAAAAAAATTCTTGTATCTGAAATACATATAGATTAAGTAAACATTTGTTACATGTTCATAATGCCATTTATTCAAAAGAAGAAATATGTGATAGGACTCTGCTCCCTCCTTTGCTTTTGTTTTAGTTTCCTTAAATAATCTTTCAGGAACATTCAGCAAGTTCGAAAACCGGTTTATCAAGTAGGCAAAATAAACAGATGTTAAACAACCCAAACTTTTTATTTTTATCTTCCATAAAAGTAAAATGACTTTCATATATTTGATGGCCTTATCATGTATATCATTTTTTGGAACATCATATATCGTAAATCAATCAATAAGTGCTATTAAAAAAAGGCCTTTTTCAGCTGAAAAGCTAGTTCTACATTTCGGTCAAATATAAGTAAAAGTTTATAAATGTTTTTGTGAAAATAAACTATTTCGCTAAATAGAATGTAGAAAAACGGAAATCCTAAAATGTAGCAAACAAAACCATGATGTGAAAGTGTCTAGCTATATATCGCTAAGTATAAATAACAGGTAAAAAAATATTTGAACTTTTTAAATTTTGTGTTAACTTAAAATACTAAAACATACCTGGTAAGCCATCCGAGCCAGGGAAACCTGGTGGACCGACTAAACCCTTTGGACCTGGTGGCCCTGGTAATCCTGCTCTCCCTTCTATACCCTGAAATCAATGCATTATCAAATAAATACTTTGATAAAAATCTGCGCAATTATTTAAGAATGTAGATTAAAAAGCCAGATGGTCAAACGTAGTGAGTACAAAGTCATTTTGAAATTAATAGGGAAATCATAACTTACATTATTCTAATTTCTGTAATAATTATTTAGTCTCTAATTCTGTTTTTAAATTCAAGATTTTTCTAGATAAACGCATCGATTATAAATGGCTAGAATATAACTTTAAAGAACAAAAGAGAAAAAAGAATTTAAGACAATACAAAAGAAATCCTTACTTTTTTTTTAGTTTGAAAAAAATTAAACAGAATAACTTCTCTTGGTTACATGAACAATATCCAGGAAATAACTTATATGACTCTCCACACTTTGAAGTATTTTTACAACTTAATACTAAGGAAGCATACTAGGTAGTCACGTCATTATTTGCTTGAGCTTATCTAAATTTTCTTCAATTACATTTTGGTTCTCATTTTATTGAGATGTGATGTAATTTTAAAGTTTTATTGGTAAGCTACGATGTATAATTGAGAAAGCTTCACGTGATAACGAAAATGGACAACTGATAAAATCTTATCAGTTTGATCAGGGGAAGACACATTGCAATTATTACTTTCCCAAAAAAAATATAATATTTCCTTCTATATTATAAAGTATATAATTTACTTCTGTATTGAGTTGAATTTTTTTTTCTACCCATCATTAATAACAAGCTATATTTAACTTTTGAGCAATTGTTTTGAACAGCCCTGTAAGTTAAAATATTTAATTATATAAATAATAAAGTACTGAATGAAATATTTGTAATTACATAAGATAAGAGTGTTTTACTAGAATGTACATGGAAACGGGAAAAATATTTTAGTAGGTACTTCAACGGATATATTAAAAGATTTTTTCTTCAGTAATTAAAACTCTAAACAAAGAGTATGGGTCCCTAAAACTTGAATTAGTGAAACGGGAAAAGGATTCGCCCCGATTCTATTTGTGTTCTTGCTGTCAAATAATAAATGAATCGTTGAAAAACATTTCCAACTCTTGTTTATTTGAGTTAAAATGAAAAAAAAAATTATTGGTCACACTTAGGATGTTTAAAAATAGGACTATCTTCAGAATATGCATTTTATAAATTATCTTTTTATCACACAACATTCCAGGAAAAATGCTGAATAATTCCAAAATTAATTATAGCATTACAAGCGGTTTTATTTCAGATGGTTGAGTTTTGTTCAACAAACCAGTTTCCTGTATAATTCAACTAACCTCCACTATTTTGATAGATCATAATGCCATTAAAAAAGCCGTTGATTTTCAAATTAAAATTTTTTACAACTTTTAACTTAATTCATTACAAAAGAAATTGTAATGAATATAATACTCACACCAGGTGATCCTGGTGGCCCTGCAAAACCTCGAGGTCCTGGTGAACCTGGTAATCCAGATTCACCCTTTACACCAGGTAAACCATCAATACCGGGGAGACCTTCTTCTCCTGCATCTCCCTGTAACAAACGCGAAAATTAAATATCAGGAATAAAAAACAAAAAGGTTAAAAGGAAAAAAAATGTAGAGAAAAAAAGTAATAATCTACACAAGTAAAGATTATTTGTGTCTCAAATCCTAAATATTACATCATGATAATGTTCTAAGTTTGAATTTTTACCTTCCATTTAGTCTCCAAATTATTTCATAATTATGTATATGTGGAATAGATTTAGCATCAAGAGATGGCAACATGCATGAGAGTGACGTAATAGCACTCGCTTTACCCCGTTATAGAAAGAGAGTTGGAAGACTTCGTATGATACGATAAAGAACGAACACTTGATGTTGTGATGTTTTAATTTGTGTAAAAGGCAACCAGCCTTAATTTTTCCTTATTTCGAGGTTTTGCTCGTCCTAAATGTTGTGCCAGTCGCTTTAATAATTATTTAAATTATTTAAAATATCGAATTATCATAATTACTAGTTCTTAATTTAAAACTCAAACCCAGATATATATATATAAGACAATTTCTGCACAAAAATGTATTTAATATTGTTGAAATTCTTATTTTTGTAAATGCATTTACATATATACAAAATAAAAGTAAAGGCATTTTTATAAAATTTGCTTAAAATTATTATAAAGGCTATTTATATTTAATATTTTACTTTGTTATTCGATAAAACTGGAAATATGAATTTAATGGAATTATTTTGTAGCAAATTACTGCCCAAGCAAATTAAGAATACATTACAAAATGAAAGCGGAAGTAAAAATCTTACTTCGAGGTTAATACTTTAAAAAAAAATTATTTTTTTTTAAATAACGACTGTTAAATATTAATTTACAATGGCTATACTATTTAATGATTAGAAGTAACAAAAAAAAATTATGTTGAAATTCATCACTATAATGAAAGCATTTTTACATAAAGAGTATATCAAAATAAATTTTCAACTATTTAGAAATTGTTTAAAATTAAATAAGTATCATTGAAAAGAATTTTTTGTGTTCTAAAATAGAGCAAAAATTACTTTTTGATATAACATTTTCAAGTGATAACACGGTAAAATAATAAGAACTTGATTACTTTTTCACATTAAAACTTTGAAAAGATCACAATGATCTTCTTTTTACTTTGAAGAGCAAGTATGGTTTTAAAAATAAATTAATATCGGTAATAAATTATAGAAACATATGAAAACAAGCCTTTTTATATACATATGAGCAATGCTTCACTTTGGTATACATTAATATTTTTAACTAAAGTAGAACTAAAAAGTATCCTCAAGCAAAAAAAAAACCCTTAAGAGGAAACAGTAAGCCAAATTTATACGGTTGATTATGAGTTTTAATTTCAAGGTAAAAGAGATCACTTTGCACATCCTTTACATCTTGTGGGCGTCCTGAAGCGGCCATAACCAGTATTTTTCTTTTATATCTTCTTCTAAGGATTTTGTTTTCCTTTCAGTATAATAACAGATCCGCACTCATAATTTCTTTTGCCTTCATGTTCTATTTTATGTACTTAGAAAGAAACTTGCATAATAAATGCTGACTGTTTTCATATAAAGAAAATCTGTTCATTTTTCTACGCCTGTTCCAATCGACTTAGTTTTAAAAAATAGGTACAGCAAGTCGAAAGTAGTGAGAGATTCATTATATTGTAACAATTGCAATCCTAAAAAATAATTTTGAAACGCCATTATTAGGACTAACATTCCATACCTTAGAAAAGTCCATCAATAATTCCAGTAATTCAGTTTCATAGACATCTGATAATCAGCAATTTGTTGGGGGACTACTTATAATTATTTAGACCTTGGAAACCGGTATTTCAAAGCTTTATTTTTAAACCAATCAAAGCAATTTACTTTGAAACAATATTTATTCATATTCTTACTATCAGGTTTTTTTTTTTTTTTTTTTTTTTTTTTTTTTGAAAATTATTTTGAAATGTAATTTTCAAAGATAAAAAATATTTCCCAATAAATTGATGCAAATTCAGTTTCAGCGCAACAAAATTATCCGATTTTTAAATCTTTTAAAACCATTAATGCAATTTTTATACAGTTATTTTAAAATGTGAAAAATGTACCCAAAAACATTATCCGAATCCCAGATTGTTTGAAGAAACAACTCCATCTTTGCACATATATTAATGAAGCAGGAAATAATTTAGACTTGCATTTTGAAACGTTGTCATTCAAGCCAGAAATAAAGATGATGCACAATGTAAAGAATAAGAATATACCTTATATCCAGACTCGCCAGGTGGACCTGGTAGGCCGTCGTTGCCCTAAAAAGACAAAACATGAAAATGATAAACAAGAAAAAAATAAAATAAAACAATATTTTATATTTATTTTGTGTCTAATATTTTTTTTTTCCTTCGTAGATATTGTGTATAATCTTATTCAAAAAACTAATTTGATGTAAAATATTATTTTTTAAAAAGAATTTTGGAATAAAAATCTAATTATTTGTTAGGGCACAGGCAAATAAAAACATATTTGTAATTTTTAAAGAGATTCATAGGGAAGATTTTTTTAAAATATAAAATTTAAGGACTCAGAGAATTGTTTATTTAATATTTCAGAGAAAAGAAAAGACTTCAAAAGTATCCATGCTCATTAGATTTTCTAAATGTGTCTATTCCAGATAGTTATCGTTTATTTCTCTCTAATTTTTATGTTTAAATTTTCGCAAAAAAAAAATCAATGTTAGAACAATATATTCATTAACAGAAATACATCTTAGTAATTATTTTCACATATTTTAAATATCGATTTTATAAAAGAAATCATAAATAAACCTTAAATAATTGATGTTAAACATTAAATAATAATAGCCTTAGTTTGCATGATATGTTAGTATGAGCGATATGTTATAACCTTAATATGTGTGATATATAAATTTGTAAATAATAATACATAAAACAATTAGTTTTGGATTTCCTGCTGATCGTAAGGAAAATAATTAAAAATAACTGCCATTATTAAAATTCCATAGTTAGTTATTAAATTATTACTCATCATTATTTCATTCTTATTAAAATAATGATGAGTAATAGCCTTATATTTAAATGTATTTAATATTTGTTTAATTACCTAAAGAAAATGTGAACTTACCCTAGGCCCCGGATGACCTGGCAACCCCTTTTCACCTGTAAATCCAACATCACCAGGTGGACCCTATTTTTAAAAATATTTAAAACAAAAAATATCATAAATACAATGGAATAATTCACAGTAATAGAAGACAATGAAATGGTGAATTTTAGATTCTTTTATTGCAAAATACCGTTGCAATGATAATGCACAATCGTAAAGAAAATATAATAAAGGACCTTAATGTCATAAACAATGCTAATACTTTGTCATTATCATGAATGACATGTTGTGTGGGATTTGTAATGCTGTTATTTATGTGGCTAAATTGTCCCACTATAATAAATTTGTGAACCCTAAACAAATCAGTTGCCACACAAAACTCCGGTGATTCGCAACTATTATTTAATTAGTTTACAAATATTATCTAATTAATTCTCTCTCTACTATAGTTATAGCAAGAAAGAGAACATCTGATTATCAAATGATAAATATAAATCACGGCATAAATCTATCTGTTATGTGAATTTCTTTTACATTGACAAAAGATAATCTATAATGACTTTTCTTTGTATTTACACCCCATGTTCTATTGAAAAAAAAATTACTTGTTTCCATATGTCAATCATCCATTAAATCTTTTATAATTTTTGCAATTCTTATCCTTAAAATTTATGAATAAAAAATTCCAAATCTTGTTTAAAAATTTTCAATAAAAAAATTCCAAAT
>JAPMOQ010063219.1:969975-1028575 GCA_026543055.1 Argiope trifasciata
AAAAATTTTCAATAAAAAAATTCTAAATCTTGTTTATACTGGATTATATTATTTAAACTCATCTTGTATTTTTTAAACCCATCTCCATTCTAATCTATCATTGATTGCAGAAAATCGAAGGCTTACTCACAGCTACGCCTGGTATTCCATCAAATCCTCTTTCTCCTCGCTCTCCTGGCTCACCCTGCAACAACAATGGCAATTAACAGAATATCGTATTAATCCTCCAAACAAATACGAAATTTGGCAAATATAATAAAAATTTCTTACTTTTAAGCATTATAGCTGAAATGCAGCATGAGGAAATATAATTACTATGATTAATTTTAGTTAAAAATTTAATGATATGGAAATGTATATTAGACATTACTAATGCATTTATTGGTATAATATAAGATTTTCCTACCTTTTGGCCTTTCTGTCCTGGTGGTCCTGGAGGCCCAACTGTTGTTCCTTTTTCAGTGAATTCGTCGCATTGACCTGGAAGTCCAGGAGCTCCAGTAAAACCTTTCGGACCCTTTGGAATAATACTATTCTTAGTATTTTTACACAAATATTAATACCAAAAAAAGAAAATAGAAAATTAATACAAAAATATACTTTATTTTTGAAAAATTTATTAAAAACCTACAATATGACACAAAATGTGCATTTCAAAGAAAGAAAGTTGGAAGCTCTAAAAACATTACACTTTGTATTAATAATTTAAAAGCCATAACATTAAAAAAAAACATGTTTTTTTTAAAAACATTTTTACATAAAAAAAGCAGCAGCAATATGTCTTATGAATTACACGTTGTGTGCACTCAATTTTACAAACCTTAAAATACATTGTAAAAATCTAAAATTGTGAGTATTTAATCTTAAAAATATTTAAAAAAAAAACTGGTTCAAAATATTAAATTCTGCAGATATATTTAATAAAAATTACGCAATGAAAAATTGAGTGATTAAATTTGGCAAACGCATACTTAAATAAATGGTTATTCTTAAAAATTCTTGGCTATTAAACTGTATTTGTAATTATACTTAATAGCTATTTAACTCAAATAAATAAATTTTATAAAAAAGCTTTTTGTAAAAAAAATTGAAATAAAAAAACATTTTAAACAAGTTTTTTATTGCAAATTTATTGCAACTATTAGAAAAGATTAATTTCACTCAGAAAAAAGTGTAACATATCAAACATTTTATTTTGGGCCTACTAATTAAAAAGGCAAATGTAATAATGTCATAAGAAGGAGGGAAGCAAAGACAAATACTGTTTAATTATTAATCCAATTACATTTTCATAATATGATATCTTTCAAATAAACTAAATTCCGTAGATTGGGAATTCACTAGAATTTTAAATTATTTCATATCACACCGTGCATTTTAAACTTAATAAATTTCAAACAAAATAGATATAGTATAAATCATAATAGTGACATTTAGAATAGTAAAAATTAAACATAGTCAGCAAATATTTGTTAAAAAAAGCAAGTAGGAGCTGTTTTTGCTCGCAAAATATTATTCGAATGAATACTTAATATTTTTTTATTGCCGTAATTCAGAATTATTTGAAAAAATTGCTAGTGTATATGTTTAAATGTTCTTTCAGGAGAGAAAGGGGAGGGGAGTATCATTTACTAAGAAATCTCTACTTAATTATTGAAAAAAGAATTTAAAATTGATTATATTAGGTTGGTGCGTATGAAATGTCGGATTCTTAAGTGATTGTATAAAACTGCATATCTTTCTTCAAAAGCTGTTTATTCAATCAAAGTATGCTCCATTCGCTTCAATACACTTCTCCCAACGAGATTTTAAAGCGTAGATGCCTGTCTTAAAAAAATTTTGGTCTTTAGAATTAATAAACTCTGATATCGAGTTTTTTAGACTGTCTTCATTTTCATAGTGTTTGCCCCTTAAAAACAGCTCTAAATGCTTGAAAAAATGAAAATCGGTCGGCGAGAGATCCGGTGAATATGGTGGATGCTGCAAAACTTCATATTCCAGTTCGTTCCAGCTTATTTCGCTCTGTCAGTGCGTGCGATACCCACTTGTCCATCTTCTTAACCTTGCCAATCCCAGAAAGGTGTCTCAATATCGTTGTATGGTCAACTTTCATCCTGATAGCAAGTTCCCTCGTGGATACGGCTGGATCCGCTTCCACTAGAGCCTTCAGGTCATCATTCTTCACAGACGTTTTGAGTCTTCCGCGCGGCTCATTTTGCAGTGAAAAATCGCCAGTCCGAAATTTTTCGAACCAACGCTGCACTTTCCGATCGTTAACCGTATTCTCCCCAAACGCTTGGTTTATGTTGCGTGCAGCTTTTGCAGCACTATTACCAAGTTTGTACTCATATAAGAAAATGACGCGAATGTCGGCAGAATTCATATCGGCAATAAACTCAAAAGAAATAACAAAAGGGAAGACCTTCGAGAAAACCTATTTTGCTGAAATGAGTCTCTGGCAATGGACAATACGACTATGAATGAGGTTATGCCAAAGACAAAAGTATAATGAAAACAGGGAGACAAACGTCCGCATGTAAAGAGAATCCGACATTTCATACGCACCAACCTAATATTTCAATTACCTCTTTGGTGTTTCAATTTTCATATACACTATAGTTGTTGTACTTACTATGTCACCTTTCAAGCCTTGAAATCCAACTCCCATGTTGCCCTTGGGACCAGGGAACCCTCGATCCCCTTTTGGTCCCTGAAAATATTGAATTTGAATAAATCTTATAACTTATTACTCCGATATTTAAATATATGTAAAGGATTAATAACTTTAAAGTAAAAATATATTTCATTCATTGTAGATATAGTATTTTATCAAATGATATTACACATAATTATTATAATATAATTTTTAAGTTTATAGTTAGGCACATTTTAAAACTTATTAAATATGTTTGGCTGTAAATTAGATACAATTCAAAAACTTTGGTAATACTAAATAATATAATTAATAACATAGAATTATATCATATATCTGTACATGAACATTAAGTTGTCCATTTAAAGTTAATTTTTAAAGCATGATGAATTATTGTAGTTTAATTCCGTTTAAAATATAATTTGAAACAAAAAATCACTGGATTACTTTCTTTCTAAGAAACTGAAGTATATTTTTAATACAGTAGCCAATAATCAGAATAATTTAAATGCAATAAAAAAATAAATTCATCATATTTATTCATTCGTTTAACCATTCTCTTTCTTTCCAACTAAAAATTGTATATATATGTATGCAATTTTACTGTATATAAAACAGTAAACATTATATACAAGGGAAAAAATTTCAAGTGAATTTATAAGTGAAAGAAGCAAAACTTTAAAAATATGAAAAAGTATAATTTATCACCTATACATTACATCTTTATTATAATAAACTAATTTTTGGCTACCACATAACTTATTTTTAAAATAAAAAGCAAGACTTTTTAATGTTCACTCTTCTTATTTCTGATCTATACATATTTAGTTTTAACTTGTGCAAAATTTAGATGAAGAAAAATTATTTAAAATTAAATTACTCGCAATCCATCCAGTCCGATTTCACCTTTAGGTCCAAGTCTCCCATCCAATCCAGGTAAACCCTATAATTAAGAAATACCTTAAAATTTCTTATAAATTTATTGCACAAATGCTTCAAAATTAATGAAAAAAAATCATGAACATACTCTAGGTCCTGGTCTTCCGTCCCTGCCAGGTTCACCCTAGAAAATAAGAGGAAAGCAAAAATACAAATGATAAATTCATTACAATACAACTGATGACAAATAAGTGAAAAAAGTACTTTATCTTAATCATAACAGTTTAAAAATTAATTTTCAATTATCAACAAAAAAAAATGAAAACCATCAGCGCATGCTCAGTAGATGACTCCAGGTGGAGAGAGGGTCTTCTATAGCCTGATAGGATTACTATGGTGAAAACCTAATGTCTAACATATATATTTTACGAGATATGACGAAAATTAACTGCACATTCGCAATAGATGATTCCATGAAGGGCGGGGGGTCTTCTATAGTCCTGTAGGATTACTATGATGGAAACCCTACGTCTCTAATATATGCGGTTTACCAGATATAAAGAAAAACATCTGCGCATGTGCAGTAGATGACACCATTGGGGAAACTCCTATGGCCCCATAGAATAACTACAGTGAAAACCCCATTCTCTAACAGCAGGTCAATCTTTTAAAAACATATCTGCTATCAAAGAAGCATATATAAAAAGGGATAAATAGCCAATTTGTTGTCTCCACATTTTGAAGCTTCAATTATATGTTACCTTCACATTGTGAGGCTCCGAAAACCTCAAGCAAAAACAATATCATGTTCTCACATGATAATAAAAAGAGGGGTAGACTTCTTAAAATTACTGCTTCTGAAGACAATTCTAAAAATTATTTTTTAGTTTTCAATTTTTTTCCAAGCTATAAAAACAAACAGAAAAAAATTCTAACCATCCATCATGCAAAATGCTCTTTTTTCAAAAATCTGTATGAACTGAATTAGGAGGCCATTTTTTATATTCTTTCTCTAGTTCATACTCTTACGTTTATAAGAAGAAATTATGAGAAAAAATTTTAAGTTTTTCTTTCTTTAAACCAAGCAGAATGATATATTTTTTATATTGATGAACTCCATGGAATTGTTATTAGTGAATTAAACAAATAATATTTGTTAATAAAGACATCAAAATGAAAATAATAACTTATTTTTAAAAATGTCTAAAATAGAAAATTATTTGTATTATTCTTTCTTGTACTTCTTGAAACATCAAATGTTTCATTATAAATTCAATAATGTCATTGCAGCAAAATGCGGTAGGTTTACTAAACTTTGAGGAGGCGAAACTAATGGAAACAGATAAAATATAGGCGTATAGAAAATTAATGGATTTTAATTATTTCCCTTCTTTTTTAAAAAAAATTACCTATATTATTTCCATAAATTTTTATTTAACAGTGGAAGATTACTTAAATTTGATTCCAACATGATAATTTCAACACCTCCATGCATAATCTAATTTCTGATTTTTATCGTCAGTAAACCTTATACTATTTAAGTTTTCTCTATGTTCTATTTGTTAAATTTAGTTTCATTATTTAAAGTTAAGTTTTTCCATATATGGTATCTCTTTCATTTAATATCTATGATTAAACAATCATTCCAATTTCCACATAACCCAGTCAGCTTGAATTCGAATAGTTTTATTATAATTTCATGTATCTGAAAAATTTTCGTTGGGAAATGATGACTTCACATTTTGCTTTTTCTTATTATATCGTTTGAAAGCTTACTGAGGTAGGCGTTCACTGTGCGCTGTTCTTACTTTATTACCATTCGATTATTATATATTTATGAATTATATATCCTACAAGAAAGAAATCTGGTCCTTACCAAAGACTAATAAAATCAGTACCTTTTGTCCTTTAGATCCAGCTTGTCCATACGATGGTTCTCCTTTGTCTCCTTTCGGTCCTGGTGTGCCTTCATAACCAGGTGGACCGGGACCACCATCTACTCCTGGTCTTCCTGGTAAACCCTAAAAATTTAAGTACAAATCTGTTTCATAATTTCCAGACTTAACAAAAATACAAAGAAATATAATGAAGAATTTATGCAGTGAACAAAGAAATTACGTACATCCTCTCCTTTACATCCATCAAGTCCAGGTTCACCGCGAGGACCTTGATCACCTGGATGTCCCTACAAAAATACAGACACTTTAAAACTTACTAGAAAAAAATATAACAGAGACACAATAGATTTAAAAAAATTCAGTAATGAAATGAAACATTATTATTACACATGGGTGAAAAATGAAATTACAATAGCTGGAAGAAATTAGTTCAGAGGAATGAAATTCAGGCAAAGTACCTGTGCTGGAAATAATATTCATTTGATAAAAATTTCAAGGTCGCTTATTAAAACATACACAAAAAACCTTTTTAAATATTAAATTTTGGCGCTTTAATAATCGTTACAGTTTTTACAATTTTCAATGCCAGAATACTAACTTTTATGCTTTGTGTTGTATAGATGAATACGTCATTTTGTGGGATGGAGTCCCATGTCTGTCGCCCTTTATAAATCAAATCAGCAATAGTGCGGGTTTGTTGAAGATCTCGCTGGTTGTCTATCCATAATAATATCCAGAACATGGTAAATGGAATAAAAAAATCTAAAGATCTAGCAAGATAAAGCACTATGCCTATTTGATAACAGCAACGGTGTGGGAATGGGCTTCATTCAGCTGGAAAATGACCAGTGAAATAATATTCAAAAGGTACAAATGGTTTAATTCCAAGTCTGGCTCACAAAATTCCAGTTTAACTATGCGGGAAATAATGATAAGAGTGCCACTAAGGCTGTAAGATCATATATTTTTTCCAAGAACTCATATATCATATATTTTTTCCAATAACCTACTCATGGTGTAGGTTCAATGTATAAATTTCGTATAAAACGATTCCAATTGCTAGCCTAACCCCCTTCTAATGAACATGCGGTTATTATCATTAATGCCAAGGCAATGGCCAATAAATGTCTAATAGTTATTGAACTATGATTTGAACAAATGCCTTGCATACAATGATCCAATACAATGATACAATCATTGCCTTGCAATGATTGGTGTGTATCGTCATCTGAGCATAATTCAAAATTGCGAGATTTTATTTAAATTTTAATTTATTTATTTACTTTTTTTAAAAGGACTCACGCTTATTCACAAAAGCGTTGTCACTGTATTAATGGAAAATATGACTTGTATTTTGCACGTTATATTTTTTTAATAAATTTAAAATTTGCTTTTTAAAGATGCTTTACGATTCGGACAAAAGTTTCTAATCTGAAACTATTCCATGAATAATGTTTTAACATTTAAACATTAAAAGAAATGTTTTTTCATGGATAACAGTTCCGAAAGCTGCCTTCATCATATCACAAAATGTCAATTGAAGAGGATATTTTGGATAATTTCAGATGTTTTTTCATATGCCTATTGTTTAATCACATAGGTCATGATCATACCATTCGTGATTATATGTGAAAATTGACTTTAGTGGAAAAATTTATTAATAATCAAGAGGAAACATATTTTAAACTACTAGAAAGTCAATTTTTGCTCTTTGTTTCTCAAGCAAAAGATGGAAAATTAAGTTTGCTAAAGTATTACTCACCGGTACTCCATTCAATCCAGGATAGCCTGGCATTCCCATTTTACCCTGAAATTTTAAAGAAATTTCGATTATTTTTATAATTTCAGTAATAAAAGATACACGACAATATATATTCAAATTGCTTATTATTTAGAAATAAAAAAATGTTTATGTCAAACATACCCGATCTCCCTTTGGCCCTCTTGGTCCTGGTACGCCTAGTTCTCCTTTTTCACCTTTTTCGCCCACCAGACCCTCAGGTCCCGGGAATCCTGGTGGTCCATCAACTCCTTGAGGACCTGGCCTACCAGGTGGTCCCTAGAGAGAGAAAAAAGTGATATAGATTGATAAATAAAATGATATAAATGAAAGAAATGAGGTATTGAGATCCAATAAAATATAAATAAGGCAATAAAAAATTATAAAGAAAGAAAATACACTAAATCTGTCTACGAACTTCTATTTGTCTAGGGTTTCATACTACTTTAAAAAATCTCAAGTAAATGGAGCTTTGAAGTTTTTATTGAAATATTTCATATTAAATTTTTTTAATAGAAAGTCAAGTTAATTGACTGAGAAACAAGATGGCTTCTAATGATTATTAAATTCGGAGGAACAATTACAGTTGTAGCAAACCTGTTTTATTACAAGCACATAAATCAAAAATTTTAACTGTAATACTCTTAATAATATGGGGCATTGGACACAATGTCCTGTAGGAAATTACATAAAAGAACTAGTTGGGCCTTATATTTTCATCAACTGAAATGAAGAATCCAAATATTCTTCTATATATCTGTAAAACATTGCATTGATTTCATTGTCAGGAATGTGGTCTATTGTCTTTGTGAATACATCAAAGTCCTAGGAACTAAATAAAATGGCTATAATAATCAAAAATTCATCAGCTTTAGATGAATAGCCAGCACGTTAATTTGTAAAAATTCCAGCATGAATTCTAAAATATTAATACATTTTTTGATATTCGATTCCTCGAAAAATTCTTCAACTTTCTCTAAAAAATGATTTTGCAATATTAAACAAGTCAAAATTCCCAATTATCTACAAAAGCTTTTACATTTTTCATATTTTAATTTCTTGGCTCAAATTTTTATTGTTATTATTCATATTGTAAAGCCACACATACCTTTTAGAATTGTATAAATGAAGTTAACTGAAACTTGGTAGAAAAATTTTTGAAAACTTTCACATAAAATGTGAATTATTACTCGATTATTTTATATTAATAAACTATATATATAATTAATAACAATTACTAAACTGTTTATTAATTATATATTGAGGATATGGTTCTTACAAATGGCAAAAATTCTACACTTTTTTCATCAAAAAATTTAAATACTTTATATTTCAGCAAAAAAAATGTCATTTTAGTGAAATCCTATGAGCGAAACATGACATCAAGAAAACACAAAAAATATGAATACACACAATACATTTTTACATTCTTGGTATAAATTGAAATTTAATAAAGATTTAATGAATTTTTATAATTTTTGGTCGAAAATGGATATGTTGTAAATGCATTCAGTTGATAAAAATGGAAATGTTGTAAATGCATTTAGTTGATTAGTCAAGTATAAATGGTGTAATGATACTAGGATTAAAAAAAAACTTCACTCACGTAGATGAAATGAAAAATTTTTAGTTTTAAATTATAATTATTGGGAATACGATATTCTATTCACATGATAGCACAAAAAGAAGTAAAAACTGATATGCAGACTTACTCTGTCACCTCTTTCGCCAACGCATAGACAATTTGATCCCACACATCCAGAACACACCACAGGACTGCCGAATCCTCTAGCAGAAAAATTTTGCTGCAAAAGAATTATTCAAATGTTAAAATTAAGTTCAAATATAAAGCACAAAAATGCTATATACAAAGAAAAATAGCCTCAAATACCGGACTGAACCGCAGATAGGAAACTTTTATCCACCCTTATATTTAACATGCTTCATTTTTGTAATGATTTAAAGTATGAAAGTGTAAACTGATGCAAATTTTAAAAAGTGTCATGCAAAATATTAAATTTAGAGTATAGTATAATAGAATATATCTAATTTCTTTTTTTTCATATATTTTAAATATATAATTTTATTAATTTCGCTTTCTTAATTTCATAGAAAGCTATCAATCTCTTCCATATACAAATACCATGAACAATTTTGCACCAAATTTCTTTTCGTTTCTGTTTTTCTGGAATTTGTTTCTTTCCAGTATCGAGCTAAAATATTAATTAGTTTGAATTGATATTATTGCCAAGAAAATTAAACAGAAATTTCTTTTATTTAACTATTGAATGTTTTTATGCTAAATATATAAAATCGGAAATGATATCTGAATATAAAGTTCAAATATCAGAAAAATTCAAACAAAAGAGTTTATTTCAATTAAATTTTTTGCAAAAACTAGCATTTGAAGAATTATAAAACATATCCTTTATTTATATGCTTGATAATTCATCAGATGCTAAATGTCCGTATGATTTAATGCATATGAATAATACCATATTATACACAAATATGAATAAAAAACCAGAGAGAAAAATAGTAAAATTTATAGCTCACTTTAAATACTAGTTTTGTGCTTCGTTTTTATTTAAATTTAATTAAAATTTTATTTACTGTGACTCCTTTTATGTTATATTACTTAATTTGACTTGTTTTATTTTTGTAGAGGTAGAATTCTAAAATCGAATTTTCCTTTGCATTCAGATATGCGTTTTGAAATTTTGTACACTGATGCGATCACGTTGGCATATAAGTTTTTAAGATTTTCAGACTTTAGTCATCCATTAACAGATGAATTTCATTTAATTTTGATTCCATAACAATGGAAGGGTAAATCAGGGGAAAGTTAAGAATTAATTCATTATTTCTATAATAATGTATTATTAATTGACTTTGAAGCGAAAAATATTTGGTTGAAAACTATGAAACGGGCGTTGATAATGTGACAGTAAAACTAAACAGAAAACTCCAGTTTTATAGTTTCCAACCTAATAGATATAATAAAACGAAATTATATTCTTTTTAGCATAATAATAAAATATTTTCATTAAATTTATTTTTTGCATATTTTTTAGCTGAAGAAATAAAAGAAGCATGAAGTCACTGCATAATGTACAGGTGTTGTCTTCGTTATCTGACTGTGATTCAAAGTTAGGAGGCTGGTGGCAAAAAAAAAATTAATGTTGCTTTAAAACGAGACGTTAATATAACTCAATTAAATTAAGCAGCACAATGTAATATAGCATATAGTTAGATTCAGAAGACATGAGCATAAGATTTGAATGCCACGCGAATTAAAAAAAAATTTACTCTATCAAATGCATTTGTAAAAGTCTGATTTAAAAAATAGTATTTTTATTAAATTTATTCGTTGGATTATATCCTATACTACTTTTCCGTTCCCCAATTTCAATCCTCAACAATGAGGATTGAAATTCAGAAAATCTCATCACATGGAAAAATTCCCTTTCCTAATTCGCTGTACCAAGGAAAGAATATTGAAATGACTTTATTATTATTTGCAGATTTTTACTGATCAGACTATGCAGATAGTAGCCTAGGTTCCTTAGACTGATGGCTGGGACATATAAATATCAATCAAAAAAATTATTAATCCAATTGCCAAAGGATAATTTTAAGAATATTTCGTTAATATTACAATTTTTAAAGTATAATCTGTTAAGTTCTCACATGTTTCATTGAATTCAATTTTCTATTGCAGTATTTATGAACATGGAATATTATATTAAAAGTAAAGTTCAGTTATATTAAAAGTAAATATGAATGTCACGCATTATTGAGTTAAAATAAATAAATAATAGCATGTATATTTTCAAAAAGTTACTAAAATGAAAAAAATTAATTAATTAATTAATATTTCGATTAAGCTAAAAAAAATGAGATTTGAAACTGAAATGTCTTAAGTTATTAATAGAGGGAGCAATTAGGGCTGTCGACGTTCTGATATAGAGGTATCGTGTCTTTTCCGTGGTTTGGATGTCCCGGGTTCGAGTCCCGGCTCGGGCATGATTGTTCATCTGTGTCCTATCTGTCAGATGCATGAATGTGTCCCCTTGTAAAACGGGGCTGTGCAAGCGAATGTACGTGTGTTTTATCTTCATTTCAGCTGGAAGTCAGGGTTCTGCCATCGGGTACTCAGGGGCTACTTCACCCCCTTTCCGTGGAAATATGGACGCGAAATCAGCAGCAGCAGCAAGCACTCATTGACCTAAGGCTGCCAAATATTTTATGTATCCTTCATGATTATTTAAAAGTACAGAATTCATCATCTCTTACTGAAAAGGCAAATCTTGTGGCCCAAAACTGAGATAAATCCTATTCTTGGATGATTATCAATTCGGAGCAGACGGTGATACAAGCGTTTGTTTATTTAACCTTCGCCAGAAGAAATGATCCAGGCACAGCTTTCATCGCCACTGGAAACTTAACGGTCTGTGCAATCAGTTATAGATAGGGTGACTATGTTTTATGCCGAAAAACAAACGGTTATGAAAGTTCTTTATTTAAAAATAAATTAATGATTATCACTTTGTGACTAAGCAAAGCATTAGATCCAACTTAACTCAAAATTGTTGTGCTTTTAATTACAGAAAACTCTCGATTATCCACTATTTTTTACGTTATGTCAAATAATCATATTAATAAAAAAATTGACATCTGTAAAGTAACTTATTCAATCAGGTCGGTGATGTTTTGCTACACCCTTGCTTCTCGACAACACGGCATTTACCCAGACCAAAAACCAGGGCAAACTTAATTCGGAAAAAAAAACATACAGAACAAACTTATGCTTCTGTTTTTTAATAATTATTAAGGAGATGATCTTCATACATTCTGAAAAGATTACGTGGTCTTTGGCAGTCTGTGGGTAGGTAATCAATCCATTTTCTGTTGCATCCTTGTTTTTGGAAGTTTACTGCTTATTTTAACAATTACAGATTTTTATTATATTATATTATTATCGTATAACATATTATGAGTTCACTTTCTTTGAAAAACATTTGAACTTACTTGCAGCCATTGCATCTAAATAGTGATTTTAAAGAATTACACAACCAGAGGGTTAAGATTTAAACGCTAGCGATTTAATTTCTATCAATGAGATCAGAACAGATATAAACCGTTCCTATGTAAAAATTTCAGTTTCAGGATTGAAAACTTCTAAGTTTGAAACCCGACCATAAAAACTGGAACTGCGCAATTTAAATACAGTCTAACGTATCAAATATCCCCTCTTTGGTATATAGAGAGCAGGAGCTTGTAAAGAGAAATACTAACTCAAACAAGCTCTCCTCATCTGACAGTTTTTCGTAATTATTAGTGTTTCTTCAAATAAGAAAAAATGAAATTCACTTAAACTTGGAGGAAAGTACCTAATGTAGAATTTTTTTTTCTTTGAGTCTGGTAAAATGGCGTTTGCTTCTGATTTGTCAAATTTAGAGGAATTTAATGCAGAAAGAGGTAAGAAAAATTCCTATAGTATTTAAATTTCCACGCTATGATAATGAATATGAATGTAATATCATTGATTGGATAAAATGTGATGACAATTATCAAGCATTTGAAGGAAATAATGTCGATATAGATAAAAATTTTAAGTGTATAAATTCTTACTACAATGAGGCAATCTTGAGCGGAAATAATGCCGAGGGACATCTTTGCCGAGATAAATTGTTATGACACTAAATCCAAGCTTTGAACATCTTACTGATAAAAAAAATTGTAGGTGGATAATTAGTTTGGGTTTGAAACGTTTTCAACAGAAGCCATTTCTGTGTACTGAGCATTCCAGAAGCAAAGTTCTATTACAAGGATGGATACATAATCACTTTGAAACAAAATGTTCTAAAAAATGAAGTAAAACAAATTAACAACTAAGTGAATTTTTTTTAAATGCCAACATATAAACTTGCTGTTAGAGAACGTTTGATTATGTTAATCTTTCATTTTATGTTTATTATATCATAAATGAAGCGCAATCCCCCCCCCCCCCCTTTAGTGTAAATAAACAAGTGTTCAAAAGCATTTTCATGTTGATCTATGTTCGTTTTCCGTAATTCAGATGCTTTATAAAGAAATGGCTTGCGTTTGCCAAATCAAACAGCATCGCGAATAGTGGAAGTTTATTTTGTAGTAAACTCGCATAATTCGAAATGATGAAAAATTGGTAATAAAGGTAAGTTTATTAAGTGAAGATGACAATTTTTAAATAAATTATAATGAAAATTTAATTTTGATATGTAACCCAGTTAATAAAAAATTGTAACTAATTCAATGAATAAAATAATTATTATTAGAAAAAAAATTTAATTATATTAATAAAAGATACAATAATCGAAAATAAAACTTCAAAATCAGCACTCAAAGGGCTTTTGTTATGTATAAAATTTCTTATTGAATTTTTGATTGAAAACATTGAACATCAGTAAAGGTTTCGAGTGAAATAAGGTCTTTAAAATATATTCACTTAATACCTCTGAGGATATAAATTATTGGCAAAATTAATTAGAGAAAGTAATTCAAAATTAAAACATTTTTTTTTTGAAATCGAGTTAATTAAATAACTTTCTACTCTAGAGAGATGTTTAACATTAAATGTAATAGTCACAACTTTCTTCATATATTTATTTTAATCTTGTATCCTAACTTTCAGGTTCACTTGAGTAAAGTTTTATAAACAAATATCGAGGTTGAAGAAAACTAACAGAAAACACTAATTTCGAAATTTGATTTTTAATTAAAATTAGTGATTGTTTAGATACAGTTTATTTGCTAAATCTTAAGTTGAGTAAGTTTTTTTCAAAATTAATAATAATTTAAAATTTATTAGAAAAAGTAAAATTTAAATTTCACACTGTAATGCAACGTAGGTTGCAACATCCACTTCATAGATACAATACATTAGGCTCCACTACTTATAATACAAGTTCGAATGGAAATTATATATCAAGAAGATATATTTTTCTAATGAAAAAATCTTGCAACTCGAAAATTATTCTTAACTAGCCGCCTTTGGCGACCAGCTGGTTCGCCATGAATAATGCGGTTTTTTTTTTTTAATTTTCAATTAAATCACATATTTATTAACCTTGAAGTAATTCTGGGCATTGATTGGCCTGAAATTAAAATTTTCTTTAAGATGATGGACGGAAAGTTCTAAAAAAACACGTTTTCCTATTAATATTCTTTAATTTTATAAATCAGTTTTAATTATTGATTTAGAAGACTGATTGATGTAGCAACTTTTATTTAAAATATTAATAAAAATATTTTGTAAAATATGGCTCACAGTGCAAGGTATGAAGAAATCTAAAACTCATTAATTCATCAATGCATAATTGGATTCAAGCCACTTAAAATGCCACATAAATTGAATCAGGTTTATCGTAAATAAAGAAGATTTATTGAATTAATAATATAGATATTGCAAACGATCATGGAATCCTTTGCCTTGCATTTTTTTAAAGAAAATATCACACTTTATATTTCTTTTATTTTATCCAGTCACGTGGTAAAAGATGCATTTCTTTAGATTTATTTTGCTATGATAGTTTTTTTTTATTCGAACTTCCGACGTTCTTTTATTTTATCCAGTCACGTGATAAAAACATGGTTAAAATATTTCTTTAAAAATTCGTTAAAAATAGAAACTTACGTTATAAATTTAAAAA
Organism: Argiope trifasciata; assembly: GCA_026543055.1. NCBI lineage: Eukaryota > Metazoa > Arthropoda > Arachnida > Araneae > Araneidae > Argiope > Argiope trifasciata. The sequence goes on from JAPMOQ010063219.1 coordinate 984,877, forward strand.
ACTGATACCGTTAGAGAACTAATTTTTTTATCTTTAAATTGATATGAAAATCATGTTTGTGCGATAATATTTTCGGAAGTTATAGCGGAAAAACGTCGAAATTCCACTTAATTTTTAATTAATTCAAATTCTAATTAAAAATTCGAAAAAAGGGCTCCGAGGTGCACATTCCCGACCTCCAAGGTATACATGTACCAAATTTGGTAGCTGTAGGTCCAACGGTCTAACCTGTAGAGCGCCAACACACACACACACGCACACACACACACACACACACATCGAGCTTTATTATAAGTATAGATATAGATATAGATTACAGACAAATCTTTGTTATTTTAGTAGTAGTTCGAAATCAAAACAAATGTATGCTTATATTATTCTTTCATGAAAGATTCTGGAATTTAAATATTTCAGATATAAATTTTCTACTCAGAAGGGGTTATTGTTGATTTTCCAAATAATTCAGCTTCATTCGATACAAGCACTTTATTAATGTGCTTATCGTTAAAAAATTACTTGCAGACATTCTAATATTCAGAATACTTTAGTATGTAATCCAATAATAAGATTATTAAGTTATTTAAAGACTGCTAACTACATAAAATATTCATTATTGCATCATAAATAAATTTTCAGCCATTAGTTTTTTAAAACATATTCATGAGAAATCTCAATATGAGTAAATTTTGACATCAACCTCTATAATAAATAAATACATCACGTTTTAATTAGTTAAGTTTCTCTTTTGTAAAAATGAACATGTTTCAAAACATTGTAAGAGGTTCGATGTAATCTGTTAACATTTCTAATATGTGCAGCTTTCTAAGTCAATAAAAGTTTACATTTTAAATTGATTGGAATTGCTTTAAAAATTAAAATTATCGTCATGTGATTCAAATAGCTAAAAAATTTAATTTTTTTCTTTAAATTTAGAAAAAAATAATGTAAGCAAGTTTTAAAATTTAATTTTTATTAGTCCATTAAGATGCAGAAATTTTTTCTTTCTCTAATTACTTCCAATATTATTTTTATACATTGAGATTAGAGAAATCTTTTTTTTTAATTCAGATTTGCAATGAAATAGAATAATTATTATTGAATAAAATTTCTGTTAATCTATCAGTTTAGCTGATTATTAAATTTTGAAAATATTCAATAGTGTATTGTCATCTAGATTATATAATTGCACAAAGCTTCAAAAGCTAGGTAAAAGAAGCAAATTAGGAAGCGAATGAGAAAAATGCTTACAATTCCTTGTTCATAAAACTGTATAATGTTTCATTACATTTTATTACATCAACAAATGTTAAACTGAAAATATTTAATTCACTTTTTCTATAATTAATTAATATTACTATTCTTAAGGGAGCTAAATAAATTTTATTCGAATTTAAAATTTAAAAAACCAACAAATTCTTTGACACGTCTACCCCTGACTTTTAAACAGAACGAATGGTTTTTGTAATATATTAATTATATGTCTTATTCTATCGGGAAAGCTTTTGGTATGCAGGTGTTCATTTGTTAATTTCATTTTTTAACCAGATTCAGTTTTTTAAAAATGATAGAATTAAGCTTAGTTTCTAAATTAAAAAGAATTAAATCATAACTCACTTATTAGTTCAAATTATCTCAGACATTTTCAGATTAGACTTCCTAAAAAAATCTCTTTCAAGAACCACTTCAACTTTAACACGTTCCCATACACAGTTTCTTCTGTATTAAAAATTCCGCACCAAAAAATTTGGCCATGTCTTTATTTTTAGTTACTTTGTCTTCATGCCGTAAAAACATTAAAAAAAACTTTATGGGAGAGACAGCTTGTCTTGACTCATTTCTCATCGACGAAAGTTAAAAGTGCTGCCTTCTGTAAATAAAAGTACTTGTTACATTCCCCTCGTTCTTTTTGGACCATACCCAATTCGTAGTCTGGAGTTAAGTTATTGACTAACAATAACTTAATATTTTGCAAATAATTTTGTTTCTCTGAATTGATTATGATGCATAAAATTACAAAAAAGTTTTTTAAGTTTCCTTTTTATTTACCTTTTTTATGACGAATAAAAGTAAAACCACCATCGTTTTTGAACTAACAACATTTTTCTTCATAAAACTCTGAACTCTTACTTATTTTTCAACGTTCAAAATATACATTCCATGAATACGAAATTTATTTTTGCTTTTTAACATTCAAATTATGCATTTCAAAATATTATTAAGAATTTAACTGTCCAAGTGACTTAAGATGATTAGAATATTTTTCGGACAATGTGCATGAAACGTGTTATAGATCAAAAATTTGCCAATTATAAACAGCCAACACAAGTTTTCAAAAATATTTCATTAAAACCAAACGTGATAGATTCGATAACGACTGACGTGTAACCAAACAGAATCATAGCAATCAAAATTATACTACGAATCGGATAATTTATTTTAAAACTGTTTAAAATACTAACTACCTGCTATGAAATTGAGACAGAACTTCTAATCTGTGATTTTTAAATCAGACACCTTGCATTTTCAAACCCTGTAATAAAATTATTTTGGTTTCCGGAGAAGTTTCATCCAGGGTGAGAAACTACTGCAAAAATTAAGTATTTTTAAGCACCTTAGTCAAAAAAAATTAATTAAGCACTTTTGCAAACATATATGCATACGTAAATTCGTATTTTTTCTAAGCAAAGGGCACATTCTATTTTATAATAATATATTTATTTCGCTGCATTCATATATTGCTTTGATTATATCAATCTTATTAATCTTCAACATCCAAAACACCACTAAAAATTGAAGTTCAAGCATTTATCGAATTCGAACAAGTATGGCACAGTACGCATTTCGTACAGTCGCTTCAGGGTCACTACTCAAGGCATAGAAAGAGGAAACGGGGAAAAGAAAAAAAATCATTAAATGTTAATATGTTTTGGAACTTGTGGACCTATCTCTCTCTGGAATTCTTTTTAAGTGATTTTTTTTTTCTCTTTTTGGTTTACATTCTAGATATGTAACTTTTAAGGGCCGAATTCACAGATCCATTTGGACAGATCAAATTCTAAATTTACTCTACAAACTAAAATGCGCGCTTAAAATTATTAATGTAATAATGCTTCAGAGTTTTCTGAAAATTATGAACTTGGTTGCTAATGAAGTGACTTATTATTTCTACCAATAATAAAAAAATAATTATATGTTGCCTATCGACAGAACAGACCATTTAACAAAGAGATACAAACTTTCATTCATACATTTGTAGGAGAATAGGAATATGAACACAAGAGAGATTAGTTAAATTTTTATTAATTAAAAATCATTCAAGATTTTAACGTTTTTCCCATGATAATTCTCAAAAATATTATTGTAAAAAACTGAGCTTTACATTAATCAAAAATTTTAAATTTAGTATTTTAATAGTACCAATTTAAACAGACAAACGTTACTTTAATTTTAACAGTTATAAAAAAAATTTAGTATTTCTCAAAAAATTTACCAAATAAATTTCTCTAATTCATAAAAGTTTTACTCGTTGGGTTTTCTTTCATTATAAAGATAAGAAAGAAAGATATTCTTTAATATATTAGCTGTTTTCATGAGAATATGAAAGTGAAGTTACAGTACCTCTGAAGTTAAATGCTATAGGAATTGGACATTTACATTTTTAATACGACCATGACGTCATAAGTTTTAAAGGATAGTTCATGATTAGAAAAAGGGTAAGACTACTAAGATGACATATCTTTAATTTTTGTCACAATTTGATGATTAAGAATATTTTTGTGAGAATCATGAGCATCAAACCATGCATACGTTTGACTGAAAATTAAACGAAACCAGTATTTCAAGCAACTTAACCAGACTACTCTAAGCTAACCAAGCAAATTAACCACTGAAGGCGGCTATTTCACTTTAAATGAAGAGAAATTAATAAAAATTTGAAGCAGTATACATTGGTCAACGAGGTTTTAAACCCATGATGATGATGCCATGTCCATATTAACACGGAAAGAGGATGCAACAGCTTCTAACGGTAAAGATCCCTGGACACCCAAAGCAGAGGTCTGACTTCTAGATCAAATGAAAATAACAAACACATTCGCTTGCACAACCCCTTTTCACAAGGGGGGGGGGTCATTCACACATCTCACAGATAGAACACAAAGAAAGAACAACTATGCCTCAACCGAGACTCAAAACCGGACACTAAGAACACGAGAAAGACGCGCTACACCTAAGACAGGAGGCCGGCGTTTAAACCTATAATTTCAACGATGGTAGTTGCTCTTACTTAATATTTCAATTCTTAAAATGTATGCTTATTGTATTCATGGAGAAAGGTAAGTAATTAAACAAATTATGGTAATAAGAATCCTTGTTTACGAGATAACATTTCGTAAGGACAAGAAAATCTCTCTCTTTCTTTTCTCAAACGATATCAGGATCACCAAAATTTCAAAATCATAACATGAACTTCTTTTTTTCCTAAGAACAAACACAAGCGGCTGGAATTTCGTAACTTGCCTAGACACTTCCGCAACGTCCTCGCGTTAGCAAAAACTGGAGAGGCGAGGAAAAAATTAAGGCAACACAAACAGTTTCCGAAATAAAAAAACGGGGAATGATGAATACCAATTTTGTTAAGACCTTGCAAAAGTGGTGTGGTAACATCCGGTGGGTTTAGGAGAGCGTGGGCGTGGGTTCGACCGTCGTCTCAGACAGTCCGATGTGGGCGAATGACTCAAACGCTTGTTTTGGAACTCTCTCTGGACTGCTTTTTATTTATTTCCTTTTCCCCTAACCACCAGCAATTGGATTTATTGACTTAGCAAAAGAGGGGGGATGCTATTTAAGTCGTAACATGTAGAGTGCAGTGGAAATGCATCTTAAAATTATCTTTTTGTTCCACAACGGTTGATGATAAGAGACAGTTCATCTTTTGATTACTGCTGCTGTTGTTGTTGCGTGTTCCGTTTTCTAAAAACCATTAGACACTTTTGAATATCATTACGATCTTAATGCGACATTCTCTCAGTGTGTTCTATAATATGTTATGAAAATTTATGGCATACACCTAAAAGTTATTAGATAGGTGAAAATTGAAATACTGAGCTTCTTATGAATTTTTCAACAAATATCAAATATAATTTTGAAGTATCTGGATTTGGATCATTTTAAAATTTCGTTTAAATATATTATTTAAACCGTTGTTTAAATACATCATTTTAATCGTTAAAATTGTTTTATATTCTTTAAACTAATTTTCTTTCTATAATTTGATTTCCCATCAAACTTTAACTTTTCATGTCGATTGATAGTTTCAACAGTGGAGGATTCAGGTATTATGCACTCATAAGCAGTGCACATTACCAGAGAATTAGGAATCAATTATAATCAAATTAGTTTCACATTTTAATGCATTTTATCGTGTTAATTATTTATTTTACTTAATCTCTTTTCATTTTATTAAGTTTGTAAATATGAACTAATTTTTATTAACTTACAATTAATTTTACTACTACTAATTTTGATTTATTACACAATATTTTTGAAGCAGAGACTATGTCTTTTTAAATATTCCAATAATAAGTTATCATAATGAAACTCATAGAAGTCTGGCCGATTATACTTGAAGTATTATCACAATATTTCATACTTCATAGGATTTGTATTTTTTAAGAATTTCCTTTTCTAGAATTGAGGAAAATAATGTTTTCAGGGTGCGTAGTGAGAAAGTGCTGAAAAAATTAAGCACATTTTAAGCACCTTAACCGAAAAAAATTAAGCACCTCTGTACAAGTACGCATATATAAACCTGCGTATTTTCTAATTATAGGTTATTTTCTATTTATAATAATGCATAATTTTTATTGAACAATTTTTTTAAAAATCAATTTTAAATGTTTATTTTTAAAATTTTAATATTGATTTCTGTATTTCCATAATATTTGTTCAATGTCTTTTATTGTAAAACCAATTATGCCCTTTTGATTTTGATAAAAACAAAAAAGGAAATAAAAATTTAACAATCAACACCAAAAATTTAAGTCAACTTTTATAAGATTAACAATCAAGATATTTTATATTTTTAAATATTTCTTAAACGGAGTTTCAGCTTATTTAGATGGCTATATAATTTCTGAAATTGCCGTCCTTGATGTAGAAACACATCATGACCCAAAATTTGTAATTGATTTATATATATATATATATATATATATATATTTTAGAATCGATTGGAATGCCGAAATTACTGAAAGTGAGGCAGTTTAAGAATTTCTGCTACTTTCGAGTTATTTCATTTCCTTCTTGTTCAGTCACATAATCAAGTGAAATTCACTCGCAGAGTGAAAGAAAACGGAAGCTTGCCTTCTCTGAAAGCTAATAAATCACCGCAACACTGCTTTCTTATTCCCTCGTAACTTGTATCCAAATATAGAGGTCCCAGACTGGAGCTTCAAATATCTGATCGCAAAATCAAAATTCATTTGGTGAGTTATTTTACTGAAAAATAGTTAAGTAGTTGAAAAATTCAGAGCCCTTTAAGAAATAAATAGTTTTTAATTGCATGAAATTCAGGATATCTATAAATCGCTTTATTCATATATATTAAGACTCCCTCCTCCCCTCCTCCCATGAGAATATTGAAGAGTTTAAAAAATATTTCAACGAAATATTTTTTTTGACTCTATATGGAAACAATGTCTATAATTTATGAATATATGGATTAAATAAATTTTACATAGAAAGATTTTTAATTTTTACCAAAAAATTAAGTATATTTATATAAATAAATATTCTTGAAGGAGATAAAACAATGTATTTTGCACTTATTTTTAAAATTGAAATCCTAAATTATTTCAGTTTTCTATGCGATAAACTCTTCTCCAATTCAGACTTTTGTAAGTAAACAACATTATTATTTCCTTGCAAAATTATTATACAATTTAAAATTAATTACTAAAAAACGAAGATAATAATGGGTATTATCGTAAGATAGCATAAAACAATGCAGAATGGGAAATGAATGCATTTAAAAATGAAATAAATGTTAAAATAGCATATAAAACTTAAAACCTGAAATCATAGAGCAAAATTGAGTATATTTTCCATTTATATTTTTATCCAATCAGGGTTTTTAAAAATCTAGTCCAATTCTATCAATCTGAATGGGGAAATATTATAATTTTAATCCAAAAAATATAACGATAATCCAATTGACCGGATGCGAAAATGATATTTAATGACCTAGAAAAACAAGAGACATGTCTTTAAAAATTTAAAATCGTGAAATTAACGAAAATATTCAAACAAGCTTTTTTTTTTTCAAAAAATAATACACCCTTTTTAAAAATTACAATAATTAATTTCTTGTATAAAAACTCATAGGAAAATCATGATTAATCAAAACATAATTCAAACTTAAAGAATTCCGGATACACGTAAAAATTTCAGAAAATGCACACAGTTTTTTCAATGTTCTAGATTTGACAAATTTAGTGATTATTATTTAGCAAATGTAATATGGAAACAGTTTTATTCATATTATAATAATTTATATAACGATAATTCAAATTAAATTTCAACTTAAAAGTAAATGAAAATCATACTGAAGAATTTAAAAAGACAAAAAAATGTCCAATGTCGGCATCTTAAATAGAGAAGGAGCCAACCTGCGTAATCTCGTTTCACACAACAACAACTATACTTTCATCCTACCTACACACTGACCGACTTATTATGGTAAAGCTGAAAACGATTTTTCTTTCTTAAAGCCGGTTTGGAGACAGACACTTCAACTCTCATCCAACATAAAAGGTGGAGTGGTTATCTTGGAGAAGTGAAATCAGAAAAAAACCATTTATCTCCTGCTTGACATTCCTCTTTTGGAAGATACTGATTGTTAGGTGGTGGTTTCTTAGTCACATTAAAAAGAGTATATAATACAAAAGCATCTCCTTCAAATTCCGCCGTCAAACATGCTTCTGATTTTTTATACAAGTTTAAAAAACTATATATGTTGTCAGGTATGAGGATGATTGAATAGCTCATTCCTTTTTCTGATCCCCTCCCTCCCCACAAACACTGCGTCAAAAACATCTTTTTAAATGTGTCGTAGAAATTCCTAACATATAGAACATGCTTAAAATATTTATTTTAAATATAAATTATATAATTTTTTTATCCTACTTGAAAGTACTCGCTTATTTTGTTCTAGCTTGGGCTATTTGCTCCTATTAAAGAGCCAGCAGAAACATTAGCTATACTAACTCTTAATAAAATCTCTCATACATAAATTTATGTCCATAATTCAGCAAGAAAGAATTTCTAAGCATAAAATTGAGGAATATATCAAATTCGTGTTATACATGGTAGCTTTATTCCTATTTCATGATACCATGGTTTTTATTAAAATATAAATGCTCAGATATTCTATCTTTTAACGTTCTCCATACTGAAACTTAACTTTCTAATGTAAATTACACAGATACTAAAATACATCTTCTTTAGATTCAACAACGGAAGAAAATTAGGCTATAAAATATTTGATGGAACAATAAAAACGGTAAATTTTAATTCAACAATCAATTATTTTTAATTATAAAAAATAGTTTTGAAAAATTGCCAAAATTTAGGAAAATAAACAAGACAATTAAATTCATATCATTAAAGTGGCAGTTTTTAAATGATAAAAAACAGTTCTTTACAACAATTTTTTCTGGAAAAATTGCTAAAATGCTGTCAAATTATCATTAATTTTTAATAATCGATTTGCATTTGTTCGATATACATTTAACCGTTTAAAGTAAAACTGTATAAGAGTAGTGTTAGTAATTTTATAGCTAAAGACTTATCTTGCACAGCGTCCACCCATATATACACACATTCGTCATTATTAAGATAAAGGTATTTAAAATTTTAAAGATTGTAAATCGTTTCTATAGAGTATTTATGATTCAAGAATGTGAAAAAATTAGCAATAAAAAGGTATCTAGTTTCGGTACATTAAATATTACAGTTAAAACAAAATGATCAATGACAACATTATGGTATGATGTTACAGAATAAGTAAGAAATAAATTTTAAAATTTATTTCTTTTAATCTGTATCAGTAGTTTAAACAAATTTTAAAAATAAAATAGTACTTACTGCGTTGATCGTTTCTAACAAAAGCAAGAAGGCTACAAATGTTAGCACCCTGAATAGAGAGAAAAAAAAGGACATATTAGTTGTAATACATGTTTTTAGTGAAAAATAAAATTAATAAACACCTAATATTTTAATACTTAATTACAATTAGTTATCAGTTAGCGACACATGTACGATATGGAGTACATTCAGGGACTTTTGGAATTTTTTAAAAAATAGGTAGAAATGCCACCGGAATAAACAAAAAGAACTAAAACCTCAATTAGGAAAAGCAATGCTTGTAATGAATCACAACAAATAGAATCATCTTAAATTTAATTTATATTTAAAAAGCAATTTGCCAAACATGGTGAAGAAGAATAAATAATAAATTGTACTAAATATTAATAAAAAATATTGCAACAAATTTTCTGTAAAACCGAATTATAAACTTCTATTACATTTTATCACAAACGATTTTAAAAAATTCAGAATGTTTTTCCTTCCCTTTTCTTGCATATTTCTATAATACCAGAATTTTGTAGTTAAGATACAGAAGAAAAGCGAGTATGAATTTTCGAAAAGTATCGTCCTGCTTTGACGTTTTGTTCCTGTATATATTTGCAAATTTAATGTAACATTTCCAAGCAAATTTTCATTAATCTTGCACATTGAATTTTTGAGTCACCCTGCTCACATATAAAGTGATAGATAGACGATTTGTTGCTGCAGTTTAGCCAAGATATGGCTCTTGCGCCAATAACACCCAATAAACAACAACAACAGACGATTTATTGTAAGATAGATCTTTACACTGGTTACCACACTGTAACATTGATCAACAATTTCAGCGTTAAGATTACATGTTAAAATCCATTTTGTTTGCAGTTTTTTTTTTTGTTGTTGTTGTTGTTTCCGTGTTTACATAAACGGAGATATATCATTAATAGTTTTTGCGTCAAACATGTTCGTTTTGATCTTCAATTTTCGCAAGAATAACATGTATCAATTTTCATGCATCTAATTTACCCGAAGTATTTTATGTTTAAGTTATTGTGTTCATATACACATAGATGTCCAAACACACAACTGTTATTCTAAAAATATTTTTTTCGTATTCAGGAAGATTTAAAATGAGGAGATTCATAAGCAAAGTGAGCTCAAATTTTTAGAACATAGCAAACCTTTTTCTTCTTATTTAATTTAATTTAAAAATAAATATCTTTATAAGTTCTCAAGCAGTTTGAGCAACAGCAGCTCATTTAAAAAACTGGAATAGATATTATAAATTTAATAGTATTTTATCATCGATATTTCATATAAGTAATACATATTTTTAATAATTAAATACTGTTAAAAATCGTATAATTTATATTTTTGGAGTAAAAATCTTATTTATCCACCAATTAACATTTATAATAGAAATATTTTTAAAAATTTAATTAATTTTTAACTTTATAATCGATTTTTTTCGAAAACACATTTTATTTTATTTAAACATATTTATGAAATATCACATAAACATAAATGTTAATATTACAAAATAAATTTCATAATAAATTTCACAAATATCAAAAATATCTTACAATTAATTTTTATAATGATTAAATTCATAAGTTCATGATTCGATTTAAATAATTTTCTAATTTTGAAGTTTTATGTAATCTATTATGAATGAATATCGTAATTATAAACAAATAATCTTGAGAATACCAGAATTGATACTCTGCGCAATAAATTTGCAAATACAAGTATTTAAACCAAGAGATAAATTTAATATTCAATAACAAGGACTATTTTATTTCTGTGGCTAAATGAGATGCAGCCAAGGAAACCATTAACAGGTGAAAACTTCAAAATATTTCGCATTTCTAAGTTTGAGCTGAAAATTTAATTTAACTATAATTTTACATAAGTTAAAGGTAAAATTTTTGATTAGAACTACTAATAAGACAGTCATCGATTTTATAATATTACATAACCATGCTAACTCATGCAAAAACTATTCATGCAGATCCTATCAGTGAGAAAATCCTGAATTATACAAGTAATAATATATTTATTACTTGCGTAATTTTATGGAAACTTGCACCTATTTTATAGAAGCTAATTAGAAAAATTTTATTTTGATAAGGCGTCGATTTATAAACTTGTAAGATGTTAATCAAACTACATAAAAAAATACTATTGCTGTTGTTACTTTTGGCATTTTACAAGCCCACTGACAGAAAGCCGTCAGCGATGCGATTTAAGTCTAAATTACCGTCCCTTGATTTTTCAGTAGTGCCAACTAGGGCCAAAAGTATGACTTGACTACGTGCTTCACATCCCCTTATTACCAGGGGGGCACTTTCACACTACTCAAAGACAGAACACAGAATAACAACCATGCCCAAGCCGGGACTCAAACCCGGAACGCCCAGATCACGGGGTAGACACGCTATCCTAAGGCCGGCATTTTTATAAGCCGGCATATAAGGACCCCAGCTTTTTTTTCCTATTATTTTATCGTATGGGAATTGTTATTTATCTAAGCTCACATCCATCAAACTCCTTTTTTTATAGAATCTACGACCAGTAGATTAAATTTTCCTTATAATTTTTAAAGATTTATAATTTGGCACAAAAACACTCACTTGAAATTTTTCATACGAAGGCCTATGTGTTATCATATTTGTTTACCCTAAAATTAAAAATTGCATATCATATAATGATTTTTATAGAAAAAGCAATGTGAATGAGGTCAAGACTCCCTATAGCAGGGGAAATTCCCTAAGAAACATTAAAGACTGTCTCTTGCAGCTTATTAGCTGTGTAAAGCGCTGTTTGTTAGCTTATTTCCGAATTACATCATACGAGATCAAATTTCGCTCCTTTAGCACAAAGAAGTCTTATGTTTGAATACGGATGATACGTGACGCAATTTTGACGCTTGTAACTAGATTGCTTCCTACGTGATGTTGTTTATACGAAGAGTGATTTTTTTTAATATTATAACTGAGTCATGAATTTGTGAAATTAGCGGATGCTATGGATTGATTTATTTTTATTTATTTTATAAATATTTTTTTTTCTTATTACTGATTTATTTTATTTTATTTTACTATTTATTTCATAATCGTGTTTCACATCAGAGACTCAAAATCATAGGTCTAAATCATATTTTTATATTTCGATACGAATTCGCTAGATAAACGTTTTTTATTTAATAATGTTGACCTAATATTAAAATTCAGTGGTAGGTTTCCAACTCGATAAATAGACAACTACCTATGCAAACTAGGTTGTGTGGATAAGAAGCAGCGAGCGTTACTTGGAGTAAAAGACAATAATGGCTAGTGGTGGAATGCATATAATTTTTAAAAAATCCCATATACTTATAGTGTTTTCGAGACAGGACGGAGAATTAAACTAAATCGATCGGTATCAGAGGAATCCAAAAACTGATACTGTCTGTCTGGATCAATTTTGTGAGCTTGATATTTTTAAAATATCAAATCGATATAATTAAGGTGTAAAATGTTCGACCGCATTAGGAGATCTTTATCAATGAACTAGATTTTTTTAAAAACTATAAGTAGTTGCTATTAAACCTCTAGATCAAGTGAATACTAATAACAATAACACAACTGAATTTCACGAATGATAAATAACATTACAAGTCGTATGCAACATGATATCAAGTAGTTGAGAGAGAAAACTTATCCGTGAGAAAACTTTGGTGTATTAAAAGAAAGTGTTTAAAAAATCGGTCATCTAAATTTAACTATGCTTTGTATATTTTTATTTAATTAATCATATTTTCTGCTATTGTAAATTGTATTCCATTGCATTTATATTGCGTACATTATATTTTATTAATTAGTTCGCTGATAAACAATCTTATGTAGCGACCATCCCTTACGTTTGAAGAACCATCTTTGTTTTCGTATGACAGATGTGCCAGTAAAGCAGTTAGAAGGACATCTGGCCTACCTAGTATAATTATTTCAAGAATATTTCAGCAAAATTTTAAAAAATTAAATGATAAACTATGCCTAAAATGGATTACATTGAACGGAAAGGAAAACAATATTTTTTTTTATAAAAAAAGTAAAAAAAGCAACTCAGAAATTTTTAATACATCAACCTGAAAATTTTAAATAAGTAAACATAATAAATATTCGAGATGCATTTAAAGATAATAAAATTTTATATTTTAATTTGAATACTTTTTAATACCCCTCATACTGTGCTCTTAGATGAATTTGCAAAAAAAAAAAAATTTCTTTGCAACAATTTATTTTTCTGTTCATCCAAAAATAAAAATACTGAAACTTTTTAAATACACATGTTTTTATTTGTAGTTTTCAATTTAAAAACTTTTTTTCATTCAAAAATATTGTAAAACTGTTAAAGTTTTTCTATGACAAACTATATATTAAAGCTATGAATTCATTTAAATGTAAATTTTTAATATGAAGGATAATTTTTGATTTGTTTAAGGACACAAATATGACAGTTTAAATAAACAAATGGAACATTTTTTTTCCATTTTTCTTTTTTTTTAGTTCAATAATTATAAAATAATTTCTCTCATCTTAAATTCTTTATATCAATATATTAAAAGGATAAATATAAAAATTGTTAACCACATTATATAACTTCCACTGTATATCAAAAAGTAATAAATGGCCTTATTAAAATTTAAATAATATAATTAATTCATATATCTACTATCAATGTAAAATAGTATCTAGATATTAAACATTTACATTTTTTCAACTTTTACAACAGGTCTTAAAAATTTGTAACTTTTTTAATATTATATCTTTTCTCGTTATATTCATGCTGAAATAGCTATCAGTAGTTTTTTTCCCCTTTGTTGCAAAGTATAAAGAAAATTTATAAATTTTTCAATCCTAACATAATATTTAATTCATAAAATAACACTGATATTGATGTTTAAAATAACAATTTTATTTCTGGAAAGAACATTTATATTTTGCAACAAAATTTTGTAACTAATTCAGATACTTTATGTCTAAAAATATACATATACTTTTCTTTTGCACTCCAATTTCAAAAATAAATTATTACAGAATACATGTAATATTATGCCTTAGCATGAATAAAAAATACAGAGAAAACATTTAATAACTTTTATAATAACTAAAATGTTTCTAAAATGAATGGCGAATAAAGAGCAAATAGCATATTATAATATGAGAAAACTAAAAGTAGAATCGATACAAATAAATGCAAAATTTATATATAGATTGTAAGCTACAAAAATCCAAATTACAGAATAGATTTTATTTAAATTTTGATGACACATATAATGAAACAAAAAATATTCAAGGAACGGCTCGCGACACTTCGTGGGGTAGTTAATTTTTTATTAAATAAAAACTATATTTCCTAAACATGATAAATTATTTTATCTTTAATACCGATACTCCAACTGAATAAAAATATCGATATTAAAGGGTTGATCGATGTGATTACGGTTTGGAAGATATCTGAGCAGCACACTTATATGCTTTTAACAGTTATTGAGTATTAATATCCTATTTTGGAAAATTGACGAGTCCTATAATTAAAAACACCGATCATAGATCACATTTACTCCAGTGATTTGCAAAATTTAACCAATCATTGCGATTTTCGATACCTAATTAGATATTTTTTAAATATATAAATAATGTTAAAATTAGCTTTCAATGTTTAAAAATAATAATTTGAAAAAGTTCTTTATTTTTTTAAAAAAATAAACAAATATATACAGATTGTTTGGTGTAATTGGCTTTTCATTAAAATTAAAAAATAAAATTACAGATGATTAAGACTATTTTGTTTTAGAGTCGCATATAATAGTACTTACACATTAAAAATATAATGTAGATTTCTAAAATGGTGGAATTATTTATGTGCTCGATGGCTTGTTATCAACTGCTAATATTAATTAAGCATTTTCAACAATGCCTGCAACGCTTATATATTAGTCAGTATAGTGAGAAATGAGAGAAATGGAATAAATATATATGAGAAAAATCTTAAATAAATACTTGTTCTGAATATGAAATGGGTGGAGATGTCCATATGCATTAAAATCCCATATATTAATGTTAAAAAGGCAAGTTTTGACTTAAAAATGCATACAGAAGGCAGATACTAATTTACTTTATTTTACTTTTTATTTTAAAAATTATATTTTCGTCAATCATCAAAAGAAAATCATTTATAAAGCGCAATATAAGACATTTAATCAATTCTACGCATTTTGTTTGATCATTTTTTCCCAAAAGCTATTCCAAAAAAAGTATGAATTTATATTAGATCTTCAGATAATATTCACAGTATTATGTAAACATCTAATTTAAATTTTATATTTTGAAGTATCTACCAGGATTTTTAAAAAATTCTACCATGATAAGGGAGAATTGTCTTACAAAATCTATTAGAAAGATTTAATTTTAGTTAGTAACTACAAAATATAATTTATAAATAATTTATAAATTTTATACTAATTCATAATTGTTTTTTCTTTTGTCATTATTGAATATTTCTTTTTACTCTTAGAAAATTTTAAGATAAAACTGTAATTGACAATAATTTAATTCTTTTCTAAAACGATTAGCATAAAAACGTTTTCATTTATTGACTTTATTCCAAATTTAATCAAAAATAATCTTAGTCTTAAAATAGCCCACTTTTGCAATAAAAAAATGTAAAATATATTTAAGAAAAGCAAGAGCAGTTTTTAAATTCTTATGACTAACATTTGTGAATTTCGTGAATCAGCGATTCAGATCCCAAACCAAGATACGCCACATCTGTCAACCATAAGCCTAAATTGGACAAAATAAAGCTTTCTTTCAGAAAATGGAATACCCCTTCCGTTAGTCAACTAGCAGATGTTTATGGAGGAAGTTTCCTAAAGAATTAGCAGTTTGCAAAGGGTTAAAAAACCGGGGACAGATAGATGCTTTTAACTTCAATTCGGGAAGTTGGTGAAGGGGATATTAGGTATAATCCGAAAAGCAAATGATAAATAAATGAAAATAAAGAGAGCAAAAAATAAGATGTGAAATCATTAAAAAAATTTCAAGATATAAGACAAAAAAAACATTGTAACATAATATGCAATTCTTTTTTTTAACGTTCCAAATTAATATCACCCATATTCATTATGACAGAGTGGCCATATTCTATTTATGGTACTAAGTAGGCGCGAAAATGTAAATTAAAAATTAATTTTATAAAATAGAATTTTTTACAAACTATTAATTAATAAAACGGAAATAGAAATTATGGAGCATTTCACAAAAATTCAAAAATAAATTATAGAAACGTTTTAAACGATGAAAAATTCAGGGGCACTGAATTTTTACTTAGCGATATTAAAAATTTAATACCTTCTAAATTGGTGAGTAATACATTCACCACTAATTTTTCAAATTTTAAGTGTCTATATCAACTGTACCACCGCTGATTAAAGCAACAGTCACATAATAAGCATTTATTAATTTAAAAAATTAGTATACCCTTTTCACTACATAATGTGGCTTTACAAACCAAATTATTATTTTTTTTAAAGTAGCCAATAAATTATTACAATTTTGGAATGTCCCTTCTGTTACTCTTAAATAATTTTATTATTTGCTTACCCAATTACTTATTTTTAAATAAATTTATTATTTTTTAAAATAAACAACAAAATTAAATTTTAAAGGATTAAATAATTTATTATAGCTTTGGAATAGTAATGCCCCAACATTAATCATTATAAAGATGTCTGACGTAATTTCTTGTCAAATTTTTCTGATAGAACAAAAAATTAGCTTTTTCAATTTCTTACTTCAAATTACGTCAATGTGTTTTGATTTGTAAATTATTATTTATTTATCCCAAACAAAGTAACCTAAAAATCAAATAAATTTAGCTAATGAATTAAATTATATCTTTTTAAACCAATCTCAATATTATTTTAATATGTCATTATTAGAAAAATACGTATCGATTAAATTTTAAAAATGTCCCATCATTCTAAATCGATTTTAAAACCAAATGCAACTTTAATAAATAAATGACAAGATACAGAGCTTTACATCCTTTAGTAAAATTTAAATTGCAAATATAAAAGAGTGAACTGCAAACATTAGGCACGTATCCCATAAGGCATTGTGATTGTAATAATGAGATGATGTACTGTTCTGTTAGATGCCTGCTTTAATGTCTTGACTTTTGTGTTAATTGTGATCATTAAAGAAATGTTCCCGAAAACTTGGATCATCTTGCTTCCACTGCGCAGATTATAATGATAATTATTTCGCCATAACTTTGAATGTCTATCGTTACGTAAATTAGATAAGAAAAGGGCAGTTCATATATTTATGCGTATGACGTGCATTTTTATAGATTACTACTTCCACTTCACATAGATTTAAACAATCAAATTTGGTAATGCCATGCGTGAGTCAAACGCATCACTGTACGCAATGACACTTAACTTACTTCCAACAAGAAAAGTGACATAAAATTCGAGTCTGTAATCCAAAACACCGTAATTTGACAGTGCTATAAGTTTTATTCATCTGTCTTGGTTAGGTTTTTAAGATTTATTTTTAACTATCCACAATGCGTACAAAAAAAAATTATATGAAGCAACAATGTGCAAAAGTTCACGGCAATAAAGTGTAAGAATAAATTTACATCAGTTTGGAAAGTCGATTATTCTTAATCAAAAGCTTCAGTTTTATCCTTACTATTTATCGGCAAAGAGCATCTAATAGCTTCGCATTACAATGATTTTAATTTGCTACACGATTCAAATTTAATAATTTGTCTAAATTGAAAATAGTTGAAAAGTTTACTCTTTGCCAATTTATGCAAATACAGGGCTCTTAAAATTAGCCTTAATTTAAAAAAATAACTTAAAATATTTTAATATAGCCTTTAAATGAACGACTTTTTGAAAAAGTACAATTCAATAAATGAAAAAAAAAGAAGCATAAAATATGTTATGCCTAAAATCAATTTTTACTCTTCAGTATAAAAAAAATTGTGTACAACACAAGTTTATATTTTTAACTTTTATACAACATTTTAAACAAAGAATTCAAAAATGCACAAAGGACATACGAATTATTCTCAAAAATTATAATGACTTAGCATTATGGAATGTATGCAATCACTTAAATTTCAATTGAACTTGAATTTAGAACTAAAAAACTTATTAGTTTCTATGATCCAAATTACCAACGAGGCACCTTAACAGTCAATGGCGTATTTAGTCATTTTGCAATTTTGATCAATAAACGATATGAGGTTTGGTGCTTAGTTTAATAAATGTGTCCATTTTGATATCACATTTCATAGCATTTTAAACTGAATTAAAATTTTAGTATTTATTTTAAGCTACTATTTTATTTAATGATTTAATAAAAAGTATGTATCTTGATAATATTTTTTTATAATGACTTCAAGCTGCAAGGCATCTGCATTTATTTTCGCAATTAATTTACATGTTCAGTGTTTATAATTACTGTAAAGAAGTAGATAATTTGGCCAAATATACTAGGAAAGAATGTTAATATCATTTCTACTGTTTTTCTAATTTAAATGTTTGCATTTTTTACAAGTTTTCAGTTTAATTAACAGTCTAGAAACAACTTTCTAATTGGCTTGCCAATGGATCCATTTCAATCTTTCAGAGTCTGCTTTGTCTGAAATCCCCAGCATATCAGATTTGGAATTATAGTTACAGTCAAAGTTTAACCCGGAGGTTGACACAACTACATTGAACTTGATTTGCTTGTACTATTTTTTGAGTACATTCCGTTTCTTCAATTTTATATTATGAAAAGCATAAAAAATGTTAAAGTCATTAATGTAAATTTTCTACTAAAAATCGAAAATAAAATATTCATCTAAAAATTTTCATGCAACAATATCAAAATGTATTTTAATCATGATGATCCTAAAAAATATTTTTTTGACTTTTTATAAGTAATTCTGCATACAAATTTTTTTTTAAATTCTAACTATTTGTAAAAATGACTTCTATTACAAAATATACTCTTAAACAATTGCAAGCAAAAAGGAATGAAAGAAAGATCATAAGCAAGTAAGCTATTCTTCTAATTAATTTATTGAACGATATACTCAATTACAGAATCATCCTAAATAAAAAGGTCAAAAGAATTAAAAATCAAAGGAAAAATTAATTGTACAACGGTCAGAATATTTTCCATTGTTCGAAGTCATTTCTTCATTAATGAATATTGTCATTTTTTTACATAAAACCCACCAAGATAATTAAAAAAATGAAAGCAGATTATTATATAGAATTTCTAAAGAAAAAGAGTCCTTATATTCGCCAAATTTAGATTATTGGCGATAAAATTAGTATCATTATATTTCTTCAAAAAGGAGAAAGTCACCTATCTTCTTTAATTAAGGTTTTGTTTGAAAAAAACTCGGAGAGTTATACATAAAATGCAAATTCATACATTGAAATATAAATAGTTTTAATTCCTCCCTTTCTAGGTATGAGATATATCGTAAATACGATTTTTTCTAGTTTAATGCTAAACATTCAGTAAATTTCTCAGTTGGTCAATGTATTAATGCATTCAAGAAATGTAGATTTCAAAAAAAATATTTTTGAATAAATTATATTCAGGATTTTTTTTTTTTTTTCAAATCTATTTTTCAGAAAAAAATTCTTTTATTTGAAATAAAATGACACTATTTCCAATGTTATTAAGATTCACAGAGTTATAATTAATATTAGATTGATTATAATGAATAAAAAAGTCGCTTCATAGCATATGACGAATATGAATTCTTGGTGCTTACCTTTGTTTGAAACGTCATATCTTTATTCCTCTCATAAAATTTTCAGTTAATTTCAAAATTGAAAAAAATATTTATTAAGAAATAAATATTAAAACTAAAAAAAGTAATTAATAATATGATGCACAAAAGTAAACGATATAATTATCGATGAGTAACGATATATTGATAAACCATAAACGATATATCGCAGTTCACAATGTAAAATTTCGCATGCCAGTCATTTCATTCGCTTAAGATATATTTAGCCCTTAAGTGTCTCATCTGTTGGCAATATTTCTTCATATTGCCAACAGATGTCAAATCATCAGTATTGCAAATATTGCTAAGATAGAGTAGCAAGCGAGAGAAATTAAAAGATTAGCAACATAAAGTTTACATAAATTTTCATTTTAAACAAAACAATCATTTTTTTTAATTGTATAAAATTTTTCGTTTGTCTTTGCTTTGTTGATCATACCAAACATCTTAGCGTTTTTGGCACTGTCATTTGTTGGTATTATGAAATAATATCCACAAAAAAGAAATGAATGAATACTTTTTAAGACTTTTTACAAGCTTCACCACAATGAGCAACGATATAAAAATTCCACACCTTCAGATAAAAAAAAGTGTTAGCAATATGCAGTCGTTCAAAAATGAAATGCAAAACAAAATATAAACCATTTTTAAAGATTAATAATGAGCATTACACATGATAAAATAAAACTAAAAATGCTGTTAAAGCCTTATATTCAGTTATTAAAAAAATTTCGATTTCAAAAAAAATTTCATTTTCAATAAAATTAGAAATATAAAGGATCGTTAAGTCTATATAAAGATTGTACATGGATTTGGAAAGATAATTCAAATCATTATTAAGATAATAAATTCTTATTTAAATGTTTAGAAGTTCACTGCATATAAATACCAACTTATATGGAGTGTGCTTCTACTTTCTACAAGATATTAAGTTAAGAAAACCGTTTGTGGACCAAATACGTCATTGTTCGCTTGATATATAAAACTGCATTTATCTTATAGCTGGGATTTATCTTATACTGCCTTTACATCTTTTTTTATATCCCATGAGATACTACACAAATTGCAAAATTAATTATGCGTGACGCATTTAGAGACAATTATCTGAACATAAATAGACTCCATTCTGCATATCAACAGTTTGGCAAAAAGAAAGTGAAATGGAACACTTGCACAACAAGAAGAATTGGGATTGTTTATACATTGTAACAGAAAAGATTCGTTTGTTATTGCTAAAGAGGAGAAAGGAGATTTGAAAAAGCTGTAGAGCTACTAAAAAAGTCTCAAAAACGTGTTTATATGTATTGCCCGTAGTATAATATAATACTGAAAATAAAAATAATAAAATCTATGAATTTTACAAATAATTCCAATTATGATTGAATTACATATTTTAATGTAGAAATGCCAAATTTTAATTTTGGGACACCTTTATTAATTTCAGTGAATTGGATAGTTCTCTTGCGAGAATTCACACTCAAACAACTTTCGTGAGGTGGTTTATTTCTTGAAACATTTATATTAAACTACTTAACGTACAAAAATTCAATTTTTCAACCATTTATTGAAAAAAAATCATTTTTCTAAACTTAAAAATATATTTAATACATTAAAAAAATATTTTTTAAGTCTACAAATATATTTTATTTATCAAGATGGTTAAGTTTAAATCTTAACCATTATGCATTAAAGGCTTTGACATAAGGGTTCAGAAAGTAAATGGCGATGTTTATAAGATGGTATAAATTTAAGCTAAGAAAATGAGTCACAGGTCTCAACCTATCATAGGAAATTTTGAAAATGAAGTCGCTTATAACAACCCATTATTTAAATAATAATAATAAAAAAGAAGAAATAGCGTGGATGTGTTAATAAAGCCGCGGAGACCATTTAACCTATATGTTATTCCATACATAGCCCTATCCTTTAAATTTCATAATTTAATAAAAATATAACAATTTTTTAAAAAATGAGCTTTTTTTGTGTGTAATTCAAATCTTGGATTAAAGCGAAGCTCTATCAGAGTAACGCTCCGTTTTTACGAACCTGAAAATATCAGCTGTCAAATGGATTTTTTAATAGGCTTGCATGCACTTTACTGAACGAATGGTGGAAAATTCCAATCTTGTGTTAATTTTAGAACACCCTTTAAAAAATCATAGAAATATTCATTTGTTCAGAGTTAATAATATGAAAGCTGTTGAATTAAAAAGAAAAAAATTAATGAAGTGTCTCTAACTCAAATTAGAAATGAAAGGAGACCATCTTTGTTACAGCAAATGTTTACACAAATACAGCTTGTTTATGCGATCCCAAAAACCTTTGCAACGCAGCAGAGCTACGAAAGGACGTTGAAAAGTCTATGTCATTTCCCACGCTGAGATCGTTCTTTTTTTTTTTTTCTGACTTTTTCTCTTCTTTTTCATTTACTCACTTGTAAGGGCCTGGTCTTTTTCTCTTTGACATTCTCGTTCTTAATTTTCAACATGTCACATTTTTTAAAATTAAAAAAAGAATAAAAACGGAAACCATCGAAATGGGACACTACTTGGATCAAATGATCTACTGTTTAGGTAATTTTTCTGTAGTTTTAGTTGCGTAAAATATCACGGCTCATTAATTATAATTAATTTAATATACATTTACGAAATAATGACGAGGATAATACTAAGGGCAGAAATTGTAAAAACATAAAAGAATATTAATTTTTAGATTAAGGATTAATGAATCATCAACAGTTATCTTTACTATCCCCAAGGATTTAAAACACTAAAAAAAAGCGAAGTATTTCGAAAGTAATAAGATAATAGATAAATTATTATATAAAGGGATGAATGAAATCTTTATGATTCAAAGAGCAGATCTGTAAACCTCAGTCATCATAGACTCTTAAGCTTTACTGTACAATATTGTGAAATATTTTATAATTCAAAAAAATTATACAGTTTCCCATAATATTCAACTAGATGACAGCATAAAAAAATTACATTTTTATTTAAAGGAAAAAATTTAAAAAAATTTTGCTAGTTAATTAATGGTATACATATAAATCTCAACAACAAAAAAAAGAAAGAAAGAAAATGCAATTGCAATTATTCCTGCATGGCATGATTAATCCGCTTGCATGAGCACGCAGCTTTAACTGCAACACCATCTTGACGAAAACCAGATCATTAGACAATTATAGTGGATACTATTTATTAGGTTGTTCGGAAAGTAATTTCGTTTTTTCCCGACAGAGGATTTAATTGTATTTTTCGCACCCAATTTCATACTTAAACCGCCAAATCATTTTATGTTTTAAGAGCTGATATAGCAAGGCTTGAGTGTGAAAAAGTGCAGCTGATTCTTCGCAGTAGTTTTTGGATGGTGCCCTTTTAAATATGGAGAGCAATAAACAGCATTTTCGTCCTTTTTTTCTTTTTTGTTATATAAAAGGTAAAAATGCTGTCAAGCCAGAAATAAATTAGCCAATATGTGTGGAGAAGATGTGTTAACAGTACATCAGTACCAGAACTGATTTGCAAAATTTTTCCTTCAAATGAGGAGGTCAAAAACCACCTCGATCAGTTTTTTTTACAGCACAGACCAAAACTTTTATGAGCGTGTAATCATGTTACTACCAAAAATATGGCAAAAGGTATTAGACCAGAATGGCAATTTTATAATTTAATAAATAATTTATTCATTAAACGAAAATTTCTTTTCATTTTGACAAAAAAAAAAAACGAAATGACTTTCCGAACAACCCAATAATATCACACAATATTATGTAACATAACATAGGGTAACGGGGAAGTGAAATTATTTAAAAATGGTTTTGATGATGTTGTTGAAGATTTTGTTTGTGGATTTAACCGTTTGATTTCTGTACCAGCAGGAGAAATAAACGATATATTAAGTTATTGGAAGAATCACAAATATATAGAAGAGTAAATGAAGTCCTGTTTCTTCAAAAGCCCGGTATCTTTAACAGCAAGAAAATTTACCAACAATTACCCTGTTTTGATGTTTAGTGGATTCGTTTTGCTGAATCAAAGAAATATTTATGGTTTAATAGCAAGGCATCTACATCAGAAGAATTGTAAAATATTAAAAGAGTGATTAGATACTACAGATTAATAATTTCCACAGGGTGAATAAAATTCTGATGACTCATAAATGTAATACGTCTTCTAAAATAGAGCAAAATAATATTAACATAATTAGTAGCGACAGATTTAAGTATTTTGCTGTGATGAGGTTTTCTGTAATAAGATTTTCAATTAAGTTTCATGTTTCAGCACATTAATCATATTAATGATTTATTTTAGATTGTTTTATTCCGGTAATTTAATGGATACATATTTGCTTCCATTAATCCATTATAAGGTTTTCTGTCGTAAGATTTTCAAATAAGTTTTAAGTTTCAGCACATTGATCATATTAATGATTTATTTTAGATTATTTTATTCCGGTAATTTAATGGATACATATTTGCTTCCATTAATCCATTATAAGGTTTTCTGTAATAATATTTTCAATTAAGTTTCAAGTTTCTGCACATTAACCGTATTAATGATTTATTTTAGATTGATTATTTTATTCCGGTAATTTAATAAATATATATTTGCTTCCATTAATCCATTATGAGGTTTTCTGTCGTAAGATTTTCAATTAAGTTTCAAGTTTCAGCGCATTAATTATATTAATGATTTATTTTAGATTGATTATTTTATTTCGGTAATTTAATAAATACATATTTGCTTCCATTAATCCATTATTAGGTTTTCTGTAATAAGATTTTCAATTAAGTTTCAAGTTTCAGCACATTAACCGTATTAATGATTTATTTTAGATTGATTATTTTATTCCGGTAATTTAATGGATACATATTTGTTTCCATTAATCCATTATGAACACAGATTTGCGGCAGTCTATAATAACACTGAAGCAGATATTCAGTTTAAAAAATATTCTAATAACTAAGTGAATGTGATAAAATATATAAGAACCTCACTAATTATACTAGATATAGTGATAATATCATTCTAATTATCAAATTAGAAATAAATATTAAATTTAAATGTAATAATGAATTATTTAGAATTATAAAGAAACAAATCTGGCCTGAAGACTTTTTTAAAGTTCATCTTCAGGGTAGGAATTTAAATGAGGGATATTTTTTTCTGTGAGGTCTTTTATCGAAGTACTGACCCTTCATTATCCGATAAAATTTGGTTTGATTCAATTTTGATGTGATCTGGCTTAAATTTGAATTTTGAAATAATATTTCTTATTATTATAGTATGTTTTAATGTCAATGCTTTATTGATATTAATTTATTCTCTTCAAAAATGCCAATTTCTTGTATTTTCGGGTTACAAAGGGTCAATACTTGAACGAATGTCAGTCCCCTCACAGAAAAAAAATCTGTGAAAAGAATTCCTGCTTTGAATCCCTGCCGGAGGGTAACCCTTGAAAAAATCTTTAAATCTGATTCGGCGGTTTTTTTTTTTTTTTTTTTTTTTTATTCTGCTTAATTCAATATTGCACTTAAATTTAACATATATTTCTAATTTGGTTATGTTCATTTTTGTTTCAAGTGTAGCAGCATTATCACGCTCTGAATACAATGCATGTTTTATCAGATTTGACTCAGGTAATATTTATTTATAAGTTATTTTCATAAAGATTGCTTAATTTTTGGTAACTCGTTTCTAATGATTTGTATTCTTTATCTATCATTCCTTAAATTTCTGGATTCGATAAATTCATTTATTTGACTACTAAGGAAATAAAGTCTTTTAATCGACTTGATTGTGCTTAACCCCCCCCCCCAATTTAGATGCTGTAGGCAGCTGCCTAATTTGTCTGATTGGAAATACGTCTTGAGGATTAGTAGATACGTTTTCTGGATTAGGAGAATCCTACTGATTTATCAATCCTGCATCTGTTATAATAGAATAAAACTATGCAAAAATCGATTGGAAGGCAGAAAATTATTTTGTTTGGTTGAGTAAATCCATGATGATTCAAAAATATGGCATCTCAATCAGAAAGGGTATAAAACTATTAAAATGGTTTAGATGGTCGACAGATTCTTTTGGTGGATTTGGTGAAATTTTAATGATTTAGCAAGCCGGTATGTAGAGAAAATGATAATGTTTGCATTTACGACACTCACAATGAAACTGTTAAAATTTCGATACTGATACTGTACCGACATGTACGTTTGATATACATTTATAATTCAGACCGGCTAGAAAATTTTTGTTCGTTCCATACAAAACTAAATATTAAATGTTTTCCAGTTAACAACATTGATCAGAAGTATAAAATTGTCGAATTCCTATCATTTTCGAGATTAATATCCACACTTCTATAACAAACCAAAACATAAAAGTGATTATTACGTATTAATTCATCTATATCAGATAATTATATTTAAAATTTAATGACTTATTACGGCAGTATTTGGATATATGCTTATTTTAAATAAATAAAAAAATATATTGACTTAAAACTGAATTCAAACCGATTTCACAGCTTTACAAATTGTTAAGCACTCTCAACAGAAGATACTTAACTCATCCACTCTGATCTTAGAGCTTTTTCTGTAATTAGACTACAGAAAATGTATTCTAAATCCCCATGTACCGAAAAATGTATTTGATAAAAGAGCTTTATTTATTAATTAACGGAACAAAATGTTGTTCCGTGAAATGCTGATACGTTCCGTTTTAAAATGTTGAGTAATATGAATCATGGTTCAACTGTTAAAATCAAGCAATAAATAATTATAATAGTTAAAATTAATTCATTTAAAAGATAGCAAATAAAAATTTTCAACGAGATTTTATACAATTTCTATTTTAATAATAAAATAAACTTTTTTAAACCTATATATCCGAACTTCCAGTTAATTAAAGACGAAGTTAATTTGATAAAATACTTTAATTCAGTAGGGGAAAAAATACAATTTTGAAAATCCACTAATCTGAATGAACAGCTGACCAAGGATACCAAACAGCTGCTTTTGCTATGAATAGTTAAATATATATAAACAATATATAAATATATATAAACAATAATAAAAAATTTTAAGAAGTTATATTAATTTGTAATTTTTTTCTCGATTTCCCATCACGTACCTATTTATTTTTATTTTGAACGTATGTTTCATTAAAAATTTTTTTTTAAGATTCAAAAATTTATTGATCGCAAAAAAGTTCAAATTTGAGTACACCACCAAATGTACTCTTATCTATTCACAAAGTACTCTAAACTTTGAACTAAAAATAATTTAAAATCATAGATGGCGTGAAATGATGAATGTAATGCAATTTAACTTCTGCTTAATAAAATAAAAAGGTTAAGAAATGATTTCATTAAAATTTTCAAGACAGCAATTTTTGACCGAATTTTACGGCTTCGTTTTCTTATTTATTTTCCATTTAAGGTTAAAAAAAAAATTCCAAATTGAAATTAACGTACTTAGAAAATGTTTTGCAAGCGAAAAAATAATAATTTAAAAACATCTAAATTCGAAAATTCAAAAATTTACAATTTATATATAGTATTTTTTTAATCATGCTCTTAATAAAATAAAAAGATTTTTTTATAAAGTAGCAAAATTAGAAAATTTTAAATCAAATCCCTAATATTTATTTATTTATTGCTGATAATAACCCAATGAATCAGGAAAAAAAAGTACAAATATTTGTAACAGGGGAAAAAATGCCATATTGCTGCGCTTATATAAAAAGAAAAAATAATGATAACTAATTAATTTTTTCTTATATAGTTTTTTAAAACTATTAATAATATTTTTAAATAATAGATGAATGTTTGTATTTTGAATTCATCACATTTTATAAGGAGAAAGTTTTATATCAGTGCATTTTTAATTTAAATACTGTTTTTTTTTTGTTGTTTTTTTTAATTTGAAATTGCAGGAATAATCACTATGATTTTGTATCCAAATAATTATGACATTTTTTTAAGTGAAATTTTATGTGAACATAAGTACGAAATAAAATACAAAATTGATAATATAAATTTAATAAAATACAAAACAAAAAAGGCAAAAGGAGTTTCGGGTCATCAAAAAAATAAATTAAGAACTTTTCAAAATTAAAAAAACAACAACATTAGTTTTAAAAACAGAAAGGAAGGGAGAATTAATAAGTAGTTTCTGTTATTTTATTTCATAAAAATATAAACTTCTTAATCAATGTGTCATTATTTTTTATTCGCTCCCTTTAAAAAAAATCCACTTTGTATATAGAGTCAGAAATATTTTTAATAACAATCTGAATTATTTTTTTCAAAAAATATATACAAAGTCGAAATTTCAAATATTAAAATTTTTTATTCAAAACAATTTATAAAACAAAATTTTAATCAATGCCCTACTTTTAAAATTAGACTCTTTACAAATAGGATAATATATTTTTGACATTTTAATAACATTTTTATATTAAATTTAAATAATAATTAAATTAATAAAAAATCATAATAATTAAATTTTAATTTTCTAATCCGTTAGAAATGAGATTCTTCTTTAATTTAATATATCCTTTTTAATAATTCCCGCATTCATAACATAAATTCATCAAGCAACAGACCCCATCCCAGCAATTTCTGCCATCCCGCCAAAGATGCCCAAGAAGGGGTGATGAGTGTACTAAAAAAACTTCGGGAGATAACCAACGGAGCAGCCAGTAGGGGTGTAGCAGCGGGAGAGAAACGAGAAAAATACTCACCAGGATCGCCGCGGCGTAAATCCACCAAGCCGATCCAGGGCGGGATTTGCCATTCTTCAAAAATCACTAACCTACATCAATCTCATTGGAACGTAACGACAATTGTTGCCATACTCCGGTATCGACACAAAAGCGCGAAGAAACCCGACGCGAGGGCTAAGCGCAGCGCTTGTGGATTCACCCGGAAATGCAGTTCCTGCGGCGACCGCTTCACTCACACGGTTAGTTGTATCCTTGAGCTGGTTCCTCGCTTACCAAGCGGGGAGTATTAAGTTTCGTTCCCTCGCTCTCTCGGGATGGGCGATTTTTTGGCGAGATTTTTTCTCAGGGCTACTTTTTTTCATTATCTGATTTTTTGTTTTGTTTGTTTGTGCTGCGGTGACGTTTTTCGGGGAAATATTTCGGTTGTTAGATAAGAGGGCATCTTTTGGATCTGGTATGATATAATCGTTGTAATGGTGCTTCTTAAGGGTAAACTGAAGACTTCATGCAGACTTAAAAGCGCCGCTAATAGTTTCCTACTGCTGTAGGTTATCACTAATCTGATTGTTTTATTAGTTGTTTCTACTACAGGGTTCTCAAGTGTTTTTAGTCTTATACTACATTAATCAGAATTAAAAATGCGTGCCATCATATAACTATGTATTGCTGAAAATCAATTTATGTTAAATACGGTGTTTAGAATCAAATATTTTAAATTTATCTTACATTCGTGGCTGAAGTTTTTATTTTATGAAATTATATATATACTACATATTGAAGAAATAAGATATTAATTACATTAGAAAATATTAAGCTCCATCATTGAATAGATACGCTAAGGAATTAATGCTTCATTGCAGCCGAATTCGATATTTGCATGCATCTATCTATCGGGGTGAACTTAATTATTATTAAATGAAAAAGCATACAGTAGTGACAGCGATTCGCAAGTTTTCAACTATCGGGAAATTAACTACTAGTTTCAGTATTAGTCTAGATTCGAATATAACCAGTGTAGTCACAATGAAGACTTCAAAAACCGAAAAAAAATTAAATGTATCTGAGAAATAATAATTCAACAAAATATTAAAAGGAATAATTGCCTCCTATTTATTTAAAAATTTCATTGAAATCTTTTTTATAAAATAATTATATTGTAACATAACTTGAGTAGTACATGTCTCAGTATTTGAGAAACTTTATTCCAAAATAATATATTTTTGAAGTCCAACCAACTTTATTTATATTTAATAAAAATTAAATGATTTTTATTAATGTTATCAACGACATATATTAATAACATGAAATTAATATCAAACTTTAAAAGTATATATTTGAAAAAATACGTTTGTAAATGCAAATTGATGAGAAATTTTTATTATCAATTAACAAAGATATACTAGAAATATTTTTATTGGAAAAAAAAATTTATTATCAAATAAGTTTAATTACACTCTTTTAATTTATCAATTATGTACTATCGTATGCGTGTCTATCCAATCCTTTAAACTTTATTTGTAAACTGTTTTTCGTTTATTTCTTCGAAAAATATTTTACTTGACAAGATCGTTTTTTTTTTTTTGACTTATTATTTAATAAACGTTTAGAGTATAAAAAATATAGTGATAAGTTTTCGATTATACAAAAAATTATCTAGTACTATTTTCATTTAGATTTTAGCCTATAATAAAACTACACTTATTTATATGAAGAGAAAGAAGAAAGGCACTCGTATTATTTATTGGGAGAAGTTCAAAGGAATTCCATAACTTCAAAAGTTAATAACAGTCTCTCAAAAATTAGATATTAGTGAAAATGATAATCAATTAAACTGAGGAAATCAAAATATTTTAATTTAAACATTTTCATCTTTTTTTTTTTTTTTTTTTTTTTTTTTTTCCTTTGATGTCATAATTAGCCTAACAAAGATTCAACAAATAACAACAAAGATTTTCAAAGTGAATATCTTGAAATTAAAAAAAGGTAATTTAAGTATCTACTGTTGGATGTGAAATATGACTTTTCATTCCTTTCCAAATAAAAAAAAGGTTAATCTTCGAATTAAAAATTAAAAAGCAGACAATCATTTTGATAACATCTAGACATTTTTTAAAAGAGAAAATAATCATCTGGGAAAAAAATTATATTTATTTTCCTAAACTATTGTGTAAAGGAAGAAAATTTCTGGAAAAAAGTTTTCTGGAATCCTTTATTGATTTGCAATAGATGGATGATCCAGCAATAAAAACGGAAAGGATTTGTAAGAATGTTTTTGAACTTATAAGGTTAAAGAGCATTATTATTATACACGAACAGTCGTGAATTAGGTTCAAGGTTATTAAGTATATGAAATTAGCTAGATATAATAATTTTATCACAATTTTTCACTTAATAATTAACTTAAAACATGCATTTGGAAATAACGTTTATAGTTCCGAATAAAATTCCAATGTTGTAATTTTATAAATAAAGAAATGCACGATATATAGAACAACATTTAAGGATTTAATTACTGTCTATAAGATTTATACTTTAACGCATGAATGAAGATTCATCCGAAGATGGCAAGTTCAAGTAAAAATTATTGCCAATCAAATATCTTCAAATATAATCAAAATGCATAATGGATATCCATAATTTTGAAAATATGTATGCAAAATATTTTCTATCAAGTAAAGGTATTAAAGCAATTTACCCATGGATGGAGTTTATGTTCCAAAAAGATATTTTCAATTTTTTTAATACAAAATTAATGATTTATATTCGAAAGAAAGACATTTATTTATTTACATAACTTCTGTGATCCTGAGTCCGAGGAATTAATAAAATATAATAACTAATTTTTAAAAATAATTATTAAAAATATAATATGAATAAAATTTTTATAATAAAGATCACTTTTCTTTTCAAATTAAAAAAAATCAATTTTGTTTTCAAATTTCACAACTTAAAAATATGTAAGTATTCTTCCAAAGTAATTTGCTCGATTTAGGACCGAATCATTTGATTTAAATGTTCAATTAAAATCAAATAAATTTTTATTTTAAAGGTGTGTTAAATTAATTAACACACCTTTATTGTGTGAAATTAAATAGATTTTAATTTCAGACGATTATTATTAATAATCTAAAATTTTTATCAGACATTTTTTTTCAGAAAAAGCTGGGCAAAATTGTTTGTATGATTTTGCATAATAAATGCATCTTCCTTTATAACATAATTTTTATTTTATTTTATTTATTTATTTTGGATAGGAAGTAATTTGTCTCACAATCTTCCCCAATGTTTTCATTCAGCTTAAATATAATACTTCTATACTGTGAGTTATTTATTTTACCGATATGAAGAAGCACAAATCGAGAGCATTTTTTAAATGGACAATTAAAGCTGAAAGAAATACACAGGTGAATATGTAAGATAAAAGTTATCCTAAGTGAACCAGTTTTGATGCAACTTTTCAGTTATGTGGTGACTTTATTGCTATACTATGTCTTTTCATAAAAAGGATATTGCGCGACTTAGGTTTTTTTTTCTTTTATTGAACGATTTCTACATTCTTAATACCCTATATAATGTTACTTGATTAGTTCTTTATTGATTCTGTTAAAAAATTATGCATTTAAATTAAGAAATGATTAAAAATATCTACATTCATTTTGTCTTATATATTTTTTAGGTAAGATTCAAAACATTTTTAACTCATTTGTGTTATTACTTTCTATTACTCACTTTACTTGACATATATATTCAAGCTATCTAATAAAACTCTTTTGATATTATTCTGTACGATTACCGCTGCTGACATGTAAATCTATTGAATGTTAATAAAGTTTACATAGTTCTGCGATACAACGATCCTGTGCAATTAGGCAGCATAAGTAACTTTGCTGGTAATTTTAGAGGCATTATATTTGGTGTAAGTCAAGCATTCCTTCGTTGGATGGAAATATAAAATCTACAAGTATAATCTTAAACTGTTTAACTGCTGTCTTAATGAATGTTACTTTTTAAATGTTCTTACGTCATCCTTGGATCGTTCCATCATTCATTGAAAGACCATGCAAGAGTAAAGAACGTTTAAAATAGCATCTGGTATATAACATTTTCCAAACCAGATCTTTAAATCTAGCTCCTGTCTGTAATATAAGATTGGTGATCTTTTGGATTAAAATAGATTTAATCCAACAAAGATCCTTGGCCGCTGTCTTACCAATATATATATATATATATATATATATATATATATATATAATATAAAAATTATGAAAAACGTTTATAATAATTGTTATTAATATATTTATTAATAATTATCTGCTATGTGTGTTAAAAACAGTTAAATATTTAGTTTGAATATATAAATGTTTTTAACTGCTTATCTGTAATATAAGTTTTGGAATATTTGGATTCACACATATTAAATCAAACAAAAGTACTTGATCAACTTTCTACCTGTCTCTACCAACAGATTCATTTTTTAAGAGTTATGAAAATTTTTATTAAAACTATTATTAGTATATACATCCTTAATTATTAACTATGTGTATTAAAAACAGTTAAATATTTCTTTTGAATATGTGACTGTTTTTAACTGCCTAGTTATTTCTTTTTATCCTCGCTTTTAGTTAAAAAATTGCAGATATTATAATTTATTCTTGACTTAATTTTCTTTGATTCAAATTATTGGATAAATCGGGTTTATCAATGATTAATCCATTTTTAATTCTTCACATATGATTTTCTGCAGTTTCTTTATAAAAAATACAACCACTTCTACTAAATATCTGCTGATCAAATCAGAATCTCGGAAGTTCTCCTATTTCGAGCGCTAGACTTCAGCAACATTGTAGAATCTTTATCAAATCTTCGATGAAAGGTCTCAATGATTTATCCCTTTCGTTATCTCATCAAATTAACTGAATGAAATAAACAAAATGGCGTCTGCTTCCTGCTGCTACGTGCTCTCATTCAGAATATTAGGTTTGATATCTCTAACCATGGAGTTTGTTCACCTAAAAGATAAAAAATGTTATTAAATGTAGCGGAGACTTTTTTATCATCCCGAAAGTTTCACTTGACCTCAAGACATATCACTCTTCTGGAATTGGGTCTTATCACTAGAAATAAAGGGAAAGTTAAATATTTGATCTTTTTTATCACCAGTGCATATTAAAATGTTTCATTTTTCTTCCGATTATCTTCACTTTGGATTGGCAGGGACTTGAAACGTCTGGCAAGACAAAATGTAAATTTTTCTTTGAAATTCTAGATTTAAATTTCATACCTTGGTTAATTGTACTATTACTTATAAATCAGAAAGTCTTTATTATTTTGAAAAATATTATCCCGATATATCTTTAAAACAAAAAATACGATAGTCATTTATGTGAACTTATATCTTTAAGGTAGCTAAAATTTTAAGCAACAATTCGAAAAATATCCTTAAAAAATGAAATCAGACTAATGATTGATTAATGAACAGACTAATGAAAGCAGTTTCGGGATTTTTAAATGTGAAGGAATTGAATTTTTATTGTTTTAGCAATGAAATTTTGTATATTAAGGAATTATTCTATAATACTTTAAGTTCATAAAAAAGTCACAAAATTCCTTTTCAAATGAGAATTTTTGGAGTTACAGAAACGAAAAAATCATACAATATGGAAACATAAAAGCAGAATATTTTATTTTGCAATGAATACAAATATAGCAGTTTTATTGTACAGTAAAAAATCAAAATGAACAGCAAAAATGTTAATTGCACTCTTTCTGCCATTCTCATTAATAAAGCCTATAATTTTCTTTAAAAAATCATTTGAATGCAAGCATGCATTTTGGAATAATGAAACAAACGAATTACTCATAGCATGACTTTTTAGGAACAATTAATCATACTACGATAAATAATCACCGAAAGAAGCGTGGAATAAATTGTAGACTTATTCTGTTGTTTTTGCAGCGATTTATTCAAACACCGATACATAGTGAAATCAGTGTGAATTGACGTCTCGTTGACGTCTAGACTGAATATTTGAAATGGCTATATTATTATTCTTTCCGTATTTCTCTTTCATGCAGAACTTCTGAATCAGATCCATTGATCATCGCAAATGGGGTGTATTATTACGAAATCGTCATTAGTCACGTCAAATATTTTCCAACAGATGGCAGCAGTAGTCATTTTATGAGACGGTTTTAGACAGCAAAGAATAGAATAGATTTGGTCTAAACAAACAAACAAAAATCAAGGAAATAAATATATAATTCTTTTTAAACTTATTTTCAAACAAAGGCTATTATATATTTTCTATTAGCAGTAAAAATACTATTTAATACAAACCATATTACATTATTTTTCTCCCCAAGACACAAAACATCTACATTTTATTCGAAAATGCTTGGTTCCGTTTAACCATTATAAAAGTAATTTCAAGTATGCTGTTGGTTCTTTCATGTCTTGAATATAAAAATGCAGAAAACAAAATCCAAAAGGTATAAAAAAAAGTAAATCAGATAACAATAATGTGATAATCGAGGCATAAAAAAATCATTTTACGTCCCTAAATGCATTTAGATGCTTAACAAGTGTAAACGGCGCCTCTGAGCATAGAATTATTTTTTCATATTCTCGATATATTTGGTTTTAAAGTGCGAGATCAACGAACGAACTTTTTTATCTTCCTAGAGCAACTAAAATGATATCACAATCCATGAAATATAAGAAATTATCAGTGAATTCGATTGGGTATTTTGCTTTACAACATATTTTTGTAATCAAATTGTTAAAATTACTAAGATTATTTTATGTCAAAAGTATGTTTATTAAAAAAAATAAGTGTTAGGAAAAGTACGTTTAAAGAAAGAGATTTTCAAAGAATTTTTCATATTATATATTTTAAGGATATTTTCTTAGGATTTTAAAAATCTGTGCATTTTTTTTTCTTTATAAAATCTAATACATTTTTATCTATGTATTTATTTTATCGGAAATTAAATCGTTGTGAAACTTAGTTTATTAATTGAAAATATTTATTATAATCTGGCTCTTTCCTTAGTTTAAACTCTTGTTACCGTCTAATAGAAGTGAGGCAAGTATATATGTAATTCATAAAATTTTGTAGAATTATTTTACATAAAAAAAACATCAGCTGTAATTTAATAATGTGTAAAATTCAATCGTTATTTACAAGTTTTTCAAGAGATACTTCATATTGAATTCTCGAAACTGAAATATTGTTTTGAATATTTGGTAAACACATGATTTCTGCTAGAAGAAACGAAATAACTGATCATTAATGGAATGACTCATTATCCCAATCGAGATTTCAACGTCATAATATATTGTCATCGTATAGAAAAGTGATGTAATCTATAACATTATTAGAAGGTATTTTTTTATGGGCAGATGTTTCAAATGTGTCATACGACTACAGTTCTAAAGCGATAAATAAATAAATTATTAATAAAAATGAAAATAATATAAGCACATATATATAATATACATCATCATCATTTAGATACAAAATTATAGCTTAAAACTTTTTTTAAAAATTGTATTTGAAGTAAATAAATATGAATTTGCCGTGTTAAAAAAGTTTTATCTTCGGTTTTATTCGTTTCATCTATTTAAAAATTTTAAGTTATTTAAAACTAATAATTTTTGAACAGTAAAAAAAACCACAAAAAAATTGCTCTCTCAACAACAAAATAAATAATTAATGGAATAAATTAGAAAAACAAAACATAATAAATTATGAAAATAACCCTGCCAAAGAGCATATTATTAAGTTAAAAATACAGTATTTTCATAATTCTTTAAACTCCGTTTCGTATTTGTGATATGAAAAGGCATTACTACATATTTTTTTTAATACTGGTAATGATATTATTCAAAAAAATTTCAGCAATGAAAATCCATGCAAGAAATAAGCTTAGAGTGAGCATGTGGATCAGAAAGATTATCTAGATCATAAAAAAAGTCGCTTTACGATGAAAGTCAAAGTTCGAGTTTTATTCAAAAAAAATTCTGATAGTTGTCAAGGGCAACTAGATGAGCCATCGCCCGAAGATTAAATACTCAAAAAAAAAAAAAAAATCTTTTTCTTCAATCCTGAACGATCATTAAGCCCACATTCATTCATTCATTCTGAAAAATGCCATCGGTACCAAACCTGTTGCCAAACTGTCGCACCTAAGATCGGCTCAGTAAAATAAACTGAGAACACAACCGAAAAAGTGCACTCTTTACTGTCCGCGCAAGGATACAGCAATCGGCTGCTATGGAGGCCCGAGTGGCGGACTGTTCGTTTTGTTGAGGGTCAGTGAGTGCGGATAGCAGAGGGATATTTTTTTGAGCACATTTCGGATTAAAATCACGTGTGTGGCAAGGAAGGGGGGGTCGCTCCTCTTCCAGAGGGGGGATGAAGATGCTGGGACGATGGATTCTTATAGCCGGCATAATCCACATAATTTACCTGAGTCTTACTGAAGCAGCGGTAAGTAGAAATAAACTTTTGCTGAAAACATATTTATTGAAAGAAAAAAATTATCAAGAATTTATATTCTTTATTTACAAATTCTTTTGTTCATAAAAAAAAATTGTAAACAAAGAATAATTAATGACAACAAATTTACCGATGTTATAGAACAGTTAAAACTTCAGCGATAAAGATAGATTTTTATAAAATTATAACTGTTTTAAAATATATTATAAAAATTTAGTAAAAAGATTCTTATGCTACAAATAATAAAAGTGGTTTTTGCATTTAAATACTTAAAAATACTTTTAGTTTTAATTTTATTGATTAAGATAATGCACGTTTGTATTTGAATTGATAGTTAAACAAATCTTTCGGTTTATTATTATTTTTATTAAAACATTAAAAAATTCAAATTAGTTGATCAAATGATATAAAAACAGTTAATTGATTAAAAAATTAGGAAATCTCTTTTTATTCAGAATTTTAATAAATAAAAGCCTGATTTCATCACATCAATTTTATAGTTGACTATTTCTAACTCATTTTAGTTCGATCATTATGTTCGACAATATTATAATAAAAAGATCCATTACCTCAGCATTTAAAAAAATATTAAAAACATATTCTATATCTTCAATCCGATTTTTCAAATCGAAATTTCATACGGCTGTTTATTATTAAAAGTGAATT
Organism: Argiope trifasciata; assembly: GCA_026543055.1. Classification (NCBI taxonomy): domain Eukaryota; kingdom Metazoa; phylum Arthropoda; class Arachnida; order Araneae; family Araneidae; genus Argiope; species Argiope trifasciata. The sequence continues at coordinate 1,022,756 of JAPMOQ010063219.1, forward strand.
TAATTAAAATTTATTTTGGATAAAATATTAAATAACAAATTTATTGCATGCTTGTAACTTAATATGATAAAATATGCCAAAAATTTGATTTTTGAATATTGAGGAAAGTAAAAGTATTGAATAAAAAATATTTTTCTAAAAGGTAATTAAATTTCATTTGTCCTGTTTTTTAAGATGGAGAACAATTTTACTTAGGGTGGATTTTCAGTCTCTGCAATATAAATTGTTGTGCCAAAACAAAAAGCCTTCTGCATAGAAAATGATATGTTTAAAGAAGTTGTTATATATTTTAAAAGAATATGTATATAAGAAATTATATATGATTCGAAATATTTTATTCTTAATTATATAATAATTACTATGTATTCAAAGCTGATCTGATGATACCAAACTTGACCGGAAAAGAATTTCTTATTATAATGATCTATAGTGTAAAACGATAACTTTAACATTTTTTTTATTTAAATATATTGCTTGTTCTGTTATTCTCATAGTTACATTTCTTGATTATTTTTTTTAAAATCGCTTGTTTTAAAAGTAGAAAATACAATATATATATATAATAATATTAGAACAAGAAATATATATATATATATATATGTTGTAATGTTAATATAATGTGTTGATTAATGAAAAACTACATTTATTTTTAAAAATACATTCTTGGATATTATAATAATTATATTTTTCGATTTTTCTAGTAAAAAAGAAATTAATTTATTCTTGCATTTTCATAATAAACCATATTTTTTGACACAAATTTGTAGTTATGAATAAATAGCGAAAAATGATAAATTTTTCAAATTTTTTTAATGAAGAATGTTTGTTTCTTAGCTACTTTTATTATTATAATCTCAGATTTTTCCAATGCAAAAAGATTAAAAAAAAAAGAAAAGAAAATCTTATTATTGTCATTTTTTAAACTATATTTGTTTGGTATAAACTTGTAGAATTCAGAATTACTTACAGGAACCGACAAATTTTTCGACCCTTTTTTTACATTTTTAAATAAAAAATATGCCATTTTCTAATATTCTACATAAGTGTAATCAATTTTAGCTGCTTTTACACTTTCACACTCATCACACCTTTTCTTCCCTTCTTTCTTTCGTTTCATATAGAAAAAGGGATCTTCTTTCCGTACAGAAACATCCATTTCTATTTTTAGCGAATGATAATTATCAACAGTTCTTTTGTCCCATCAGCTTAAAAAATATTTCTCTGAGCAAATTTCCATACTAAAATAAGAAGCTCGGAAGAGGAAAAATTCGCATTCTTCTCGATTTAGAACCGCAGATTAACTGCAGATCATAACATAATCGCTCATCTGCTTTCAACGCTAAGGTAATAACAGTCATGAAGGAAGTACCGGTGCTGATAATAAGCATTGGATCCTCTATCGTCATTACATGATAGTCCTATATTATATTGTTGTTTTTTAACTATCTGGTTGACAGGTGAGGTAATGTAAATTTGAAACCCATGGAAGATCTAATTTATTATATACCTACCAGCCTTCCAGATAAAAAACTCTTCTGTTTATGTCTTTATTCGGACATGATATTATGCCTTGGTGAATTAAATTATTAGATTTTAATGTGATTGATATTATTAATTGCCATTTGCTCTATTTTTATTCATTCTTTTTTTATTATATTGTTTTCTACAGTAAAAGTAAATGTATGATATTATCTATAACTGGTTGGAATTCTACCTTTTTATTTCGAAATTGAATTACATGTCTCAGTTAGTCTCCTATTCTGCTCTAAATCAGCTAATATTTGAATTGATCCCGGCATCTCAGCCACTAAATTTTATCAGCTTTTTTAATCTAGGGAATTTTATGCTTTATTTAAATCTATAATCAATGGATAGACTAATTTATTATAAACCAAATACCATTCTGAATAATAAGTAGTATAATAGTTCATGTTTTAATTCGAAAAATTAAATAAATTATTAGACTTCGAAGCGAGACAAATCATAAACTATTTTTCACTTTTTGTTTTTTCGTTCTTAACGATATTCAGCATCATTTGCAAATTTTCTGGGAATATCTGTTTTCACTCCACGACCCTAATTTGAGATCAATTTTTCTTGTTATTCTAACATCTCATCAGTTCTGATAAAAATGGGTTGATCATCCGGCACCTTCATTATTCTAATTTGCTTGAGTTGTTTCCTTTAAGACTTTTGTGCATCTAAAGGCTAACATAAATTTGAATTCGAAATAGGGTTCATTTTCTGATAAACCCGCCAAAATTCTAGGAAAAACATTGTAGCTTATATTTTTTTTATTCAAAAATGACAATAGATATCTTAATAAAATAAACGATTAGAGTATATATGACAGAAATATATATAAACTACCTTTTTTTTTCATTCCTTGAATTATACATTACCATTTTTACCAACTAGAATGTTCGTCTGGAAAATATCATGGTCAACGGAAATACATCTAATTATTTTACTTCATGCAGTGATTAGATGACTAGCTTTAGCCAGGGCAGTCCCGATTTCCGGTAACTTGTCCCGAATTCGAATTGAATGAATTGGATAGCTATTAATTACTAAACAAACTTATTTGAAGTAATTATTTTAAAGTCAGTTTTAACGCAATTCTCCTTTTAATTTTTATACCATGGAACGGCAATGGTCACTTTAATGTGACTAATGTGAGAAAAACTTCTTGAAGTAAAATTAATAATAGTAATTGAATAATTTATTTTATTTCATTGCACTTCCCTCTCTCTTTCTTTCTTTTATTGAGAATTTTTTGCAAATTATTTATTTTTGCGTTTCTGTAATCTTTAATTATTTTCAAATAGTAATTTTTTATATTTTTAAAATTATAATTTTTAATGTGCTAATCAGATAAATTAAAATTTGTTTATAATTGTGTACAAGAATTGCTTTCTGTCTTCATATTTTATGAAAAAAAATTATATGTCGTTTGAATGTTTTCTATAGATAAGGTATATAAAATTATTCTTATATATACTATTATTATTAAGGGTTGATGGTTAATTATTTTAATTAAAATTTCTAAAAACGAATGAAAATTAAAAGTTGAAGAACTTAAATAAAAGTAATTGAACATTATGACTAAGTCTTGAAGTTTTTTTATTTCATTTTTAGTGGGCTTTACTGCGTAGAATATAATTTTTGATTAACATGGAAATTCCGATATAAATGCTAGTTGTTTCAATGATGAAAAATGATCATAAGTCATGATTTCAGTAGATTAGGTAATATTTTATTTATTTAATTAGTTATCAAGATTTTAGCTCACTGGGTAGGATTATGAAATAGGCAAAACATGGGAATTCTTTGGGGCACCACAGATTTTTTATTATTTAATTTCATTTAGCTGAACAATTTTAGGATATTTTTACGATACTTTTTTGCAAAATTTAATTATTGTGTCTTCATTTAATTTACAGTTATCATGAACACGAACTTATTCAAATTAAAGTTAAATATCGTTTAAATTTCAGAACATTTGGCTATATTTAAAAAAAATTCTCAGGAATAATGGAATTCAATTTTTTCTCCTAATGAGCCGACACAGAGCAGTAACAACGTCGAACTTCAGTTCAAAATATTTAGACTACGCTTTAATAAGTTTTGTAATTTTGTTACCGTTTTTTAAAATTATTTTTTAATTTCTTTTTTTTAACGTAAGGTGTTGGAGCCATGCTTTTGAAAATTATTTGCAATAATTCAGTGATTCCAGTTTGCTATTATACTGGCTACTTAAAGACTGCTCAAATAGATATTCAATTAAATGAATAAAAAATCTAAAGGCTTAATTGTCTGAAGATCATCATTCTCATAATCCGTCCTTGTTAGTATATACATATAACAAAATCTAAAGCAGCTGCAATCTTCTTTCATGGTATATAAGCCGAAAGAGTTACGAGTTAAAATAAAAAATAAATAGTTTAAAAATATTTTTAATTTAAATATTAGTAACAAAGAATAATCTTTGTGACTATTTCGTCAGTTAATGTATCATCTGTGCATCTCATCATTAATATGAGGTCACTGCCAGATCATACGTAAACAGGAACACATTTCGCTTCCGGCATGTTGTCTGTCATTTATTATAACTTTATACTTCATTAAAAAATTTTCTTTCTCTAAGACATCTCTGATGAAAAGGAAGATTAGATTCAGAATATAAATATGATGACCCACAACTCGTTACAAGTATTCTAAACAAGCTAAATTATGTTTTAGTTAACGAAGATCCCATAATTCATAAAGCCTGTTAAGTTTCAACCTTGACTGATGTTTTAGTTAAATAAATTAAGAGGGGTTTCTTTTAAAACCTTGAAAGCTTTATATCTCATCGAACTTAAATACTCCTACTGAAGTCTTAAATGCTGAAGTCCTTTCGAATATGAAACCTTTGTATTTAAAATGATACTTGTACTCGTAGTTTGCACTTGTAAATTAATTTCTAAAACTGAAACTAAGATTATTGTAAAATTGTACATCGCATGTACAAAAAACTTTTACTGATAATTTTTGGATAAAAATTAAATTTAAAATTTTGAATAGTGACAGGTCACTGCAATAATGACTATTACATTAAAATATTTTTGTGCAACATTTCAATTGTCTTTATACTTTCTTTGCCGAGTTTTAAAATGAAAGAAAAATTAGATTGTTATGCTTTTCCAAATAATTATTTTTTTTTTAACTTCATCAATTGATGACAAAAACATCAGCAAGATCGTATGAATTACATTTTATAGATGAATCAAACATTATAAACGAATTGCAGAATTCACATGCCTTATCAAAAGATGTCACATAATTTGACCTGATAACACAATGTCACAAAAAAGTTTTATGCTGAATATAATAAAGTCTTTCTTGTAAAATTATTTTTTAACCTAATTTAAACAATAAGGGATAGCCAGATAGCTGTAACTTTTAATGAAAGAAATAAAAACCTTTATTGTGTTTGTTTAAAGAATTAGCTCATTTTAAATATCTATCACTTCCGAATACAGTCACTGTGTCATCAAATAACTAGCATTGTCTCAAATCGTACGGTGTTATCTCATTCTTTCAAATCTAGACCCGAGATAGATTCCTAAAATTAATTGAAGCGGTGCATCCTATACGTATAACATTACTATGCATTGCTTTCTTCGACCTTATATAAAGAATGCTTAAGAAAAGAAAAAAATGCGGTTAGGTAATTACATTTCGTTCATACAAAATTATCTCCAATTTTGTAATATGAATGCAGTGGTACTTATGTCATAACTTAAATTCTATGATTTTAAATTAATTTTGAATTGATGTATTGAGAGCTGGTATACATAAGTTTTTAACAAATACATTCTTGGTCAGAAAATGATTTTTATTAATTTTATGGAATATTCCCTGTGGTTCTTTATTCGTTATTACAAATTATTTCGATTGCAGCTGTACTTAAAAGTCATGAAAGTGTAAGGTAAAAATAAATAAAGTCTAAAAAAGCAACTTTTCTTATCAATTTATGAAAAAAATAACATTATACTAAATTACTTATTTTTAATTTCGTACAACATTGATTAATCTTAATTTATTTTATTTATCTTCTACCTTTAGATTCGTAAAATGTCTTTCAGCATGTATTAAACGTCGCTTACGATGTACTTAACTCTTCTGAAAACTGATTGAATTCTGTAAACAAATGTGGACACATAGTATCAGAAATTGGTATTGGGCATTGGAATTGTCACTAACCCCAGCAGCCTTTTTTTTTTTAATATGTGAAAGTAGACATTTTTGTTTTCTTATGCTTTGTCTCTGAAAATT
>JAPMOQ010063219.1:1028585-1047607 GCA_026543055.1 Argiope trifasciata
GCTATGAATGTATATGAATCTCGATTGGTTTAATTAAAACTTGATTCCATACGCATGATACCTTCTGTAGTGACTTTGAAAACAACTGTTTTCATGATATATAATGTTAATAATAATGAATAAGAAATTTAAGGCTAAAAAGTATTTGAATTAAAATTGGTTTCTGCTCTAAAAAATGAGTTTTTTTTAAAAAGTTTCATTAAATATAATTTATGTACCTGATGCATTGATGTTAGAATTTCCTACGGTTGTTTCATTTGTTTGCTCAAAAGACAAAATGAATATCCAAAAATTAATAGCAATAACTACTAATACTTTAAATCTGTATTTGACTTACAGAAATTTAATATGCTTTAAAAGCTATATGATGTTTAAAAAAACCATATATGATCGAAATGTAATAAAAACACATTAATTTCTAAAATTTCTATAAATATGCATTTGCTTGGAGACGATATTTTATTTCTTAAAAGAGTTTTTAACTCCTGAAGTAGTTTTGGAGAAATAAATGGATACATTATCATAAGTTCTCTCTTCATTCTTGACTGTATTTGACGTTTCGAAATATTTAGTAACTCAGCCTATGCATTATTTTGACTTATTTTATAATGCAGTTAACCCAATAGTTACTATAGACTTAGCACTATTATCGAAAGAAAAATTAATGCTCTCTTAATCAATGCATACTTTTATATTCCCATATGTAGTCAGAAGTAATTGAGTAGAGACACATTTGATGGAAAATTATATATTAGATTAAAAAATTGATTAAACTTTTAGATTAATTTTAACTTTAAACTTTAATTATAGATTAAACTAAAATTATATTTTAAATTATAGATAGACATCGCATTATAGATTGTTTTAATTTGAAAGGTAGTATTAATATACATATATTTAAAAAGTTAAATCAATTGAGTCAGAAGTCAGTGCGATTAAGTCCATCTTTTGATATCTCAATTTTAGTAACTTTTAATAGAGATAATAATCTTCCATTTCATCATTAACAGACTTTCTCCTTGCTTTTTTATTTTCTTTAATAGGCATTAATAATGATCATTATTTATAAACTATTAATGAATTTAAAGCATTAGTTTTCTTAATTTTTGTCTCTATACTTAACCACTTTGGTTTCCGGGTGACTCAATTATTATTTGACGCATAAAAATTGAAGACAAAAAATGGATCTAGGAAATAAATATTTAAAAAATAATTCAAAGGATATTTTTTAAATTAAAAGGGCAAATGTAAAAGTTTTTGTAATGAATAAGCATGAAAATATCCTCCGATCATTTAAGCAATTCAAAAGAGCAAATAAAGAGTTAGGTGAGAAATCCCTTGATTTCCATTGAATGTATAAAATCAATGCAATTTTTATATATTTTGATTTTATACAATTTACTATTATAAATTTATTTTTCGTGTGTTTTGTACTTAGAAAAATTTATGTTAATCCATTCACAGCAAAAATAGCTATAATTTTATGAATAATTCATATTATTATTAGCACGTCAGTCTTATCTTACTTTGGGCTATATGGCACGTTTTACAATTTTAAATATACTGTTTTTATTAATATACTTAATAATACATTTAAAGATAAAGTTTAATACATTTCAATTTTTATGCACCAAGATATTTCTTATGAGAAGAGATTTCTCTTGTTTATTTAAATTTTTTCATCGAAATTAAAATAGACTGCTATTTTTTGCCCAGTTTTTATAACTACGTGCAGTCAGTTTTTCATATACCAAGAATGATTTAATGTATGCTTTTATCGATTTCAATTCTTTAAAAAAACTTTTTTTCCGAACTGATTATTTGTACTAGCAACTTTTCCAATACAAATATTATCGGAAAGGATAAATAAATTCAGAACATTCTTTTCTTATTTATGTTAACTCATATATGAGAAAAAATTATCTACTAAAGTGATGGGGAGAGGGGGACTTTTATTACTGAAGTATTATTACTTATATAAAATAATTCGATTAATATTTTAAGAATTTTTTACCGTTTACAGAGAAGCAACTATAGATTTACCTAATCGAGAACATGATAAAAGTTCCACCTCAGTTTAATCGAAAGTCAGTACAATTTTCAAAATAACGAGTGAAGCAATTTTTTCGCAGCCATTATTAGAAAGAAAAAAAAACAGCAAATGTAATTGAATATTTCGATATTCAAGGCTTTTTACTCCATTATTTTGAGCCTTCCGATAGTGGCTTCAATACACTCTCTCTCTTCCCACTCCATAAGCCCACACAACTTTTGATAACAGACAAATGCTCTGCTTTCAGCTCGATTCACTTAAGAGTGAAACGATAAGCCTTCTGCTTAACCAATCTCGAATTTAAGTACTAGCTTTAGCTGCGAAAGTTTTTTGGGTATGATTCAATTTGAAGATAGTTAAATGAAGAAGAGTGAGTTTAATCACTTCAGTTTTAATTCAGTCTCTATAAATGGGAAGAAAAATAATTGGAACCGAATTTGTTTGTTTTTTGTTTTTTGAAATGATTATACTGGCTCAAATTTCACTTATTTTTTGTCGAATTGAAAAAAATTCTTAATTTTTCTTGAATTTAAACAAAAAAAAATCTTGTAATTAATTCCTGACCGCAAAATTCCCTTATTGAAAATGCTAATTAAAATTTTTGTTTACTATTAATAAGAAAGAATGTGAGTGTGGGCGTATTGCGCTCTGCAAAACAGACTTTTTATCCTACATAATTCAGAAGAGATAAATTTTGAAAAAGATAATATTCATTTCGATGCGATTTTATGAATTCTAATTCTAATAAAAATCTAAATTTTTTATACTTCATAAAGAATCCTAAATTATTCTCTAAATCTAATTTTTTTTAACTTATGCTAGATTTTCGCGTTTTCAGTAAATAATTTCAGGAAATATTATCGCACAAAAATAAATTTTTCATAAAACTCAAAAAATTATCTTTGTAATGACACCAATTTATTTATTGCCCACTTTCTTAGTTTGCCTAATTGCAATTCTCTTGGTATACTTTACAAAATGCTTTTCGCTGTTGAATGGAAATCCAAATATTATTTTATTATTTCTAAAAAAATGCAATTGCTTGTTTCTCGCTGTTTACTTTTCCGTATATGAATTACAAAGAAAATGGTATAATCGTTAAAAAATTAGAACTCAGGATTTTAATGGATCTCTATGATTCAGATATTGAGGTCCAAAAACAAAAAATACTGTTATATTAGTCTGTCACAGTAAAAAAATAACGACACTATCTGTCACTTAGTCCGATTGTTTGTCTGTGAATACAAAAACACTTTGAGCTAGACTGCGGAAACCTGGTTTATAACCAAATTTGTACATATCTATCAAATTTTGAACAAATTCCATTCACAGGAACTTCATCTATTTGAACATTATTATACAAATGAACTTGATGGCAGTAAACGCAAAGAATTTGGTAGATAGAATTTGGCATGCAAGTTTAGAATATTATTACTTATCGAATTTGGAATCAGATTCGCAGAGAGTTGACCATCTATCGAAATGTAATTTTGCAGGCATGTAAATATAATGACTTAAATCAGTGAAAATCAATATGTTATTTTGTGACTACGACTGCAATTTCTTATTTAATTCTGGTGCCAACTGGCCAGCGTCTAAATACATATTATCACAAATTATTTAATAAATAAATTTTAGTATTATTAAAAAGATATTTTTTATCTTCAATGTGGTGTAAAAATCATTTTTGTGCAATAATATTTTCGGATGTTATAGCGGAAAAAAAAACAAAATTTCTCTTATTTTTTAATTAATTAAAATTCTAATTAAATATGCAAAAAAAAAAAACCCTCAGAGGTGCAAATTTCCGTCCTCCAAGAGATACACATGACAAATTAGGTCGCTGTTGATTGAACAGTCTGATTTGTAGAGCGCCATAACACATGCACAAATTGTGCTTTATTATAAACTAGCCGCCTTTGACGACCAGCTGGTTCGCCATGAGTAATGTGTTCTAAAATTTTCAATTAAGTCACATATTCATTAGTCTTGACGTAATTCCGGGCATTGATTGGCCTGAAATTAAAAACGTTTTTTTTCTGTGATGCTGCCAAAATATTAAATATGTTTTATAAAAGAAAGCGAAAAAGGAAAAAAAAAATATTGAATAAATGGTTTAGATGTTGCAAGCGATTATAGAAACTTTGGCTTTGCATTTATTTTTTTAGAAACTATCACATTTTATAATGGAAAAAAAATTATTGAATTAATGATACAGATATTGCAAACGGTTATAGAAATATGCCATTAAGTCGGAATTTCAATGCATATCCTGTCTAAATTCAATCAGGTTTAACGTAAATAAAGATTTGTTGAATAGATGATTTAGATATTGCAAACGATCATAGAATAATTTTACCTTGCATTTATTTTTTTAGAAAATATCACATTTTATGTTTCTTTTATTTTATCCAGTCACGTGCAAAAAGTATCATTTCTTTAAACTTGATTTACGATTACTTGATGATAGTTTTTTTTTTAATATTATTTGAACTTCCGTCATTGTTTTCTTTCATTTTATCCAGTCACGTGCTCAAAAAAACATGGTCAAAATATTTCTTTAAAGATTCGTTAAAAATAGTAGCTTAAGTTATACATTAAAACACTGATACCATTAGAAAGCTAATTTTTTTTTTTAATCTTTAAATTGATGTAAAAATCATGTTTGTGCGATAATATTTTCAGAAGTTAAAGCGGAAAAGCGTCGAAATTTCACTTAAATTTTAATTAATTCAAATTATAAATAAAAATTCAAAAAAAGGGGCTCCGAGGTGCACATTCCCAACCTCCAAGGTATACATGTACCAAATTTGGTAACTGTAGGTCCAACAGTCTGACCTGTAGAGCGCCAACACACACACACATTGAGCTTTATTATAAGTATAGATATAAATATATATTTTGTATTTGTTATGCGATTTTTCAATCAGAGGCTATTTTACGGGGGGAGGAAAAGCAGAGATTATAGAAAAACAAATTTTAGGAATTATAAAGATACAGTTAAGCCTTTTTTCCGTTTTTTTTCTGTAGGTAGGAGTCGCACAAAATAATCCGAAATTTGTAAGCTATAGCAAAAATAAAATTACTTTATTAAAAAAACTTATTTTATACGGTGAAGGGGGAGCGCATAAAAAAGAAAATACGTTGATTTTACAAAATGGTGAGGAAGTGCTTTCCAGATAAAGTAAATAATTAAATTACACATAGAAGCTTTTTTTAAAAAGTTGATTTCACATTTTATAAATGGAGAAATTTTTAAAATACAGATAATTCAATATTACTCGTTGTAAACCAAATTACGAATCTTTTTTTAATGAACTGTTTCACAATCAATATTAACACTTGAAGATATTAGTGTTGATATATTTTTGAAGTATGCTATTTATTTCATTTTGAAATATCCTAATTAATTTTACATAATATACATACATTGTATTAGTGTACATATGTGCACTTATTGGAAACATTACTATAGAGCAATATTCCGACTCCTTTGGAATTCATATACTGCGTTAAAAATCGCGCAAAAATAAGATTGGTAATAAAATACAATATTTCGCACATAAAAAAGAACCCTAAATAAAGAGCATATAAATAAAGAACCACAGAAAAACAGAGCTGACTGTACTCTCTTGGAATAGTTCGACTTTTCCATCATTTCAGTACCTTTCTTTAAAGGAACATTTTGTGAATATAGATTTTGTATCTAATAATAAATATGGGTAATCAATAATTTGTTTAAATTCATTATAAATACGGGCAATTTTCTGTGCCTTAGATACATTTGTATAGCATCGAAAGCTTATTAACGAATGCATTTTTTTGTTTTTATGTAGTTTTGAGGCGATTACATTTTGAAACTTTTGTTGATATTTAAAAAGTTTAGGAAGACGAAATGTTAAAAATGAGGGAAAAATCAATTTATATCTATTTATATGTTATTTTGAGAACAATTTTCCGAAACGCATCGATAGAGGTATTTTAAATGAGTCCAAGGCATGACCATTTTTCAGATATTTCGTTCAAATCGGGTGGTAGCACGAAGAGTGAAAGAAGAAATGCAGTGCTAAAACAACATGTTTTATGTTCACAAACTGAGAGAATCCTCGAATTAATGCTGATTAATTCTATTATAAGAATTTTAATATGTGAACTGGTAAAACAGTTTTATTTCCAGACGGTGAGAACTGCATTTATCAGATTTTCTGATACTTGGGAAATTTAAAGTTACACGCCGCTTATTAGTTTCACTAGAAGTACTTGAATAGACCGTTTTCATCTTAAAGAGGTTCAAATATAATTTTTAGTACCAAAACTTTTCAACCAGAAAAATAACAGTTTTTAAATGAGTTAGCTGTACTCTGTGAAATTCAGAAATTTGATTCAATAAAATTTGGAAGAATGTTTAAATAATGAAGAATAAAAATTTTAGATAATAGCTTCATCTATAGAACAAGGGGCAATTCTTTTTAAGCCCGTGATAGTTTACTGTAACTTAATAAGTAACGTAAATTTTATCAAGGTCTGTTGATTCGTTATAAGTTCAAGATAAGTAGAACATTGATTATGTCATCAAAAATAATAATAATAATTTCAAGGATCTAATCAACAAAATATCCTTGAAGTGTTCTTATTTAGTTTTTAAATTCTAAAAGCTTAGCTAAACAAACGTATCATATATAAAATACATGGTTCACTTTTCATGTTTGTTTGTTCCAGAATGCTTTTATAAGATCTTTCATTTTTTTTAAATCGGAGAATTTGGATTTCTAAAATTAAATTTCTACTTTTAATATTGAAAAATTAGGCTTAACTGTTTCATGTATATGGTTTGTCTGTTGATGTAATCTGTAAAGTTTAAGTAATTTTGTAATAAATGAAAATAAATATTGCTATCTGATATGCCTTTTAAATTATAAGCCTAAAAATAAGAATAATTCTCTAATAAATAAAAAAAGATCTTGCTTGAAATCAAATTATTGGTATTGTTTTTATCAGTAAAGGAACCTTGTATAAATAAATAAATTATGAATTATAAACATCTCTTCGGGTATATATTTCCGAAACTAAATTATCGCCTTTATTCTCTCCTATTTTATCATTTGGAAATTAAATTCTAAAAAGACGTTAAAAATACTTTTAACTAATTTCTTTAATTTTGTTGTAGAACTATTTTAATATTTTAATAAAAACCAATAAAAATATAAAAAAAATTTTAAATGGAGGCATTATTTTTTGAGGTAGACAATATATTTTCTGAAGCTCCATGTAATAAGAATACACTGTTGTTGGAGCCTCCAAATGTGCACCATGCCCCGATTCCGGAACAAAATAGAAACACTAATGCCTTTCGATGTATTTTTACTTTTTTTCACCTCGTATACAAAGAAAATATCATAAAGTCCTAAAAAAACTCAATCTGAAAATTTAGATGAATCTGTGCGTTTTATAGATCACTTAGAACTCCCCTTGCAGAGTGAACATGTACTTGAATAAACGTATTTTCACTCTTCATATTTCTAGAAATCTTCATTAGGCACATTTTTCTTTTTTTATATACTGACATTTTGTTTCTGAAATATAATATTTTTATTTATTTGAGTAATTTTCCTGTGTAATTGATTTCCCTAATAAATTTAAATGATTAATTAATTATTTTTCCTAATAGTATTAATAACGTAAATTTTTTCTGTAAAAAATGATCATCTTACCTCCTATCTATTGAGACATTTCTATTTAGGTGGAATGAAAATCAATTGCTCCGTAAGCGAAAACGCTGAGAGTTTAATATAAAAACCAAGGCTGAATCCTTTAATTCGTTTGTTTATTCATGTATATATAAAAACGCTAATTCAAAAACTCAACAAGCCAAACTCAACGCTAATTCAAAAACTCTGCAAGTCAAACTCATCACTAATTCAAAAACTGAACAACAACAAGGATGCAGCTTTGCCGTCAAGTGTTCAATTTCGTATTCCTACCCATGAATAAATTGAAGAAATCTATGAAAATCAAATAACGCAGCATTCAAATTTAAATTTGTGGTGGAATGTAGATTATTATGATCTGTGCAGGAAGCAACAGGACTTATTTTTTAAGGAACATTTCTTTAATAATCTCATTCACACACTAAACAAACACAAAGACAAGACATGTAGGAAATTCTGCTTATTGTTATGGCTCTGGAAATCTCGGCTTTATCAAATTGAAGTGCCCAAATTGTTCTTCAAAGAAAGACAATGCTCAAGTTAATGCCATACATATGTTTTACTTTTCCCATAGCCTTACTTGCGATTGAAATACATGAAGCTACAGGAACAGTTTGTACTGACACAGGACCCAGTCAGTAAGTTGTAGGAGAACTTATGTTTAATTTTTTTTAAGATGCGTGAACAGAAGTTCACAGAAATTGACCTTGCTATCTGTCTGGCAGATGGTCAGCAATCCACATCAGTTTTTTTAAAAACTACAGTGCCGATAACAGCGTATAGCCAAACTACCCGCACTAATTTATATTTTCTAGCACATGCTAAAGGTAAATGGAGTTGACTTTTTGAGGAAATCAGGAATTGTGATGAACATGAAAAATAATTTATGGTATTTTGGTGATAAACAAAACTGCAAAATACCTTTTGCCAAAGATATTCCCTTACCAAGAAACAATAGCTCTGTCAAAATAATTAGTCGTTCTTGACCGACGAATTCAATTACAATTGATAGTTCAGTACAAAACAATTCTGTCGCAAATGAGACTAATAATCGTTGTTTACGCCAAGAAGAAAAACAGAATCTTGATGCAGAATCTAGAAATCGCTTAACTGCTTTGCTTAATAAAAAATATTTTTTTTCCGACTAGGGGGAGAACCAATTCTTTATGTCAATCTCTTTATTAACATAAATGATTACCCACCAGTTGCATTTACACTTTGCAGATTGTCGCCAAAACAGAAAGAGCCCTTAAACAAAGAAATTGGCGAATGATGTTATAGAAGATTGTGAATCACATTATGTAGCCATAATTTATTACCATTTAATTCATTACCATAAATTAAATGCAATAACCAAACCTACAAGTTTCCACTCCTGGATATGGATACATTGTTATATGATGCACTATCTACTGCTTTTGTGTCTGCCCTTGACTTTAAGACTGGATATCACCAAATTGAAGTCAATCCTGCTGATATAGACAAAACTGCATTTGTATGCACTTTTCGATGCAAAAGAATGCTTTTTGGTCTCAAAAAACTTCCCGGCAACTTTTCATTGGCTTATGGAGGCCAGTTCCGAAATCGATTCCCTACAGTGAATATTCTTGTTTATTTAGATGATATATTTGTAATGTCCGAAACTTTTGAACAGCATATTCAAGACTTAAAGTTGGTCTTCGAAAGTTAGTCCTCCCAAACAAACTCCAAACAGACCTCACAAAGAACCTTCTTTGCTAATGACAATTCAGAAATGAACGCCAAATTATCCAAAATCACACCACATCGCCGTGACAGGCGGTGTAGGGGGAGGATGTCGCAGTTATATTACTCTTATCTTCTCTTTTGGATACTAGATGGCGATGCCTGATTAGGCCATGCCATAATGCATTGCGAGTGTAATTAGAGTAAGATGTGATAGTGTACTGTTAAGCTGCGCACGTAAATGCCTTGTCTTGTGTTTGTTCAGGATATGAACGTGAATATTAAAAAAATGTTCCTGAAAATATGCCCTGTTGCTTCTAGCACGGATCATAATAATTTACATTCTACCTCAAATTATCGAATAAAAAATAATTATTCGAATTTTAAATTGTTGTCACTTTCTTTTGTTAATATATTCCAAAATTATAGCTGAAAAACAAAAATACTCTAAAATAATAACAATAGCTATTAGAAACCGCCAGTGAAAAGGAGAATTTCGTCTAGATTTGAGGAGCTTTTCCTGAAACCAATCTAATGTGTTTGGTTGCATATCATCTAATCAAAATTATTTTTGATCGTCGAAATTTAATAACTGACTTATGCGAATCAGACATAAATAAAAATGGAACCTTTTGCAAAATGACTTATAGAATCTTGAAACAAATTCCATACAACAAAAAATTATTGCATTTTACAATTTATTACATTGAACAAATTGATGTAATAAGGATTTACAGAATGCATGAAAGTGATAAATAATAAAATTATTTTTATAAAGTTGATGTACAATAAATAAGAAATCATGAATTTTGTTAATAAACCAAATAACAGAATTAATTATTTCATAAATTATCAAAGCCATTTATAATTCGTTTTTATTAATTAATTATTGTATTTGATTTGCAAAATACTAGAATATAATGACAATGTGGGATTTTTAAAATTTATTTTATTTTTTTAGAAAAAAAAAATTGCTGATAGTATGATTATAATTTAAATTTTTGTCTAAAATGCATCCCATGATTTACGAGCACGGTTACAACTCACAATTTACAAAGTATATGGAAACCAAAAGCATTATCATGTTTTTAATTTTTTATTTAAAATTATCACCTTTCTGTGGGCACTTCAGATTTGTCAATCGAAAGCTTCCAATTTGGTAGTTGGTATAACTTTTCTTACTCCTTACCGATTATGATTCATGCCTCCTATAAGATGTGTTGTTCCGTGCCCGGTAATTACCTTTGGTACTTGGCTATGGTTTCCGAAAGTGCTGTTGCGGTGTCTAATCATTCAAATTTATCAATGTTCCTCAGAGTGTATCGAAATAGTTGAATTGTGATACGTAATTATTTTTCCTTTTCGCAAGAAACTGCATTTCCTTTATGTTAATTTTGCCTAATGTAAGTGGTGAAGTAGTAAAGAATCACGAGATTAGTAAAAATAATCATAGTTTTCAAATCCTTGTTCTTGGATTGTCAGAAAATGTAACCACTCAAAAATCGTCTAAAAATGTTATGATAATAAATTCCGTTAAAAGTCAACAGTACATTTTTTGTGGGCACGTTCTCGAACTACTGAATTCTTACTTTCATCATCCGTCAAACAAATTAATGCACTCGCACTCCAGTAAATCAAATAACGCATATTCCGTCTCTCTTTCTCTTTGTTCTTTTTTTTCCCTAGCTAGAAAGTATTTTCTTACATTTGTCGGCAAAATCCCACACCTTCCACTCTACAGCCGCACAAATGGAAGAAGAAAAAAAACCGACCATTTTTTCTCCTTACAATCATCGTCGCTTGCTTCCATTTGTAAAAGCTATGGAATTACAAGAGCCACTTAAAACTGACCTTCTGATCTTTCATTTTTCGGATAGGTTTTCTCGTCCGTGTATGAAATGAAAAAAGTATATTTTGCAAGATTTTCATTCTTTTTAGTTCTTTTTTTCATTATTGAAACCACGTCATATAATTCGAAACTGCAGGTGGTATTTATTTTAGGTAAAATTATTGATGCTATCATTTCTCAGAAATAGTGTCACATTTCCCATTACTTTTTTTATTAGCATAACTTTATTCATGATGCATTTTTATTTGAATTTTTCATATTTATGTTGATGTCGAACTATAACAAAAAGAATACTTATCACTGATTCATTGGTATAAATCAGAGACCAAGTATTGAGGAATAAATAATTAACTCTTTGATGGATTAAAAACTCTTCCAAAATTCTTGGCCCATGTTTTCCGGGGTTTTTTTTTATTCTCATTATAAAATATTGTCATTAAAAATGTTAATTATATTTAATATTGGATTATTGCTTTGAATGCTCTCTTTGAAAGTGAATTGTATATTATTTATAAATTTTCTTTATCTCGGGTACTGTTCTATTTCCCAAACCTTCAACGTGTGTATCACCTAGATCAGGGATAGTGAACCAGTGACTCGCGACACAATATTTTGGACATGACACTAATTAAAACGGTTTGCATTTTAGTTCAAAACCAGCGGGTGACCGAGCTCCGCTCGGAGAAAACAGGTATCGAAGCTAACTCGAAGATTTAAATTTTCAATTGTGATTTATCAAAACAATACATGCCATAAGAAAATTTGTGAAACCATTGGTGAAAAGATAACCGGTTAAAGTGCACCATTGTAAACTATTCTAAACAAAGTTAGAGTTTGGAAAGGGAACTATTCTATACAAAGGTAAAGTAAAGGTAAAGATTGAAGTGTGTTGAAGTTCAATATTTTTGACAAATTTATTTAGAAAAACCAAACATATATACATACATAAGAAACATATTATAAACTATAACAGCATAAACATAAAACTTTATTAGTTCGCCATATTGGCTATAGATGGCAGCACGTTACCGCTTCAAAATTTAAGTAGCCATTATGGCGAACTAATAAAGTTTGAAAATATCCTATCTGTAACTCCGAACTGCTGGACCGTAGCGCTTCAAAACCGGCGCCAATCGATTCCTCGTGGCCAAAAACCCCAGACCCCCAAGTTTACCGGAGTTTATTAATTCGGGGACGATTTTCGACTTGACAACCATTCCTCGTATTATAGTATTAGATAACTTTCACTTTGAAGTTTTACGAACAAAAGCGAATTATCAGTCCTCATATTCTCATTCTCATCTCTTGTGAATGCGAAGGCGCTAGTGAAAAAACAGTCGATCTCATATCGTCTCTAGCATTAAATAAGCGAAGTCGCAAGAACTTACTTCAAAGATTTGTAGACTGTTTGAAAGAAATCAGGCTGTTTCTATTAATTGAGGGGGAAATAGAACAATATCCACAGTGGTTTGATGTTTTGTGGCTTTCAAAATTGATGTTTTTTACAGACATGTGGCAACATTTCAATGCATTGAACGTAAAGCTTCAAGGCATAAATAAAACAACTATCGTCATGATGGATCTCATCATCATCACGCTTTTGATTCTTAACTGCGTGTTTTCAGAAACAATATTATTACAAGAAACAACAAGTACTTCCCAAACTTGAAAACAAAAGCATCAAAGATTTAGATGTGCATGAGAAACCAGACGATGTAAAAGTTATTGAGAAATTTATTTCTGTAATTGATTCTTCAATCAACGAATTTTCATTGAGATTTTCACAGTTCAAAGAATTACCGGAAACGCTCACGTTTATTATGTAACCTCATGTGACTTCATTTGATAAACTGTACTTGGTCCCAATTCGATTGGTTTGAGATTGAAGAATTTGAAATGCAGATGATTGAATGCCAATCTAGTTCAATGGATTCAAAAATTTATTGCATGAAGGAAAAAGTTGAAATTGCTTAAAACAGAAAGATTAACAAGCAATTTAAAAATGACAGTAACGAAATTTTATAAAAAAATGGAATTCAATTCCAGACGCATTTAACTGTTTGAAGAAGCTGGTTCTAAATGCTATTTTAACCATATTTTCATCTGCCTATGTCTGCTAGTCATTATTTTTAGCGATGAATAACATTTAAGACTCGCTTAGGAACCGTGGGGCAGATAATTCTAATTCAGCGCGTAATCTGCTAAAAGTAACATAACAGAAACACTACTGTTTCTCTAGTTTGAATTATACGTATAACTAAAAAATTTACTATTTTATAATCCAAAATGATTTTTTCGTAGTTTATAAAGAGTTCTGAATTGTTAGTACTTAGTTTTATCATTTTCTCAAAAATCACTATTTAAAATTATTTGACAGCATATCTACCTCATTAAATATTTATTTGGAAAAAAATAATACATTTATCCATAAAGGTTCGTCATGCCTGACCTATGTAATTTGTTGATTTGCTACATTAAATTGTGGAATAAACTATAAAAAAAAGTTTCTTTTTTAATTTTACCCAGATGTTGTGTTTACTCATTAGAGGAATTTGTTTCTCTCTCTTAAAAATACAATAAATAATTTGTTTCAACAATTATCAATATTTATTACTTATTATTTGGTGAATATTGATCAGCGTATGATAATGACGCAGATAAAAAGGACACGGTGTTTTTTAATCCCAACCTGCATTATAGAATCGATAGATAATTATATATTCTGATATATAACCTTTGGTCTATATTCTATTTCCCATAGAAAGAGATTTTGTATCACTTATTTAACTAATGCATACTACCGTAATCGTAAGCTTATGTTACCAAGCTTATGGTATGCATCCAAAGAAACTGCAAGACTTATAAAAATTGCCATGGAAATTAATTCTTATAATTAATAAAAAAAAGAATTAAATTTCATACTTCAGTAGGAAAATAGTTTTTTATTAATTCAAATTTTCAACATTAGTACTTTTTATTAATGATGGAGCTACATTTACGGTTAAGAATATGTTATAATTTAATTTTAATAAATAAATGTTTGTTTTTAAATATTAGAATTGATCGATCAGTATCAAGAAGTCTATTGTAAATGAAAATACCAAACCTGACAATCATTCTTAATCTTTAGGATTTGTTTTTATTAGATCTGAACACTTTTTTGTGGCATTGACATTGTTGCAAATTATATTTAGGAGGTTGTTTTCTGAATGACATGCATATGAACGTACAACTTGTCGAAGTACATTTGAAAAATCGGCTTCTTGTTATTTTCATTTCACTATTTAAATTTGTTTCAGCAAATTATTATCTGAAATTAATTACTTTCGAATAAACTCTAAAAGAAGTTATATGTATAAGAAATCCAAAATTGTCACTTAAAGAAAATTTATGTTATGTTCATATACTAAATTATCCATTGATCAAATTACAGTTTTTGTCAATATTTTTTTACTCTAAATCACTGTATTTATTCTGTACTGTTTTTGAAGGCGCCTTATATACAATTTTAATAAGTACTTTTTATATGGCTGCGAAAATTTTTATATAATTTAATTAAAAACAAATTAAACTTAATTTAGTATATGTAACAATTTAAGAACCAATTTGATTAAATATAATAGTAATAATTAAATATAATAGCGAAACGAAGAACTTTGTTAATCACTACGCTATTTCTCAAATAATGGAATTAAATTGGACTAAACCATACTTTAATAGCAGAGATTATACGAAATCCAATTTTGCGCTTTAAAAGTAGCAAATGGGATCAAATTTCTCTGAATTATAGCTTTTAAAAGTGAATATTGCACTTGTATTAAAAATCAAAATTAAGTTGATTCCACGCTTCCAGTTTTGAATCAGTTGGTAAAAGCGGACTTTGGTCTTCTTTAATTCAGCTTTCACTTCAATATCCAAAACATAGTGAACTGAAATTTAGAAAATCTGCTCAAAAGATTAGAACTCTTTTTTGACTTCTACTTTGGTAGATTTAATGATTCTGCGAACGGAATTGAAGATACGGTTCGGAGAAAAAATATTGCATGACATAGAAGAAAACTGTTCCTTGTTTTAATTATATACACTATTCATAAAATTACAATAATAAATGAAAAACCACAGCATCAGTTTTATTTCGTTAAGCACGTATCTTTGTTTATACTGTAAATCTTTTGCTTGATATTTTGTTTACATTTATGCATGCCTCTCTAATGAAAAGTGCGTAGGCATTTGCTCTGGAGGCGTTAGCCTTCCATTCTGAAACTTTGTTTTCAATCGATAATGATGAATAAATACGTTAATGAATAGTGAAACGATATATTTTCTGTGTTAATTCTTTTGCTTTGGAAGGAAAATGAAAGCCCATAATTGGTTTTTGGAGTTTGAAAAATACAAAAATTATTCAGAATTAACTGAGAGATTAGTTAAAAAATAGTTTGAACTCAACAGTTTCCTATGGTTGTAAAAAAGCAGATTGTTTTCGTATTCGAATATTTGTTTATGATAACGCAAATGTTCCATTCTAAACTGTTAACTTCATTTAAAACATACATGCACATGCAAACATATATGAAATGATATTTTAAATTATATAAAGTTTTTAATCTTAATTCAGTCCATATAACTTCATTCTAAAAGATTTTCTTATTGCTTGATTCCATTCCACTTTTTCTATTTAATTAATTCAAGAAAAACTTTGTAAAATTGCTTTAGTCAGCAGTTCCCACCCTGGGTATGGTATGATGTGTTTTATTGGCACACGGTTCAATTCAGGACATGCTGCGCCAATCACAAGGATTTTTAAATATGTTCCCACACTGGGAGTAAAAGGATAAAAATTGCTGTTCTAAATAAATTCTTTTTAAAAAGATCTCTGTGTTTCTCTTATCAGAATTGGCATGTAGAGAAATCCCTATCTGAATCTTAATAGTTAATAAGCACTGTAAAAAATATTTCCCCTATCAATATCTGATATTGTATAACATCATTGATAAAAGATTTCCCTCACTTCTTGCCTTTTTCCCTCTTGTACCGCAAAGTTGGTGGACGTGCCTTGTCCGTGCCTCTTGTAAATAAATTATGCCTTCTCAAGATGGATTGGAGTGAACTTAAAAATGTAAAGCGTCTTCACTGTCTTCGAACTTAACTTCTGATTCACAAAAATTAATGCTTACATATATATATATATATATATATATAATATAAAAAAATAATAATACCTTTTAATATGATTAATTTCTTAATTTTTATCTTAATTTAACCCTACTAATTTCATTTTAAATCTCCTCTTTTATTTCTGATCTAACACCCATTTTTTATTTAATTATTTCCACTCACGTTCAATAAAATTGCCAGTCATAGCATTATCTCACACTTGGTGTGAAGGGATAAAAGTTTACAATATACTTTTAAAGATATCTAAAATTCCATTGCTTAATCGGCACCTGTCAAAAAATTCCCTACCAAAATCTCATAATAAAATCACTGAAAGGGGAAATTTCTGCCTCTTCTGTACTTGTACCGCTATGTAAACAGACGTCAATGTAATCATCGTTTTTTGTACATAAAATGCCTCCCGTAGTGAAATAAAATTTCTAAATTTTTTTTAATTCGGCGAAGAAACTGCTATATATATGTGTGTTTATCTGTAATAACAGAAAGAATTTTATCGTAGAAGATTTTTCCGATAAATACTGCATCATTGTGATGTTGAAGGATTTTATCCAAAATTTGATTAACAATTCATTTGATTACTCTATTAATAAAATTTTACATGAAATTTTTTCAACATTTTTTTTACACTTTTGATCTGACTTACATAACCACTATATAAACTGCAATTTGATAGATTTTGCCCTAAATTTGAAAGAATTCTGATACTTCTATACAGATCCATATTATTTAACCTGTCATGTGAGTTCCTGTCCTGACAAACAGATATTTCCCCCAAAAAAATTCCACTTGGGGTGGCATAAGTTGAGGATTCTATCAATATCTACAGACTAAATATAATTTTTTTAAAAATAAAAAACCTCACAGGGGAATTTTCTGAAATATTTTGTTTGACCTATTTATATTTTTAATAAGCATTTATTTTATCTTTAGGTCTACGATCTATTAAATAAGTTAAGAACTTCATACCCATACTCATGGGCAACTAGATTTTGTTCTATGGGCTGTAATTTCTGTAATACTAAATATATAATTGATTTTTAAAATCTACAAATTATAAATAAAATTTTATTTGAGTAAAAATCAATTTGTCATTATCGTCAAACTCGTCGGATTCATGCCATTTATCTTTTGAATATTTTATGTGGTTTTTTAAATATTCTGTTCAACTAAATAGAATATTCAGGGTTTTTTTTTCCAATTTTAAAATGAAAAAAAAAATACAATTGAACCAAAATGGACCAAAAGAAAAACTCACTTCAAATTTATTCATTCGAATTTGAAATTTTATCTCAGTTGAAACTTCATGCATGATCTTCCGTAATAAAGAGATGTTCGTAACAAGGAAGGTGAAACCAATTCAAATAATTTGCACCATTATTGAATTTGATTATTTTTAGCTCTTAGAAAAGTTTTTTTTTTATCAAAGTTCAAGATGAAAACATATAACTATTATTCAAAAAACAATTATATAAGAGATAAACACTTAAACATTTTTTACCCTGTTACTACCCTTTTTGGAAAATCCCACATACTCATATGACTTTAAAAAGGTTTTAAAAATTCATTGTATATAAATTGCACATGTTGTTCTAAAAATTTCTTTCTCTATCCCAATGATCAACTTAATGTTTTGATACAATATAATAAAATCTCAAGTGCCTTCTAATTCAACGCACTCTGGATCTTTGAAGATTTTTAAGAGATGTCTCGAAAAGAACTACATTTTTAGACAACTTCATTATTGAAAGAACTCTTTGTTTCAACACGGCTTGGTATGTGTCTGTCCTCAGCGCATTGCTCTGTTTACGTTTCGGCCTTCGGGATTCTTACCTCACCAGATGCTGCATCCTGCAAAAAGAGGTATCTGTGTTCAGCCGCATGATCGAATCGCGGATAAAAATACCTCAGTGTAGTTAGTCTCAGTCATAAATCTCTCGACAGATACCCATCTTTTAACTGCTTATTTGCATTTTTGCAGTTTAATATTTTTTGCTCCAAATAATTCATATTGTTTGAACAAATTTTAATTCAGATTTTAAAATTATGTTAATATATAAATGACTAAATGATAAGAATTAGCCTGGAGATACAAATTTAAAAATTTTGCTTAGGTTTGAAAAAATATCGTTGTTTTGGCTTTTGTTCCGAATAACTAATATTGTTTGAACAAAATTGTGTACATAATATTAACCATTCCTAAAAGATGACATATTTCAATGCTGTGAAATCTTGTTGATTTATATGATATGTAATCAAAATGCAGTTGCGCATATATCATTTCATTTTGAAAAGTTTTCTAAACACTTCATTTAAAATTTTATTTTTTAAAAAATTGTAAAAACTTACATTAAAAAAAATACGTTATTATTTTCTGATTTCTTCCTTTTAATAATCTATAATGATTAGTATATTCACCTTGGATAATAAAAAAATGCTTTAACTCAAATTACATTTTAATATATATTGCAAATTTTGTAGATAGAAGTCAAAAACTTTAGAAGATGCATAGTTGAATATAAGAGAAACAATTTAT
>JAPMOQ010063219.1:1052810-1096015 GCA_026543055.1 Argiope trifasciata
TATATATATATATATATATATATATATATATATATATATATATATATTTGTAACAAACCCTATTATGCAGAGGATTCGGAAATTGTTCATTATTTGTACAATATAATTAGAATCTAGGAAGTAAGTTGTCTGAATCATTATATACTGCGGTGACAAAATCATGGGATATCAATATGCAAATATCCCGCAAGTAGTAGTATCGCGTACAAAACGTATAAATATGCAGTGCATTGACAGGGATTTTATATGTTCAAGCAGTTGATGTGAAATGGCTTCTGAAGCTATTATGGACGCACGACAGGAATTAACTTACTTTGAACATCGAATTATACTTGGAGCTAGGCGCATGTTGCATTTCCGAAATTGCGAGGCAATTCAAAATTCACAGAACCACAGTGTACGGAGATTTCTGAGAATTTCTAGCATAACCTTCCACCAAGGCCAATGCAGGGGATGATCCCCAACATTTAATGATTGAGACGAGTGAGGTGTGCGTAGAATTGTAAGAGTTAACAGATATGATGACTGCGTCGTAGGAATAATTGTGGGGCATTCACTAAGTTATGTATATTAGGATGGTGAGGCTAAATAGGGCTTTATTGCGTTAAGATAGCAGAAACCCTACTCGAGTGTCTGCTATACATATCCTGGGCTCATGACCATATCGATTAGACCCTAGATAACTGGAAAACCGTTACTTTATTAGATGAGTCCTGATTTCAGTTGGTAAGAGGTGATAGCATGGTCCGAGAACAGAATTCATGAATCTGCAGATCTACGTTGTGCACAAGGCACTGTGCAAGTTGGTGAAGCCTCCATAATGGTATTGGTTGTTTTTATATGAAATATATTGGGTCTTCTGGTCCATATGAACTGATAGATTATTGACTTTAAACAGTTATATTCATCTACCTGGAGATCACTTGCAGCTATTCATAGTTTTCCGGTCTCCAATGTATTTCATGCACATAGTATTCAGAAATTGAACTTTTATAGATGACAATGCATTATATCACCAGGCCACATGTGTTCTCGATTGGTTCGAAGTGTATTCGGGACTATTTTAGTAAATGAACTAGCAACCTAGGCTCTTGATATAAATCCTGATCTAGAGGCCAATTCGTGCACAAAATCCTGCACCGACATCTTTTCAATTATGTAGATCAATAAAGGCAATATAATTCAATAATTCTGCAGGAGACTTCCAATTAAATATTGAGTCCATGTCATCAGTATTTACTTGACTTAGTCTGACAAAAAGAGCTTCCAAACTTGGCACATATATATAATGCTTTTATAAATGTACATTCCAACTTTGTAGATATATAGTTTTTTTAAAAAAAACAAAGAACAGCTCTATTGTCTCCCTTTTGTTCTGCCTGACAACTATGTTGTTGTTATTTTCGTAAATCAAAAATAATGAAGTTTAAAATCGACACAATTATGAAATGAAAAGTACATCGAAGAGATAATAAAGGTCATATCAGAATTTTTTCTGTAGATATGGAGTGAGGCTTAGAAGGATGCAGATATAGTACATGTATGAAAATATTTGATTTTCTTATGGGGATTATATTAAATTGAATTAACATGTCCTGTTTGCCGCTACAGTAAAGGCTGAGGGGCGGATTGGATATGGGTGATTTAAAATTTAAGCTAATTTAAATGTTAAGTAAATGATTCTGCAATTTTTTAAAATTAATTTGTTTATCCTGAACTTTTGACTGAAACACTACTTAAGTTTTTATACAAGACGGAAACATAATGGAGGTCAACGATCATCTTTTACGATCGTTTTTTTTTTTCGAATGTACCGTGTGCGTTTAGGGTGGTATTCATAAAAGCGCCCAAAGAAAATAATTCTCGGGTCTGAGCGAGAGACCTACAAAGAACTTTTTCTCTTTCATTCGAAAAAGAGGTGGGTAGTTCGGAAGAGAAAACAAACCAAAAACCGGAAACGAAGCGCAGCTGCAAGAGTGAAAGGATTTTCTCGAGCATCGTTCGAGCAGTTCCATGTCTCAGACTAAACACCGCTATTCAAGTTGTTGACATCATAAAGATCTCATCGCTTTCTGCTGTCATCGAAACTAATTAAAGTATGCATTGTGTTTCATTGAAAAGGGTTACTATCTGAGTAATACTAATGAGTTGAAAAAACTTCTCCTTAACTTTTATTACCTCATAAGAGTTCAAATTTTTTTTCGAAGTAAAGGATAAAGGATTTTAGAAGACTGATAAATTAAGATAATTTAGTTATTGAAGGAAATTTAACGTTTTACCCATATCTATAGAGCTTTCTTGCATCATACTTACATTTATAAAGAAGTTAATGAGTGTTAATTAAAATATTATGTTTGTATTTTTAAATTTTCTAATGTATTCAGAGGGTCCCATTGGTTTCTTTTAAACATTTAAGGGACATGTTTATAGAAACAAGTCATTTATGGAATAGAATATTTCACTGAAAACTTAAAGAGAACAAGAAACAAGAGATACTCTATAGAAGCTTGTCAGTAAACAAGTAAAATGACGAGAAACAAGAGAAAAAAATGCACAACACAGATTTAATTAAATTTAAATTAATAATGATGCACCGTCATATGAATTATAACGTTACAAGTCATGTGCAAACTGACAAATACAATGCTAAGTACAATATAATATAATGCAAAATGACAATACAATGTTAAGTGCCTATAATATAGTGCAAAATGAACTAATATAGTATTAATAACAAGCATTTGAAATTCTAAAGTAAGTTTTCAAAGGTTTTGCTGTTCTTCTATTTAATTATTAGCTTAAGGTTAATCACGAAGGAGTGCCATTCTACTGCAGAAAATTTGTATTTCATATGACCTATTTTGCCCATTTTATCTCTATATCTTTTTCTTTATACAAGGACAAAAATTTCTGTAAGGATCACTTCAGTATTTGTAACCTATTTACATTCAAATAACCATTAAAAAATTAACTTGACTTGTTGAAAAAAAGATTTGTTGGAAAGTTCATATAAGAATGACTTGTTTCTACTACTTTTAAAGTCTATAAATGATCTTTTAGAACATGGTGATTTCTCAAACCAAGTGAAATCTACTAAATCTGTATCAATTTTTCCTCATGTAACTGAAGTGTAGAATATTAATCCACATAATTTCTTTACCATAGAATACGAATCGTTAATTAAGAAAAAACTCATTGCTCAACTTGGCAACAATTCCAATAGAAAAAAAAATTAAAAAAAAGAATAAAAATATTTTTCCTTCAAAAATTTTAATTATAATTCAAAAAGCATTTAAAGTGTAAATCTGATTTTTTTTTCATTAATTTTTTATATAGTAGAGGAAATAAGCATCAAAAAATTTCGAACTCGAGATTTGTTGTTTACTCGAGAACACTTTCTAAAAATGTACTTGTGTAGAGTTGCGAAAATGCCTATTAGGTTGAGACCTTTAGCTATTAATTGCTAAAAAATACAAAAGTCCTAGAGAACACATAAATATACCAAATAATACCAAAAAAAAAATCCCAGAAAATGGTTGTGTATTTTAGACTCATTTTTTCCTACCGATTAAAACCGATATTTGAAGAATCAATCTCAAAATCATAAAACAAATTTCATATATTTTTGTCATTACGTTTATTCATGTAGAACAAACCGACAAACGTCAACTCTTTGCTTTGAATCCAGATTTGAAGTATATAGTTGTTAAAACAGTGTGCAAATTTTTATTCATTTAGCTCTCTTCTTTTTACAACTGTGGTGTTAACTTATATTCGGATAGCTGAACATATTTTTTACTTCCTCTAAATGGCTTATTTTGATTTGTGACAAATAGGCAGCTACAAATTTGGAGTAAAGAATAAAAACCAAATTTCATCCATCAAAGCATTCTTGCTTTATCGTGTTCTGTGGCATAATGATGATTTCAGCCAAAATGATTTCAGATTTCTAAATGATTTTCAGATTTATGAGAAAATTGAGCGTAGATATTCGTCCAAATCTCGATTTCTGATTTTTTGCTAATTATAAAATCTATTTATACACTGCATATACGAAAAACTAGAAGTGGCGAAGAACACTGTTTCATAAACCTGCTAGAGTTAATAGTTTATTACATTTTGAATTAGTAACAAAATCTTATATTACCGCGATCTCTTTAAAAAAACATCATAAAGTAGTTTTTCTGTTCTGAATTGTACGAATTTACATTAACTTTTTATCTTCCCGCTCTTGAAAGGTAATATTGCCAAATATATCTAATATATAAATATAGTTAATTAGTTAATTACAATACAATAATTGTTATGAACTAAAGAACCAAAAAGTACACACACGACATCTGCTCTATTTCAAGAGTAGCTGTGATTTTTTGTAATCTAATGTTAGGCGTAATTGATTGATATCAAACATTATAAATTATGCATGACGATTATATTGCTTACAAACATTCTACAATTAACTGCGATGATCTGCCGACAGATGAATGATTATTTGAGATTGAGTCGATAAAGGAAAGGAAGTTTTTCTCCTCTTAATTCCATAACAGCGACTTATTAATGAATCGCTAACTTGGAGACTATTAGACTCCTTATTCTTGCATTGTCTATGAATGAAATACTTTGGTGCTTTTTCGTTATACGGGCGCAAGATGTCGCCAATGTGAGCCAAACTTGAACAAAGTTGCAAGTGAATAACTTGAATTTGACGAATTTGGCATAATTTTGCATTTTTTTGGTGATTTTTCACTTTTTTTGGCTAACGATTATTTGGCGATTTTTTTTGTTGTTGTTGTTGCGGGCGAATAACGGAAAACTACCGTTATTTTTACTTATATCAAGATAACAACTTTAAAAAATATCTCTTAGAAAATGGACAATGTTCTATTTTAGTTGCTGAAAATATTTAAAGATTTTAAATTTAAATTACAGTTTCCTTGTCTTTACTTTCAAGTATTTTTTAATAAGATATATTTTTCAAGCATGCAATCAAATGTACAGAAAATTAATTTGAAAATTGTAAGCAATCCTAAGCAATGTGCATTTAAAGTAATTCTTTTAATAAATTAGCCAGTTTTGATTTACTTTTCTACAATTTCAAACCTAATTTTCATTAAATAATCATATTGATGATTTATTTTTGAATTGATTTTTATTAGTAACCTTGTGAATACATATATATTTATTTATACAGTATAACTCATATTTGTTTATTTATATAAATATCTGTTTATATATATATTTCTTTAATAATATTGTGTTAACTAAGTGAACATAATGAAATAAATAAGAAATGTGGTCGATTCGATTATATTTGACAAAATATTAATATTGTATACTTCATATCTTCGTATTTTTTTACAAATTTATTAATGCTGCTATAAGGCTATTAATATATTTAATTCATTATTTTTAAATCGAATGCATAGTTGAAAATCTAAATATTTATAGCAAATTTGTACTTTTGTATCTGAAAATGAAAATAGCAATCTTGAAGTAATTGCAGAATTATTCTAAAAATTCATTGTGTTTTTTGGTGCAAAATTTGTCTTATTTTCAAAAGAGGATGTTTCTATATTTTTAAATTTCACATAGTTGTCTAAATAGTGAAATTAAGTAACTTTTTTTTTCTTTTTCCCAGGATAAATTTGTGAAATGCATTAGAAATTTTTAACCATTCTTGCAAGTTTACTTCAATTACATTATTTTTTATTCAGCCTCATCAATATGAGCTATTCCTTTAATTGAATAGAATTCACTTAGTTCTTGAAGCTGTAATTTTTGTGTTTAAGAATTCGTAAACCAATGAATCTTTTTAGAGTGAATATACAATGTTTTATATAAATTATATTTCTTAAAAACCTATTAGAAATATGATATAATTTTTAATAATAGCTTTATGTTTTTTCATGCATTAAGAAATGAATTAAATAATCAAATTTTTATCGGTATATATTAAACGAAGAAATTATAAAATAAAAAATTACAAAAATATTAACAAAATGTTAGCAAAACAACGAAACACTTCATTCCAAATTATAAAATAAATTACCAAAAAATGCAGATTTGTATGCATTTTTAAGAAGTTCGAAGAAATGTAAATTAAAATCCATATCTCCCAAACAATATTTTATTAAAATGAAATCTTATACTCCTGGTTAAATATTTCATTCTTTTTTAAAAAATGACTAGCAAAATATGCTATTTGTCTTCATTTTTAATTTTTAAGTTTCGCCGGAATATTTTTTTATTTGGAAATCTCAGTCTCTATCATAAATGTAAGTTCTGTGCATGATATCTTTGTAAAAACTTTTAGTGGGACTGAATGCTCTAAAAGAGTCTCCTTTTTTCAATATAATATTAAGATTTCATACCTTAGAACAGATACTCTATGATCGTTGTCTTGATTTGAAACGACAAATTAATGTGCATGAAGTCTGATGTCAGAAAATGTATCACTTTTCAAAAAATATTCTCTCCTATATTAACTTTTCTAAACATAGTGTTGTTTCAATAGTCCAAATGAATCCTGATAGTTCCATGATAAATGATTTCATATTTTTCCTTTGACTCATGCATTTTGTAAAATGTACTAATTTTATCTTGTTGTATTAAATGAAATTAGTATGAAAGTAACCATGATTGTCTAAATATAAATATTTCTTTAATAAGCATTTATATTTGCTATTATTTATTTGAACATCATATAATTTTTGGAATATTTTCGATGAAAGAAATATGAATGCATTTATTTTATATATAAATTAATTTTACTTCTTCCTTTGCTTTGTCACATTTAAACTTAGTAAAAAAAGCAGTTTTTTACTTTTTTATTCAAGAGTATTTTTAACACTCTATAAATAATTCTTAAGATATTTTTTTCTTTTTTTCGATAGGCATGTAAAGGATGTGTTGTTCAACCCTGTATATGTGTAGGAGAAAAAGGTCCAATTGTAAGTATTTTTTTACACTTTGGCTACTTTCAAATTCAGTATACATGCGTATAAACAGAAATATAATAGTTTATTGAATAAGTGTCTAACTTTTAATTCAAGTACTTTTATAGAGGTTTTTATTTTTTAAACAGGTACTGAAAGAAGTCCAATTTTGTTGATTGAATTTTCCATATATTTAACGAATTTTTGAGTATTCAGTTAGCTTGTTGCTAGTAAAAATTAATTCAAAGAAATTATTTATTTTCATCTTGGAACATACCTTCTATAACTTAAGTATTAGAAGAGGGAAAATGGCTCAATTCTAACTTCTCATTGCAAATATCAACTTTTTCTAGTTATATTCTTAATAATCTAAAGAACTGAATGAAGAAAATCTTTAAATTGATTGGATGAAGGGATTCAAAATGATAATCTAATAGATCATATTCTAACATTAATAAATTAATACTTATTTCACCTAAACCTCACATAATTAGTTCAAAAAATATTTGCCATGGTGACAAAGATATTTTAATTGTTAATTTTAGCTTTCATATTTCTTTAGAGAATGTTCTTTCATCCATCAGGGCCGAGGTACGAATATCTGGTGACTCAAGAAAAATTAATACGCTTTCGGAGAAACTGATATCTCATAAGGCATGGAAAAATTTATGCACCCCCATTCATACCAAAATTATGCATGCTCCAAGACAATAAAAAATTCATGCTTCTCCATATAAAGCAAAATGATATATATTTTGAGTCCATGAAAAATTCATACACCCTATTTGAAGGATGCTTTCACAGGCAAAGAAAAATTCACATTCTTTAGAGAAGAAAAATTCATTTACTTCTAAGTAAAGAAAAATTCTTGCACCCATAATCATAAAAATCTAAGCATCCTTAAGCAAAGAAAAATAAACTACATCTTTGAGAAACTAAAGAAAGAAAAAAATGAATGTCTCATTATTTAAAGAAAGATTCATGATTACCAAACGGCAAAAAAAAATTCTCAAGTTCTTTATCAGAACGTATTCGCATATATAATAAATTCTTATGAAGTCAATTATATATTTTTTATCTAACGAAACTTTTAAATTACTCTTAAGAGATTAATTTTCAGTGATATTTATTAACTTCAATTTCAAGCATCATAACTCATTAATACATTTAATAATATATTTGCAATTTTAGTTAAGTATATTTGACATCAATTATTATTTTGAGGGGTGGAAATCTGAAGAGCAAATGATTAGGTTCGTTTAATGGACGAGCGCTCCAAGGGCATCACCCAGAATCGCTTAGCGGCATAATTGGTCTGGTTATCGTTGCAGAAAGTCTAAACTCTAAACCGGCATTTTATTACTTGGACTTTTTGAATACTTTACATCATCGCAGATTCTTTTTTTTTCTTTATAATTATATGAACTTAAAAATAATAATATAAATTTATTTTAAAATTCCTAGAATCGTAAGGCATTTTTACTACTTGTTCTTATTTATTTTTCTTTTTTCTTTTTAATCTATACATCATTACAGCAATATACATGACAATAGACATCATCAAATTCACAACCGTAATTTAGTTTTTAAGTAGACTTTCTTTTGTCGCCATGGTCGTATATAGATGCAATAATTGAACCGGTTTAACTTCAAATGCAATTCTAATTATAGAAAATTATTTAGGTCAAGTAAGTACTAGACATTCTCAGAAAGATCTTACAAACCCACAAATTAGGTGAAAGATAATATTATTGTCTAATATAACCAGATATTCTCCCCTGGCTTTTAATTTGAATTTTGCGGTTAATAAAAACAAAAGTTTTCTGTGCAAATTCAATTTATTTCTTAAATTGGATTTCTTTTAATTAGGCATCTTGTGAAAAACTAAGCTAACCATTTAAAAGTAATGCTAATTGGTATATATTTCTTAAAAACATTAAAAATTCATTTATTATGAGCTAAGTAGTAATAAGGGGAAAATAACTTTTTTTCAAATGTCTAATGATATAATAAAAAAAAATTCAATTCAAAAATTCTTCACAGTTTCCATATTCCTTTTCCTGATTTTGCAATCCAAATAAAAAGACTCATTCAAACAAAATATTCAACAACTTATCTATATAAATCTGTAAAATTTAAGATACTATATAATATTAACTCGTTTTTTATATTAAATACATTATAGAAACTCTATATAATTACAGAAAAATATTTTATATCTAGGGTCCGCTAGGAATAGTAGGTCTACCTGGAGCCCCTGGTCATCCAGGTCTAATAGGTCCGGAGGGCCCACCTGGAAAAAGAGGAAGACCTGGAGATATCGGATATCCTGGAGCAGATGGACCAAGAGGCATCAGAGTAAGTGAGTTATCTTGATTCTTTTCAAACGTCGATAGATATTTTTTGATGTTATCAAGGAATCAAAAAATAATCTAGATATAAACATCATATTATTATTTTAAAATTTTCTTTTTAAAATATCCAAAAATATATTTTTCAAATGAATACTTTACATTAAAAATTTATAAACCTTTTTTTTTGTACACGTATAAAATTTTAGAGTCCGCTTCTGGAAGGATTCAAAATTTGCATTGAATTTACTTCAACAATACTAAGAGAGAAGTTTTGAAGTGCAACTTGAAAAGAAATTGTCATAGCTTTTCCTGTTTTTAATGGCTGCTTTGCGAATATATTAAAAGAAAACGTGTACCATTTTAAAGCCGTAAACTAGCATTGGCTTAAAAGATAAACAGTTTCCTTTTCTCACACAGCAAAGTTTTTCAATTATATGCCTTTGGATGCCTTTGAGGATTCTAAAATAATGAAAGTAAGAAGAAGTGGAGATTGAACAAGTTCAATCATAGAGAAACATTTACTTTTTACAATTAAAAAGCATTCTTAAGAAGGAAGCAACCCTCAGAAAGAAAAAAAGTCAAACCACATACAATGTGAACAAAACAGATTTGTAAATTTCCTCTATATGCCATCATTCTTGATTTTAAAGAGGGAAAAATCGCTAAATAAAACACAATGTATTCACTGAAGCTAAATTGTAAAAGATAAGCTAGGAATTAATTTTCACTTCCGTGAGAAAAAAAACTTTCAAGATGATCCCCTTCTTCAAATTGCTCATTTTTAATTGCAAATAGGATGAAAGGTCCTGGCAGGAGTTGTTTATCAATGAACTAAGATACAACGTTGGAATTTCTCCTTGCCTGACTAGTTATCCGGTATTGTTATTGAAGAACTGAATGGCGACAGGGGTTAAAATTGGTTTCTATAATTCACGGTACAACCCTTTCCATAATAGGTATGTTCCATCATTTGACCACCGTTCTCAATTCCACATCAATGCTATATCCACCAAAGAAGGATATACTCTAACTTTTGAATTTGAATTTCTCATTTTCATATTTGGAGTGATCCGCTATAGAGACCATAGAATTAAGTAACAGAAAATGAACAAAACATGGTTAATGGAATAAACCTGTGGCTACAAGGAATGAGTAAATAAAATATAAACTTACAATTGTACAACAACCCAGTTGCATTGGTAACATCTTTAAGAATTATACATATCATGACAGATAAAACAGCAGAAATGACGTAGTGTAAGAAACAAACCTATGAAATATTCCAAAAAATTGTCTAAAGGACTTGTCCGAAGCAATATATGCATCTCCTATACATTTATTTCAATAATCCTTTGTTGCTTACTTTATCTCGTGTATCCATTTCTTTAATATGATTCACTGGCAGAAATGACTTGTAATTTACGTTTCCAAATCAGTATTTTCTACTGCAAAAAACTTTTCTGCATGCCTAAGAAATCCTTAAAATTTAACCTGATTTTAGAAATACTCTTAACAGACATCTAAGAAAATTGCTGTAATTTATTGGAGATTTTTCAAGATAACCCTTATAAAAACTTATTTAAAATAATTTAACCCAAATAATTGAGAAAACAAACATGTAGAAGAAAAGTAGAATTTTTTAAAACTTTTTTTATCATCAATGCATAAGTATTAGAGAATTTTAAAATTGCATTATTTTCTAAAAATCATTAAAAAATTTCAGCGCTCAAATAGTCTAAAAATTTAATCAAGTTAATCAATAACTGATAATTAAATTGAGAAAATATTTAAATGATACATTCGTATCGGAAGATACATCTCTAAAATTTTAAAACTTTAATACAGCAAATTTTAAAACTTTTAATTCAGGAAGTGTGTGGAAAGTCCCTTGCAAATTCCATCTCGAAAAACATGAAATAAGTTAAATAAAAATGTGTAAAAATAGTTCTTTAGCTGAAAATTAGTTTGCAAAAATAGGACGAAAGGTTGTGATTTAGCAATGCAAAGATCTCTTTTGCGGGCATTTGTCCAAAATAAATAGATTAACTCGTTTTGCCATGATTTGTCACAACGGACAGTTGTTAATTTTTGAAGATAATGTCATGTATATCGAAATAAATGTATTATGTGGCTCTAATTTTTTGAAAAAAATTCATGAAATTAGTCGGAAAAGTTGTAAAAGATAATGTCTCTGAAAGTTTGAAAAATTCTTAAAATCGTTTCTCTTATAAATATTAAACTACGCCTGTTTTTCGCGTGTTTACTTGCCAATCCTTTTATTAACATTTGATCATCAAAACTTATTAAACATGAAACTTATTATTAGCATCAAAAGTATATTTTAGATATCGCATGTTTTTTTTCTAAATACTAATGTTTTTATTTTTCTTGGCTTAAAAAAAAACTTGGAAAATATTTTTTTAGATGAAAGATTTTAATCCTTAATTGAAAAAGAGAAACCTTCTTATATAAATAGATAATATAACACTAAATTTTAGAAAAAAAAATCTTTTTTTTTATCCTTATAAAATAAGAAATATTATCTGGAAAAATTAACTATAAATTTGTATATAATAATTTACATAAAAGTATCTATAAATGTAAAATATTTTTGAAACATAAATATTTGAGTTTTTAAAATTTAAGTCCTTATTAAACTGTATCGAGAATTATGAAGTTAAACATACTTGGATAGAATATTTTTTCTTCGTTGTATTGTACTCAGAAAAAAATATACTTAAATAGATTTTCAAAAAAAAATAACAAAACTGAAAAATCATTATTTTTTTTTCACAAAAATTTTAGATTTTCAAACTTTTGAATATATATTTCTGAAATCATTTTTTTAAATTTAAAACAATAGATTTATGAATGGGAATGGCACTTCAGCCGAAAAAAATTCAAAGTAGGAATATTTTATCATTGCACCACCTTCCTGTCATAACATCTATATCAGTGGTTCCCAATTTTTATTTGATCTGTTTTATTTAGTCTTTATTTTTGAGTATCCATTATTATTGTGCTTTCTTTTCTAACCATGCCTTTGCAAAAAGAAATTAATAATATAAAGAACTTGAATTAAGCAAAATGAAGAAATATTTATTTTTGTAGTACTTACAGGATTGCATTTTAATTTACATTTCATTATTTTTTATAAGAAATCTTTTTCTCACGTTCTGACAACTAAATTAATTTCCTATTAATTTATGATAGAAGTTTACAATTTCTCCACCTGATAATCATCTACAAAGTAAGAAGACAATTTCAATGCACTTTTAAAACTTGATTCATGGAACTTAAAAACAGATTCATATGAAGGTATAATCTCGCGTTTGCAGCTGTTCCAAGCTTATTATAGTCTCATAAGATGAGTGTTCTTGTAAGATATTATTGACTCGTTATCAATGAATTTTCACTATTCTACTTATGCTACTACTCAATAACTCAAATGAGCTGATGGAAACAACTTTTACAATCCCTTATGTTTTGTAAATACAAATTATTCCTTGTTCCAATATTATCAACATTTCTCGTGTTGTTAGACTAGTTCACAATGCATCCCTAAAGTATCGAACTTTCAAGCTTTATTTATATCCACCTTGCACCCCTTTCATTGTGAATCCTTAGTGTATACTTCCTAAAAATTAGAAATATCTAATCCGTACTCATATACCATCCACTCCATTCCGTATCCTGTGCATCACTGGTTGTACATAAGGCGTATCATAGGCTAGAAACCTCTGATCCATTCCCACCATGCACTCCTTCTCTACGCCTTATCAAAATTTTTATCTTACGAGATATTTTCTTAGAAAAATGTTTTCCATGGAATATAACCATTATTTATTTCATATTGAATTCATTTTGCTACTCAAATAAAGTAATTGATGAATAGATTAAATGCATTTTTTTTCTTACAAAATTTAGGGTGATGAAGGCATGCCTGGTTTTGAAGGAACCCCTGGAATTCCAGTAAGTATTTTTACATTCTTTCTTAGTGCGTGCATATCTAGTTCATTTTCACGTTAGTAAAAAAAGAATTTCAGAGGTGAAAAATTTTAGATCGTGGACGTTAGAATTCGACATTATTCTTTATTAGTTACATTTGAAAATTTTTCTCAGACTACAAATTTTTTTTAAAAAAATTGTTGTTAAAAATTTTTGTTAAAAAATTTCATTAAGTTTTAATTACACAGATTATTTATTATAATTGTTGTTCAGTAGCGTACTGTTAGAAGTAGGAACATTCTTTGTATTGAAAAATATTTCATGTAATGTAAAGAAATAAGTGTTATATTGTTTGAGTCAAAAACTGTGTAAACTTTTATACAATATCTTAGTTAGACACTTTTAGTAAAATATTCTTGATATTCTTATTCTGCCAACTCTTCCAATATTAAAGTATTTATATATTTAGCAAATTTATTTAGTAAAATATTCTTATTATTATTATAAAAATATTTTACTTAATAAAATATTCTTAATCCTTTTAAATAAAGAAATTTCTCTCTTTTGCAGCTAATGGTTGGGGCATGATATTTTGATAAATTTAGATATTTCAATGAATAACCTTATGGAGATACGCCAATTATTGGGCAGCTCTTATATAAAGAACCTGTAATTGGCTTAAAATATTGACGACTTCATAATTTGGTCATAGTAGATTGAAATTGTTTTGATTAAAATGTTAACGTGCCAAAAATATTTTGCTAAATATTACTGAAAGAATCGGCAAATGTACTAGAGTTGGAACTTTGAGAATTTTTCGGCGGCACATTTACAGCCTAAAATGATATAAAAGTTACTTTTTTACGTCATTTAAAGTTTTTCTCCAATAGAAAGTAAATACTTGCTTCTAATTATTTAGAAATATTAGCCAACTATTAGATTAGTTATCCTTTATATGATTAAGCAAACATAAGCCCCGGTTATATTTTTCATGAAATTTCTACAAGGATATTATGAAATGACTTGTTCTATAATAAAAGAAGAGAACATATCACTATAGTTTCAACGAAGCTTCAAACTAATTTAAACAAAATCAAAAACCACTTAAATTTTTGATACACATTAAACTACGTATTTTTAAGTAAAAGGATAAAATTGTACGGCTTATAAATTCCACAAAATTTTTCACTTGTACTTGGCACTTTTGAAAATGCCAACTAAAGCTGACAGGCACAGTGAAAATGACTATGGAAAGAGCTGAATGTAATCATTAAACTCTCATTTTAATTTCAGAATTTTACTACACAAGGCACCAATTATAGATTTTAAAAATAAAAATTAAAATGTATCTATAATTTTAAAATGCATTAGAAAAATTATTAAAAATGCATTGATCATTTCATTCCTCCGATATTAATACAAATTTCACTGACACTGTAATCAATGAATTTTCACATTATCAAATTGCAAATTTTTTTAATAAAAATAAATTTTATTTCAAAAGACCAATAGAAAGTAAAGACATTTTCATTAAGACATTCAGAAATACCTGTGATTCTTCTGTATGCGTTTTTTGGTCATATTTCTCTAAAAGTAATAATTTACATTTTTCCGAATCTTTATTCTGTAAAAATAAAATAACTAGATTCAAGGACATCATTCTTTATTTATAATGGAAATAAAACTATTATTCTGAGTAAAGTGAATAATCCTCTTCGACTTCAGTAAGTTATGAACTATAAATATTAAACGTAAATATAAATGGCAATTGATATTTTGAATACGCATCATTGCTTTGTAAACGATTCAATTTCCTATTTTATTATAATCAGCTTTTATTAGGCCTCCTTTTTAAAGGAGGCCTGGGTGCAAAATATCATATGGGATAATAAATTTTTTTATAAAATAAAAACAAATTACAAACAGAATATATAATATTATTGAGGGTTTATATATTACGTGATATTTTTTTTTTTTTGCTTTCAATTACTTCAGGTAGAATACAAGTTTTATTTTAGCAATTATTTT
This sequence comes from Argiope trifasciata, assembly GCA_026543055.1. Lineage (NCBI taxonomy): Eukaryota > Metazoa > Arthropoda > Arachnida > Araneae > Araneidae > Argiope > Argiope trifasciata. The sequence goes on from JAPMOQ010063219.1 coordinate 1,068,076, forward strand.
CGATACTTAGTATAGCAAGTGCATTTAAGTATGTTTCTATGTTTTCATTAAAAGATTGTACAGTTTGTGTGGAACTTTCTTCTCCAATCAGAACTTTAATTGTAATTTCTGAAGTCAAAGCAATATCATTGCCAAGATTACTTCATAGACATGAAAACAGATCTACTTGGGACTTCTTGAAATTCAGCTTTTATTCCTTTACTATTAATTTTTTTGACATCTAGAGTGATATTTCTTTGGCTTGAGCATGATTAAATCTAACAATATTAAGCATTTTATGGTATGAATTATCAAATACTATATGCAATCTAACCAAGAAAAGGAAGTAAATGACAGTAAATCTACTTAATTTGTATTAATAATATGTTGCACTCTTCCTCCAGACTGTAATATATCTCTGCACTTTGTGTACTTCTAAATCCGATGACCGTTCCAATTAAATGTCTTCCTCTCTTCCTTTCATATCACTGTTATTAATCAGAACATTATTTTAATTCTTAATTATGCTGGACCCTCTCAATGGTGGGGCCCAGTGCATTGCATTCCCACACCCCAGATGTCTGGCCCTGATTATAATGCTTCATTTTTAAATTTTATAGATTGAGAATAATTTAGTTGAAATTTTTTAGTTGAAATAATTTAGTTGAGAATAATTTACAAAAACAATGGTAGGTAATAAAAAAGTATTATAAAACTATTGCTACATAATTAGAAGGGGATTATAAATATTTATAAATTTTAAAATTCAACAGTAGGAACATCGTGAATTCCCAAAAGAAATTTAAAAAAAAAGATTTTATGCTGTACAAAACTTAATGTTTTAAATTATTGATGAATCAACCCACTTCATTCTTCATAGAGAGTCTTCTAAATGAGTTATTAATAAATCGTAATTCTGAAAAAATATGGATATTCATCCATTTTTTAATAAAGAAATCATCCAGCTTGTGACTTATTTCTTCTCACTTCTTAAAACCCTTCATTCTTGAATTGCTTTTCTTTCTGGAAATGCTTATTATTAACTTCTGAAGCAATGTCATTTTTTAAGCATTTCCTTGTAAGTTGATATTTTAGATAATTTTCTTAAATTATTGCTTAATAACTGGAAAAGATGAGCAACTATTAATTTAGGAGGCGTTTTAAATTAGGGTATTTTGCAAGATGATTAATGGTCCGATGACTGTGGTTGTGTTTTATGAGTTGCCGGCGATTTTTATTTCAAAATATTTTTTTTTAGTCAGAATTAAATTGCGATTTGATATTTGTTTTCGTGGAGTTTTTTTTTCAAATTTTAGGAATATTTATCTTTTAAAGTGAAAGCGTATTTAGTAAATGATAAAAAGAATTATAAAATTTTGTATAATTACTCAGTATTATATTATTCGTAGAATGATGCATTCGAATTCAGGTACAATATTATGCAGTGATCAAAGCAGATCTCCTTAGGAGTGTACGATATGGGCATGACATTAACATTTCTTTCGGGAAACTTTTATTATATGTACTTTGTCTCTATATCAAATCAGAGCTGCAAATATAACACTCTCTTTTTAAATTCGTATAAGTAGCTGACAGATTTATGATCATTGTAACAAACGCGCAACATCTCTGTGCAACAGTAGAAAAGCAGTGGCAAGCATTACAAAAGTAAAGCATCTACTTTTCGTATTCTTTTACTTTAGCAACTGTTTTAAAAGAGCTATGCCGATTTTGATTTCCAATATTTTAATTTAATACAATCGGTGAAATCCCAGAGATAAATAAACAGGAGTGCATATGACGCGAGTCATCAGACTTTTGTTCTTTAGAAGGTTCGATTAAACGCTCTTCAAAATTCTTCGCGATCAGAGAAACATGTTGTTACTCTATAAGGAAATTTTTAACTGAGCCTGTTGATAATTTATATTGGTTTATTTTTATTAACGTCCCGTTTTAAAGCAATGCTTGGGCTATTTTGGGAGTAATTCATAATTTTAGAGTGCGATCAGATGGCGAAGACGATAACCTGAGTTGGTAGTTGGCATCCTTTCCACTTCACACCATATCATCGAGAGAATATTTAGCCCCAACGGACTTAAATGTATACGGGACCTGTTTACACAATGATTTGTTCGGCGAGATCTGATCTCTCCAGCTCTTAGACCTTATCATCAGGTCACTGCTGCCCTTCAATGTCTTGATAGATTGAGCTCCTTAAAGGGAATGGTATATGTTTTCGGTATTTAAGTACTAACCACCCATTTGAGAACAGTTGCTTGTGGCAAACATAGTCAAATTTCAGTAGTGAAAAAAATCTATGAACTTGCGATCTTTAACAGTTTTGCGTAAATTTGTAACCATACTTTCTTTGAAGATTGTATTATTATATTTAATTTAAATGTTCTACTGTGCTTTCAGTGTGTTTCAAGGATTTAGACTACATTCTCTGCTGATTGTATGAAATACATTCTGGCATACAGTTTTCCGACTTTGACAATTAAAACTGATTGTAATTATACAATAAAATCTAGCCATCATTTCATAAATTTGTTATTTACTATTTATGGAAAATGGCCTAACTAAATAAAGCTTGCTGTACAAAGTGTTAAATTTACTATAGTAGTTTTAAAAATAAAAAAAGTGAATGGAAACAAAATCACTATTGGATTTTAATATGCGAATATTTGTACTTCATTTTCATTTGGCAGAAGATACGTGTACTAAAACTCATCAAGCGTTTGTTAGATTTTCTATCTCATAATTATATCTATGTCATGTAAAGCAATTTTTTCAATTAAAAACAAAACATGAATATACATCATCGTACAAGTAATTGCATATACAATTAAGAGCTGAAGAGTCATTCATTTATCTATTAGCTCACCGAAACTTTTGATTGTAATATGAGTATTGATATTTACAATCTGGAAAGAAACTTGAAGCAGTATACACAAGATAGAGTCATACTTATTCTGCAGGATTTTTTAAAAACTGTCGAATCAAAATGGACATCTTGAACTGGGCTTCCAGTTTTAACTTTATAAAAATTTAAATATGCAATTTTTCAGGGATCACCTGGACAAGATGGTAAGATCGGAGACCCAGGATATCCTGGCTGCAATGGCACTGATGTAAGTAATAAAACAATTGTCGATTTATTAACATTGCTTTCATTCAATTACATTTTTTTTCTTCTTCGTTTATTCCAGTAAGCAATCATTTATGTTGTTTAAAACTCTATCTTAAACAATCTTTCGAAAATTATAAATTCACACGAAAAATTGATCTATTTTTAGGGACGTCCAGGCCCACCTGGAATTCCTGGAAATCGAGGACCTCCTGGCCGAGATGGACCACCAGGTAGAGACGGTCCAAAGGTAAGTCTAGAAAGTTTTCGTTTGTGTGAAAACCTAACTCTCTTTGAAGTTAAATCGATGGGAAAATAAGGAATACTATTAATCTTAAGTCCTCAGATTGAGATTATCGTGTTTTTAAGTTTGAATGACCGCTGTTTCTAGGATGAATGTAAGGAAATTTAATGCATGCTTAGAATCAATGATGAGAAGTTGGTATTATGCTGCTGTAATATTCAGTATTTAGATTTGCATTTTAAGAATTCTTTTTAACTCATCTTAGTTTCCATACAGTAAATTCACTAAATTCGATTTCGAATAAATGCATTTAAATGATTAAAGTGATATTTTTTCTGGTAATACCATTTTTAAATATTTTTGGAGTTGAAATTAATTAAAAAAGCACTTATTTAAATTTATTAATTAATTTAGCATTTTAATTGATTTGATTAATCACCAAATTATTCTTATTATGATATTATTGATGTGAATGAATTGTTATGAGATAGGAACGAATTGAATAGCATTTAGAATTTTAATTTATCAAAAATTTGATAAGAACATTGGATAATTTACATAATTGCATACAAAAACTGATGAATTTGGTGCTAAATATATTTATCACAAACTTGGAAGCATAATATCCCTTCAAATTATATATTTAAAAAGGATAATATTACCATATTTTTAAGTATATATTTATATATAGTTCTCTTCGTATTTTTATGACCGGGGAACCTTACAAAAAGATTATTGCTTGGTTCCAAGGAATTCATAATTTGATATGCACAATTTCAAATAGTGAAATTCACTGTTTTAACTATGCTGTGCTATTATAAAAAAGCATTACTAAGCTGTATGCACAAGTTGCTATAGAGGTGATATTTGTTGAAAATGTTTAGTAAATTTAATATATTCAGCCAATTTCTAATGTTTAATTTACATTTCGTTTTGAAAAAAATCGAAAGCTATTTTGAAATTAATCTAGCATTTTTGAATATTTATTATTATAATTGACTTTTCTGAATACTTATTCTACACAATTTTTTAGACATTTTATATTTTTAATAATTGAGCCTCGGTTCAGTAAAAACTCAAGGTATGGAAAACCTCCCCTTTCCTCACCCTAATTTTCCAAGGGGGAAGTAAAAATTTCGAGTATTTAAGTTCTGTTTTAGACTGTCTTTGTGATAGACATACAAATCTTTTATTTAAAAGTGGTAAAATCATGTTTTAGTTTACACACAAATTTCTGAAATTCTACTGTGTAAATTTTATAAAAATTATTTTTTGTATCCATTGCTATTTTTAGGGAGATCCTGGTGAAGGTGGCATCAACTCAATTGGTATAAGAGGTGAGCCAGGAGAGCCGGGACAACCTGGATATCCGGTATAATTTTCTTGTTTTATATCAGTTATTTAATAATTTTTGTTAATTCTAGAATTTAATGACCAATGATTTCATTTAGGGCTTACCTGGTTATCCTGGGATACCGGGACAAAAAGGAGTAATGGGAGATCCTGGACAATATGTAAGTTGATTTCTCAATGTATTAAGTCATTCATTTTTAAATAATTCATGTGATATTACTTTATATGTAGTATCCATTACAATGGCGAAACTACTGTTGGTCAATCATATTTTAGAAGTTATTAATCTATTTGAGGTTAAATTTAAAGGAATATAATTCTCTCTCTTTTTTTTTTTTTTTTTTTTTTTTTTGGTTTGCGTTTGGTGAAAGGGAGCATTCAACTCATTGCATTTTGATTTTCGGATAATTAAATTTTATTTGTAATTTTTATATGCTCCAATAACGAATCATTCCGTTTTTATTCCATGCTGCTGTTTTTAGGGTCTTTCGGGTTATTCCGGAGATATTGGATTTCCTGGACCACCTGGAGAAGGAGTTAGAGGTCAAAAAGGTCAAAAGGTATGTTTTTATAAAAAATTAAGTAAAAAGATTCATATCACATTCTATATTTAAATAATTTACCTTTGCTCTTTATATTAAAATCAGGCTGCATGCAGATACGCTTATTCCTCTAAAATATTATATTATTGCATGTGAAACTTTTAATAAAAATGTAATACTTTTGAAGATATTAATCTAATGGCACTTGAAATGTAACGATAGTGAAATATTTACTTTCACGCCTGCTTTGGAAATAAAAAGCAAAGCATTAAAATAACAATTAGATATACAATAATAAATCTAGCATCAAATTTGGTGAGTCATTGCGTAAAAATTTAAACTTGATGGCAGTATCTGGTTTTTAAATCTAATAAAAAATATTATTTAAAGAAAGATAACTGCCAGGGATTTGTACATAAAAATTTTTTTAAAAGAATAAATGTTTGCCCCTTTTTCTCCTTTTTAAAAATTTTTAATGGAAAGAAATTTGAATTATAATAGTCTAGATTTGTCAAAACCAGTTTTTAACCCTCAACTTTTATATAATTATTTTTCAAGAGCAAGATCCTTAGTTTGTTACAGTCCAACCTCTCGCCAAACTCTGTACATATAGAGAAGTATTAAATATTTAAAATATGACTCTAATTTCATAATTTATAACAATGTGTATTTTTTTAAATATTTTTTTTCAAAGAGAATCCAATAACATTTGCGTATTTTGCATGTAGATGAAGTTTAAATTTACATAATGCTACACTCCATACTTGCTTAGATGAAAGAATTAATGACTTTTTTATTTGGCCAAGGTTACCTTTTTATAACGTATTAAAAGAGTGATCTGAATTCCATTAGGGCGAACCAGGACCTATTGGTGATATCGGAAGACCTGGACCAGATCCCGAACAGAGAAGACCAGATGATGAAACCACCTATCCAGTTCCTGGACCCCCAGGAGAAAAGGTTGTGCCAAAGATATTAAATTATCCCCTTCACTTTTTGAGTTATCATTCTCGAATAAAAATGTCCATAATTTATAAAAGAAAAAGCAAACTGTTTGTTAAGTAATGATTCCTGTGTGAAGTAAATAAAAATAAAAAGTAAAAGTCATACAGAAGGTTTTGCATCTGTTAAAAAGTACAGTTTCTGATCGAAAGTTAATATGTTCTGAAAGAGTTCTCTAATACAATCAATAACAATCTTAACAGTTTGTACAGATTGGTTTTTTATTTTTGTGCTGAAATTAGTTGCTAAATTTGAATTCTATTTTAAGTACATAGTACCTAAAAAAATAACCCAAATATCAGTTTTGTTTTATTTATGTTACACTTTCAGTTAATGTTTCAATGTTATATCTTTAATATTTTAAGTTATTTAGATTTTTTATTGTGAATAATAAAAGTGAGAATTATTTAGATTTTTGTATCTGATGAAAAGTTTACATTTCATGTTAGGATGATTTTAAATGGAATTTTTTCTATAATAGTTTTTTTTTCGTGTTTTAAATTATTAAAGATTCTCCTACTGAAAGATTAATTTTTAAAAAAATTTGTAGTTGATTATGATTATAAATATGATTAGACTGTGAATAAAATAAGCATTCAATTGTTTTTTAAAATTATTGTATGCTAAAAGTCTTTCTCTGCTAAATCTTCTTATCTTTCAATATAAATGAATTCCTACAAAGTGCTATATAAAATTTAACATAAAATAGATCTTGAAGTTTATGCACAGTTTTGTGCAATATATGCCTGTAAATCTACAAATAAAATTTGTAATAAAAATATTCGTAAAAAGGTAATATCAAGTCATTAAAAGGAAATGAATTTTAACTAAAAATCAAAACATTTCTTCTTTCTTTTAAGGATGATTTGAAAATAAAGTTACAATATCATCACTTATTTTCAATGGTATTTTTTTTTAATTTAGAAACCTGAAATGAATTGTAACAATTGTGAATTATACAAGAATTTCATGTCCACCTTATAATCTTTTTTTATAGAGAGATTTTGACATCACACATAATTGAACCTTTAGACATAATCATCATACATAATTGAACCTTAGACGCATAAATATTTTTTAATAATTAAATAAATAATGTTTGTATATAATTTTAGAAGAATATATTTGCCGTAAAATTCCTAAATCTATTATTTTGATTTAGGTTGTTTCTAAATTTTGCTTGTACACAAACTATCGCGATATATTTTTAGACAGGCAGATAGTAGACAAATTTCATGCCCATCGAACGAGTAAAGTAAAAAATCGTTTATAAAAAAAAAAAGAAAAATTTGTGAAAGACAAATAGACATTCTTTCAAGTAAAATATTTGATATAAGAATCTTTACTCAAAGATGTCATGAAAATAAGACAAACAAATGAAGCCTAAAACAGTTTAATACTGCAATATTTAGGTGCAATGGTTCCATTTTTTTGTTTTGCATTTTCTTTCAGATATGAATATTTTTTTTAATCGCGTGTTTAATTTTTGTAAAAGGGGGAAAAAGGAGCAGACGGGCTGAGAGGATTTGATGGAAGAAATGGTGCAATGGTAAGCTTTCTGTTTTTTATTTTTACATACTCATTTCCGTAATGCTATTAAATATTGCAATTAAATAAATTTCTAAAGTCAAAAATTAATAAATTTACTGTGTTTTGTAGTAATTTAATTTATAATCTAATATCTTCTCATTTATTTGTTATAATTATGTTGTAGTTCATTTGTATATATTTGCTGCTATTTTATTAAAATTTTAGGGACCGAAAGGACAAAAAGGCCCAGACGGTGATAAAGGAGAGAGGGGTGATCCTGGACCACCGGTAAGAATTAAACCTTATCTGGCATTAAAATTTTTTCATGCCACATATTGGCAAAGGATTCAAAATTGAATTTCATCTATAAAAGTGACGATGTTTATTTCAATAATCTATAAAATTTCTCATTTTATTTAACTGTTGATTCAATGAGTTTACCAATGAACAAGCGAGGAAATTATAAACTAACTGAGAATATGAATAGGAGGAAGAAAAACAGAATTCTGCTGTTACTGTGGTTTTGACTACCATTATTTAAAAATAATTAATTCACCTGCATTCTAACAACGACTGTTTTTACTGGCTGTTCTTAAGAAGCTAATCTTTATATCCAGCTAAGCAAAAAATGGGAGATAATTTATCTCGGAAGTTCTCCATAAAAGCAAGATGCTCCCTTTATAAAGAAGTTAAAATGGAACTTCTCGTTTAGATGCTAACCTTATTTCTATTTCTTCGGGCAATTTATCTCCATATACAGGAGTTACTATTGTCAGAATTTATCTTTTAGGTAAAATCTCAGTTCCTCTAATTAGTTAGTATATCCTTTTTTTGGAAGTAAGCTTTTACTTCTTTATTATAATTATTAATTATTTTTTACCCATGATACCACTAATTAACCTCAATGGCATCCAAACAAGAGAAACCTAATTTGACTTTTCGGATAGTCTACGAGTGATTGGATGAAAGCCAACATGAACAGAACAAATCAAACAGATACATTAGAGGCCTTCATACTTACCATATCTCTTTTTTAACAGTATCAATAAAATATAATTCAAAATTTACATAAAACTTGTAAGAATTTAGAAACAACAAAATTTACAATAAGATGTTGAAAATATAAAGTAATTGAAACTTAAAAGTAATTGAAAATGTGTCATTGGATAGACAACAGGTTACATTGATGTGCTTTTGTGGAAATTGTTCTATGTGTATTTGTCATGTTTAAAAGAGTCTGTGTTTGTGTTAAAGTTTTGATTAATATTCTGATAATGTCTTTAAACCAAATTTCAGAGCATTTTAACACCAATTTTTTTCTTAAACATTTTTATGATATTCATTAAATATTTGGAACTTAACTCTGTTGTCCCATGTTGCTCTCGAATATCGGATGGTTTTGCTTTGTAAATTCAAAACGTTTTCTTTAATAATATCCAGGTGAGGAATCCACGTCATTTTATGATCAAAAGTAATTCCAGAATGTTTTAATATTAGAATATGAAAAAATTTCTTTTTTGTAGAGTTATATAATGAATTGAAAAATATTTCAATTTACTTTTAAGTTTTATTTTAAAATCTTAATAATAAGGTTCTAGTAAAAAGTTGCTGACTCAAACATGACAATGTTACTAATTTCCCTCTTAGTAATCTAATTGCAATGATTATTTATAGAATGGATCCTAAACATGAGTCCTGGAGGATATTCATACATTAATTAAAATCAATATCATTATTTTTGTGATATAAATCATCTTATTATATAGAGCAGATATTAAATGCTTGCATGTATTTTGACTTTTTTTTACACTTTAAAAAAGGTATTTCTTGAGAAAAATTGGTACAATATATATCAATCAAAATATTTTCTACCATTTTCTACAATTTTTTCCCATATTCATCCAATAACTCTTGTTATTGATTGTCTTTGATTTTTTTTTTATTCTCCCTTTTGTTCTTTATCATTGATATCGAAATTACCATTCTGAAATCAAAAATGACATTGAGATATGACGGAGTAAAACATCAATATTTATTTCAAAAATTAATGTCGAAAATGCAATTTGGTGTTTACCATGATTGAGGTCTTTAAACACTGAATAACTTAATACTACTAAATGGAAAACTTTCAAAATGATAGCAATAAAGTAATAGTAAATTCAGTAAAACCCAAAGCCATCGTCGTTTATTAGATACTTCGCATATTTACCTACAAATACTGCTGATTAAAATGCAGGCATCTAGTATTTAGTGATTTACTTCTAGTAATATCTTGCCATTCGATGCTATTAAATGAATATGATTTATCAAGTGAAATAATGTAATTACATTCTTCTATTTTCGTCTTTCAATGAGTTTAGTCCAATGATATAAGTGTTTTTTTTTTCATCTGAAACTTGACTGCTTAGAAAGCATATTTCTTTTCTTCTCAAATTCATACATAAGCCTTTTAGCGATAGTTTTATCAATAACCTTTCCTAATATAGGAAGTAAACATATTAGTCTATAAGCAAGAGGTTCAGATACATCTCTTTGATATAGAATTGCATCTCTTTCAAGCATTCAGTACTTTTAAATATAAAATATCAATTGATCACAACTTTTATTGCTTAATTTTAATATATATGATAGTAATTTTCAGAAAAATTGCTAGAAAATGATAAATGTTCTTAAAATAATAAAATATTTAGAAATTATCACATAGGTAATAATAAATTATTAATTATTTGAAATTCTCTTGTTTTTTTCCCAGGGAAAAAGAGGTAGAACTGGATTTCCTGGGCCTACAGGTGAAAAAGGTCAAAAAGGTCATCCTGGACTGACTGGAACTGATGGTCGACCTGGTGTTAAGGTTGGTTGTTAATTTAAACTGTTATGCAGAAATAGTAGTAGTTAAACAATATATTCTTTACGGTTTCTGACTACGTTCAAAGGAAAAAATTTGAAAAATTGGATTTTTTTAAAAACTATTTGAAATTATGGTTTTTAAATATATTGTCAGCTATAATACAAAATAGCATAAATGCGACAAAATGATTTGAGAATTTAATATATTTAGAGAAATAGGAAAACTTATTGTAAATTTTAATGAAATTTAACCAAAACGATTAACATTCTACTCAAAATTGCAATGCAGCAATCTTATTTTTCTATGCACACAAGTTATAGAATATAATGATGAATAAAATGAACCAAAATCTAAGAAAAATGTGGAGATTCAAAGAAGTTACGGGTAAAAATATACGTATCTATGCATTTTCATTAATCCATGGCAATTTTTCTAAAAACACCTCAAAATAAAATAAGTATATCATCAACAATAAAAATTTTGGTTCATTTCATTGCCCATATCATTTAAAACACACTCTGAAATTTTTATGTAAATACCTCTAATAGTTTTTGATATACTATCATGTTAACGGAAAAGAATTTTTATGAAAATTAAAGTTTTGAGAAAATTGAAGTTAAAGACAAATTTTAGCTGAAAAAATATGTAGTCTTGAGTGATAGATCATGCTTTCTTAAGTTGATGAACTGCTTTGGAAAGTGGAAAGTCGAAACTACAAGAAAAAAACAAGAAAAAAAAAATCGCCAATGTGGTCGACAACCAGTGTTTTTAACGTAGTCGGATACCTTAAAGCAGAGGTGTCCAAACTACGGCCCGCGGGCCAAATCCGGCCCGCCAAGTGATTTTATCCGGCCCGCGGAGGGTTTTAAAACATAATGATGTTTTCGCCCAAACCTTTTCATTTTCATAAAAGTATATCGAAAAACTACGTGGCCAACAAAACGGAGTTGTACTTGACCAAACACAAATGTCTATCTCTTGCTATTGATCTTCAAGCAAACGAACAAATCAAGGACAAATACAAGGAAGGAAACTTAATAGATATTTATAAATGTTTGGATGCAAAAGAGTTTCCAAATTTGAAGAAATTTGCTCGTAAATTCATTTCAATGTTTGGGACTACTTACGTGTGCGAACAAACTTTTTCTCGAATGAAGTATCTCAAATCAAAATATAGAGCAAATTTATCTGATGATCACTTGCAGTCATTGCTTATGATTGGTGTAACAAATTTTGATCCCTACTATAAAGACATTCTTCAACAACAAAAAAACAGTTTCATCATTCGCATTAGAAGTTGCATGAAAATATTTCAATTTATATAAAATAATTATATAATTATACTTTGTTTGTTTAGTATTTTGTATTTTCAAGTTACAATAAAATAGTAATAATCAATAGTATTTAACGCTACTTTACTCATAATGATATTTTTCAATTTGTATATACATGTGGCCCGTATAACATGGATCTAATTTCGATCCGGCCCGTGCCGCGAAAAGTTTGGACACCTCTGCCTTAAAGCATTCAGTATTGTCTCAAATAAATTAATCAGTTAGATGTTTTTGACGAGTGTATTCTTCATGGAAAAAATACAACATTTTGCGTTATGACGAGTTTATTCAAGGACAATTCAATTATTTAATTATTGTATTTATAGTTACAAATTACATTTATGTAACATTTTGTATCATACTAGCCTCCTCAGCCAGATATTATAAAATGTAACGCGTTTAGATCATCCAATACTTCAAATAGAATTCATAAGCAAGACACTTTAATTACATCGCAAATGAAACTATTCTGCAATTTCTTATCCCGAACAAAGGAAATAGTGAAACGATAATTAATATCTCAAACTGTGTCCTATTTTTGCTCTTCTCAATGAGTTTTTGATACAATGTCACTCAAACTCGTTAATTATTGGTTTGACTTATCATGAAAAGTTTTTTGATGATTCACTATTCAGTTATTTAAGGACATTTTCATCCATCATCCTCTTGAGTTTTTGATTGCTGATTATAACTTTAGGAAGGTCGCTTTAAAACTTTTATCTGAGCATAATCTTACATCTGGGAAGCAGAACATTATCTGGTAGCATGATATTTATGCCGTGTGTCCATAATTATTTTTAAAAGATTTAATTAAAAATTAGTTTTAATAGTAATGTAGGTATTTTTCAAAATAATTAGTTAGTAAGTTGGATAATGATATGTACATATAAATAAAAACTGTCAACTATCAATTTGGATAACAAGTGTTAACTAAATATTTATCCACTTAACTTAGTTTCTCAACTGTCTAATTCAGTGGCATCTTCCGTTTTGAAGAAAATTGCCATTTTACTTCAATTAGAATGTTTTAGTGGAATACGAGTTAAAACTTATGCTTTGTTCGTTCAAAGCCAGATTAAGTTCTGAAACAATTCCAGCTGCAGGATCTGCCTTCCCTATTCTTCCAAAATCAAATTTTTTGTATTGATTTCAATTTAATGTTTATACAAGGGATTTTTAAGAAAATTATATGGCAAGTTGAAAAAATGAAATGTGAATTGTAAATCACTTTCATTTGATTTCAGTATATCAGCATGAAAAAAAGTTAGGTTTAAAAATAAATTAAAATAAAACGAAGAAAAATACGAAGAAAAAATTAGCGCATTCTAAATACTAAAATACATAGCTTTTCAGCGGTTTTATTTTCATTCAACTGATCAAAAATATTGAGCCAACATTAATCTTCAAGTTAATTAGGACACTAAAAATTCAAAAACAATTTTCTACTTCATGATAATTTTTATATGTTCGAGTACATAAGCCTTATAAATCAAAGGAAATAACATAAATGGCAAATTCGCAAGTCATATTTTAATTTTTCTTCTGTGATATATTGCAATTACTTCATTAATTAAGTAATTTTTTAAAATTCCTTTTGTTTATTATTTATATTTTGGGGATTCAAAGAATCACCAATTTTGACTTCAAATTTCTCACGCTTTTAATATTCTTTCAATGTTTATATTCAACACGAAAGTTTAAAATAAATATTTAAACCACACATGAAATTCCTTAGTGTTTTAAAAATTTAAAGTAATATCATTTATATATTGATGGATAACATAATTTTGTATCCAATTTTATAGTCTACAGTTTCGAATTCAGCTTATGAATGCAAAAATAAGATTATATGAAATAGATGAGATGTATATATATATATATATATATATATATATATATATATACACCGAAGAGCCATTACATTATGACCACCCTCCATCTATGAGAATGGGCTTGCCCAGGAGCAGAACCACTGCGCGTGCGTGGTTGATATTGGAGTATATAAAACGGGTATGCAGTGTCTTTCTAAACATAGTGCGATTAGCGACATAATGGGAAAAGCAGTGGATTTATCAGACTTTGATAAAAGTCAAATCGTTATGGCTCGGTGACTTGGAACATCAATATCAGAAACGGCGCGTTTAGTGGGCTGTTCACGTGCAGTTGTTGTGAGCACATATCAAATGTGGTGCAGGGATGGTGAAACGGCAAGTCGCCGGCAAAAAGTGTGTCGTCCACGGCGCATTGATTACAGAGGAGAGCAGAGATTGCTACGCATTGTTCGCCGTGACCGAAGGGCTACAACAACCGAAATCCCCACCAGCTACAACAGTGGTGACCCAGGCAATGTTTCTCAACACACTGTGCAGCGTACATTGTTGCGTATGGGCCTACGCTGCCGGAGGCCGAAGCATGTTCCTGCACTAACGGAACGTAATCGCCAGATGCGTCTGCTATGGGCCAAGAAACATCGGAATTGGACACCAGAGGAATGGAAGAAGGTTGCATGGTCCGACGAATCACGTTTTCTGGTCCATCACTTCGACGGGCGTGTGAGAATACGCCTATTTCCAAATGAACCCCTTGCTCCCGAATGCGCAGTTGGACGAAGACAAGCCGGTGTGGGGGTATTATGGTGTGGGCAATGTTTTCATGGAGCACATTAGGACCCATAATCTCCATAGAACAATTCTTGACATCTGGAAGTTACGTGAACATGGTTGCAGACCAGGTTCACCCATTCATAGCAACAGTGTATCCTGCGGGGGATGGCGTGTACCAACAGGATAATGTACCATGTCATAAGGGTGGAATCGTCACGGATTGGTTCGAGGAACATTCCAGTGACTTTCAAGTCATATCTTGGCGCCCAAACTCACCTGACATTAATCCAATAGAGAATTTGTGGTCCTACTTGGAAAACCAAATTCGTGCTGCCAAGCTACCCCCTCGCAATATGAGGGAATTGCAGGACCAGTTGGTGTGCGCTTGGTACCAGATACCTCAGACTACCTATCAGCACCTTGTGGAATCAATGCCACGGCGGGTGCCAGCAGTTTTGAGGGCTAAAGTGGGTCCTACATGTTATTAGCAGGGTGGTCATAATGTAATGGCTCTTCGGTGTATATCATTAAAATTCTTATGATTTTACTTAATATAATCTTATGAGTTAAAAATTATTTTCTGAATATGCACGATGTATGGGGCAAATCAATTAGTTTAATGAAAATTTCTTAACCTACAAATATTAAAAAAATTATTGTTGATTTCATAGTCTTATGTAAAAAAGCTCGATTCGGATGAACCTAAAGTTTTAACCAGTATATCTATTTAGAAGAAAAGTATACAAGCTAAAGCAATGTTAAGATAAAATTATTATTACTATAACAAATTCCAACATTTGTGAAATTCTATAAATATAGTGAAAATAAGTGGTAGCTGTAGAATAATTTTAATCAACTTGTCTTTCGTAAAATAAATTAGATAAGTAGAATAGCCTTATTTAATTATATAAATATGATGAAACTATATATAAAAAATGTAGCAAAATATTAATCTAAGATGGTAAGAACAGTTAATTAATCCTGTTTTAAATCTGAAATCTGCTCAACTATGTAATTCAGCAGGAATTATTTGCTAACTTACTTCAGATAATGTGCCATTCTCCTCATCAGATCGCGGTTGAAATGTACTAGTTCCATTTTAAAACTGACTGTATAATGTTTCTAAACTGTTTTCATTGTAACTACACTAAAGGTATTGAAGTGAATTTATCAAGATTTTTTTATAATTCGAAAAAAAAATTGCTTGCTTTAGGGGCCTCGAGGTGATTTTGGTCCTGCAGGCCCACCTGGTCCACAAGGTCCTATGGTGAGTTTGAGTTTTTGTTTTGTTTTTCAATTAGTGATTAGTTTCAATCAATAATTCTATTAATTATTTTTGATTTGTGTAATTTGCTAAATTGTTTATTAATTCATTAATTCAATTTGATTTTCATAATATTTTATCATTATACATGTCCAAATTTTATCTCAATAATTCGTTTATTATTTGAAATTTTGTGATCACCAGTTACAAAATTCGTATCTCAGTTTTGTTTTACTAGCAATCCTAATTTAGCTGAATGTTTGATGTTTTCATCACTAAATGCCACTTAATAACAGTTTGTACTACTTGCTATTTAGTTTTACTAACATCAACATTTTTAATGAATACTCGTGTTTCCTTTCTCCCTCTTTATATATTTCTTGGAATTTTCTTCAATAGTTAATTTTTCTCATTGTTTCTGAATTTTTATTTCATCATTAAACAGCAATATCTTTTTAAAATATAATTTGTTTTAGTTTACGTTAAAGACTCTTATTTATCTTGAAATTTCTGTATCTTCTGTTTTAAAATTTTTTGAAAATTTAATATTATAACTTCAAATAATTAATTGTATGTATAAATGTTATGAACTATATATCTAGAAAGTAAAAACTGTTTTTATATAAAATTTGATCTTAGGGTCCACCAGGACCGATTGTAGAATTCGGGAAACCAATCCCAGGTCCACAAGGGTTTCAAGGTGAACCAGGTGACAGGGGATTACCTGGCCGACCCGGTAAATATTTCCATTTCTTAATATTTTTTCATACCTTTATATAGCTGTAACCTTAACTGTTTTCCTCGGTCCTCTATTGGCCACTACCATGAACAATCAGTCGAAGTCTTGGAAATTGCGCGACTGAATGGCTTGTCTTGTCTTTGTGCTTGTTAAGTGTTTGAATGGGATTTATTAAAGAAATGTTACCAAAAACATATGTCCTGCCACTTCCTGCACGGATCTTAATAATCACATGATATCACACAGTTTAGTTTAATCTAGTTGTTTTGCTATCTTAAAGCAGTGTTAGGGACATTTGGGGACTACGTCGTAATTCTGAACCCCGATTAGATTATGAGCCGAGCTCGCAACTTGTCTGTAACCTTCGATTCTACTACCAAATAGGGCATTTGGTCCAGACGGTTTCAACCGCGCTTCAGACCCACTTACACGGCGGTTATATACCAAAATGAAACTCCAAAGTCGAGACCTTACAATCAGGCCACCGTGCCTTTTCGTATTCATACCATACTTGTACTTATCAAATATTCTTTGCAGTTGTAGCCTAATAAATCAATTTATGACAAATATATTATTTATCTGTTCAAGTAAACAATTATATTACTTGCAATTTGATTTTATTGAAAATGAAAATATGCATATACTTTAATGCAAATAAGTACCAATAGATTGTAATCTAAAGATGCATGTTTTATTTCCTTCCATATTTTATTTTGTTTTATTTTTATTTTAACATCCATTAAATGAGGTAAAAAAATAAATTGAATTAAATATACGCTGCAAAACTTATTTTGATAATATTAACTTTTAGTAAAAATCAAACAAATTTAATACATGCTAAAAGTCCAATTGAATTAGATGCTTTTAATAAATTAAATTCTTGTTACAAATCAATTAAACTAAATTCGTATTATAAGAATTAGTTAAATTCGTATTAAAAATCAGTTAAAATTAAATGCTTTATATAACAATTAATTAATTTAAATTCTTATTAAAAATCAGTTAAACTAATTTTTTATAAAAATTAATAAACTAAATTCGGGCACAAAAATAAAATTCTGAAAGTATATAAATATGTATTTTTACTAATATTTATTATGAATAAATATTGAATCTATTAAACGGTTAATGAAATTATTGAAAAAGGAATTCTTAATATTCGTTATAGTAATGTATGTGTGTAATTTAATATGAGATTCAAGTTTACTAAGAAATTTAATTATATAATACTTGTTAACTCTTGCATTAAAAAGTTATTAACTCTTAAAATTAAAATGTACTCAATTTATTGTATTGATAGATAAAGCATGCTTTTTAATCAAAATAAATCTAATTAACAATTTAGTTGTCAAGCTATTTACTCAAATATCCTAAATTTAGAAACTGGTGTCTTTTTTTCTTTCCTTTAATTGCATTCATATACGTTTTGTGATATTATTGATGATATTTTGCATTTTTCTCAGGAAAGCCTGGAATTCCCGGGGCTGTTGGTTTCCGAGGTGCTCCCGGATTACCAGGACAACCAGGAACACCAGGAGAAACTGGTCCTCTTGGCATGAGTTTCAAAGGAGAGCCCGGGGAGGATGGTAAGGAATAAATAAAATGAAATGGCCTTGCTTCATCATGAACGTTAATAATGCTTCACCCAATCTATAATTAGATATCTTCTTATCTTTAATTATGTCGTGTTCATGTAGCATTGAATCTATGACACTTGTCATGCGCTTAATTTGTAGAGAAGTGGTCGGATTTAATTTACATGAATGAGTAGGTCATAAGTGTAGAGATTCTTTTTATATGTAAGAAATTCTTGTACTTACAGAAATGTCATGCAGAACCTCTTGCAGAAATGTCATTTCTGGGACCTTTCAATGAAAACATGGTTTTGTTTGATTTTGACCCATGCTCTAGATTTAGTGTCATTTTGAAAATTTCACTATATATTATGAACACAAAAATTGAGCAGAGCATTGCTTATTTTTTAAGAAGCTTTTTACGAGTACTTACACTCTAAAAGAACAATTAGCAAATACAGGACTACATGTCACTTTTGGGAAGAAAACCCAAAAGGTTATGAGTGGTGAACACTTTGGCGAAAGAAAAGATAGACAGGAAAAAATTCTAGTTAATGTCAATAGCCATTAAGGTTATCAGTGAAAAAGATTGCATTTATTTTTTATTATTTTTCATATAAGAAATAAAATCCTATTTATTCATTTCTCATTTATACTTTTTATTTTCTTGTATACGTAGTATAGAGAAAGTATTGTAATCGTCAAGAAGTTCGAACTCGAGATTTTGACGAATCCTTAAGTTTTTGACTTCCCTGAGTTCGATAAACACATTTTTGGAAAATGTCCATTAGTCCATCTGTGACAAAGATAATACAAAAACGTTTTTAAGCTAGATTCCTGAAATTTGAAATACAATCTTCATCAAATTTGCTGCATTCTATAAAATTCGGAGTAATATCTATTCAGAGTAAGTCCGTATGTTCGGCTGTTTGGATATAAGTTAAACGTTGATTATTAAGCGAAGAGAGACAGATAGATAAAATTTGGTGCTCAGATAGAACATGTATTCTGTGGACATCTGTCACATTTTGAGTCACATCCGTCTACGAGTTCAGCTGTCGCGGGTTTGTAATTTTTGTCGGTTCAGAAACATGTAAAACGATAATTCAAAAACTCAATGACTTAAATATATCGAATATTTGGTATAGGATTTTATAATTACAAGTGCAATTTTGTGTTAAATTTTTATTTCAATCGATTGAGAAAAAAGGATCTAAAACAAACAAAAAATCGATTTTTGTATACCGTTAAATACATGTCAAGAATTAATCGATAAATAAATCATCAAGAATGACACGATAGACTGATTAAAATGCTAAATTGAGACAAAAGTTAATATTTCATAATTATTGTACTGCAGTATCATGTAAAGCTTTCTATGGCATGACTAGTTTATTAGAGTGTATGTGAGAAAATGTTTGGAAGACTGCTCCCTCTTTTAGAAAGATAATCAAAATCGTGAGACAGTGATTAATTTTTTTTAAATTAAATGTCTACCTTCACGCTTATAAATTGTATGAAGTAAGTAATAGTGTATATTCTATATTCAAGATATGTATTAAATATGGTTTTTGCTCTTTTATGATAAGTTTTTTAATTTAGAAAAGTAATTATTGTTTTACGTACTTTACAAAATTATGTTTATTATGCTAGTATTATTTTTCTGTCTTTATTATTTGAATGACTTTGTATTATTAGTATTATGTTTATATTAATCAAACTTGTTTATAAAATTGTATCTATAAACTAATGATTAACGTAAAAATGATTTTTAAATTTTTTAAATTTATGCTTATAGACAAAACAAATATTTATTGAGTCTCTTAAGTTCATATATCTTTAACCACAGACAATTTAGAAATTCAATGCATCTATTATTTTTTATTTGTTAAGTCTTCCTTTTTTGTTACTTTTTGTTTCACTTCTTGCTGAGAGAAGGTCTTTGAATCATGATTCTCATCTGGTCGTTTCCCTCCTGATGGATTTATAAAAATTATAATACAAAAATATAAAAATAACAATACAAAAATATAAAAGTAACAATACAAAAATATAAAAATAACAATACAAAAATATAAAAATAACAAACATTTATTTTTTACTTGTTTGACATTATTTTCAAATAGTACTGAAACTGTAAAAACCTGAAAAGGGTAATATTTAATTATTCATTTTGTTTTCTTTTTCCTTATTATTTTTTGATTGAATAAAAAAAATGTGTTACTCGTTCTTTATAATTTGAGAACAATATTATGGAAATCTTTATTTGAGATACTTATTATTCTATGTTGTGTTTCTATAAAGCCTTTGGCGAGTATTTTTAAATTACTACATTTATTTGTTTATAAAACATGGGAAATTAGAATATGAAAATTAAAATCGCATATCAATTTAGAATCTGTGCTCGAAAGTATGTTTCCAAATATTCATTCTCCGAATTCTTTAGAAATGTCTTAATTCATTTAAAGTTCTTAACCAGCTAAAACTGGTTTGAAAAAATCACGAGACTATCAAATTACGCATGGGTTGATATGTAGAAAAAAAAACGGATTTTTTTTCATCTCAAAATCATTTGAGCTAAAAACTTTTTTGCCAGCCAAGAAACTGAAACTGAAATTTTAAAAAAATTATCATTAAATTACAGAGAGAGAGAGGGATACAGACCAATAGCGAAGTCTTCTTATTGTTTGAAACCGTTTAAGCTGATTAATGACTTAAAATTATTTAAGACAAATGTGACAAAAATAATAACGTTTTCACATAATAACAAGAAATTTGTGACCATAGATTTCTTTATATTTATATATTTATTATAATCAAAAAATTGTTATTTAGCTTCATCGCAGCAAAAACTTTTGTTATACCTACTTATACTTTTGTTATACCTACTTTTGCTGTACCTTTTCTTTATGCTGTAAAAAATTCCTGTACTGACTTATATTCAATACAAGATAAAATTTATCAAAATGTTTTATTTCTAAGAAAGATGTATAATCTACAAACATTTTCCTTATAGTGTTTTGAATAATAATTAAATACTAAGAATGTACCTAAATTTTATGAATTTTCTCTTTTTTATATAATATTCATTAACTGAAGTATTAATATAAACTTTAAATTCTGAGCAAATTACTTTAAAATGAGTTTTTTCGGAATATAAATAAATGATTCTTTTTTATTTTAAACTCTTTGTTGACATAATATTTAATATTCCAGTCCTTTTCTTTTAACATGGATATATAGTATTTAATATAAATAATATGTATTAATACAAATTTTAAATTCACAGGAAATTACTTTAGATCGCATTTTTTCGGAATATTAATTAATGGTTCTTTTTTATTTTAAACTGTATGTAGAAATCACATTTAATATTTCAGTCTTTTTCTTTAAACATGGATATATAATATTTAATATAAATAATTTTTATTGATATACATTTAAGTACTAAAATAAATTTTTAAATTCAGAGGAATTTACTTTAAGTTACATTTATTGTAATATTAATTAATGATTCATTTGTATTATAAACTTTTTGTAGAAATCATATTTAGTATTTCAGTTCTTCATTTGAAATATCTATGTATTATTTAATATATATTTGGTGATACAAACTTTTAAATTCAGAGGAAATTACTTTAAATTACATTTTTTGAAATATTTATTAATGATTCATTTTTGTTTTAACTTCTTTGTAGAAATCATATTTAATATTTTAACCCTTTTTTTAAACAAGGATACATGTATTTTAAATAAATAATAGATATTAACATGTATTAAATATTATTATTAATTTAAATTCAGAGGAAATTACTTGAAAATACATTTTTCCCCAATATTAATTGATCCATTTTTATTCTAAACTGTAGAAATCGTATAATATTTCAGCCCATTTTCTTTGAACATGAATATATAGCATTTAATATATATTTGGGTATTATTATAAATTTTAAAATCCGAGGAAATCTCTTTAAAGTACATACTTTTTCTTCAAAATATTAATTAATGATTCGTTTTCACTTTATACTTTTTATAGATATCATATGTAATATTTCAGTCCTTTTCTTTAAATATGGAGATATAATATTTAATATAAATTATAGATATTAATATATATTTAGGTATTAATATAAATTAAAATTAAGAGGAAATTACTTTAAAATGTATTACTTAAATGTATTAATGATTCATTTTTATTCCAAACTACTGAATTCATATTTGATATTTCAGTCTTTTTTTTAATATGGATACATAGAATAATTTAATGTAAACAATAGGTACTAATATATATTTAGGGATTCATATAAATTTTAATTCGGAAGAAATTAAATTTCAATTTTTTTAAATATTAATTAATGATTCGTTTTTACTTTAAACTCTTTGTCGTAATTATAAATAAACCTGTCCTTATCTTTAAACATGGATATATAGTAATTAATATAAATAATTGGTATTAATATACATTTAGATATTATTACAAATTTTTTAATTCCGAGAAAATTATTTCTTTAAATTTCAGTTTTTCGAGATATTTATCAAAGATTCCTTTTTATTTTAAACTCCTTGTCGAAATCATTTAAAATTTCAGTACTTTTCTGTAAACAAGAATATATAGTATTTAAGATCTGTTAATGTAATAAAAGTTTTGCTAGAAATTCATTGTTTCTAACTATTTGTTCACACTCCTTTAGGTATAAATGGATTACCTGGTAGACCTGGATCACCAGGATTTCCTGGACTTCAAGGTCCACCTGGGTCGAAAGGAGAACAAGGAATAAATGCAACTGGACCACCAGGATTGCCAGGAAGACCCGGATTTGATGGAAGTCCAGGATTACCGGGACCTATTGGAGATCAAGGGCCAGCAGGTCAAAACCATGATTTTCTTCTATTCCGATTAGTAGCTATCGATTACAAATTTAACAGTATTTTCAAATTTTAATAAATATTGCTTATAAACACATCAAAAAACAAAAAATAATAAGTAAAAATCGAAACGGAAGGATAAAAAAAAGACAGAAAGAAGCTCAAATGTTCGATAGAGGAGAAATAGTATAGAAAGACATACTCATGAGTGATTGTGCTATTGATAATAGCAGATTTATTCTTTTTTCACTTTCTGAATTTTTTGGAATTTTTGAGTGAATTTCTCGATTTATAGTATGTTGAATATATTCAAAATAAATATCAAAAAGCATGAAACGTACGAATTATATATTGATGGAATATAAAAAGTTCCTAAGTAACGATGGCCTAGATAGTTTAGCTTATCGCTTTCAAAGGCATATTATTCAACATTTTAGAAAAAGGGTATCAAATAATCTGTACTAAGTTATACAAATCTTTATCTGTAAATCTTATCATCTTCCAAAGCTTACTTAGGATATGCGTACTTAGGGTAATAATTTAATATCCAAAGAATAAAATGAAAAATAATGATTGCCAATCAAAATATTTTGTTATTTATTCCAAATTCAAATTTAATTGCAACAATTTCTAAAACTTTATCCTTGTTTAGGAAAATTTATGCACTGTAACTGTTAATAACCAAATGTTTACATTTAATTTACATTTTAATATCACCCATTCAATATTTTAGAAGGAGAGTAATAGCTAATCCACGCTTTTAAAGTACCAAAATATGTCCTTACATCCCCTGAGTAGGAACTTGTTTAATTTCAATTTCCTATAATGAAATAAGTTACTAATGAAATTAAGCTTTTTATGTTGCTCAAAATATACTGGAATTGGAATAAGAACTTACTGAAATTAATTTCTTTAAATAAATGGGTTTCTCATCTTGAATTAGCTATCAAAAGCTTAAAATCATGAATAGACCTTATAGAGTGGGGTGAGTCAAATAAATAAAACACAATAAAGGCGCATTAAAGAAATTCAGAGTGTGTTAAAAAAATAAGGCTACATGATTTTTTATTGATGTTTTGTATTGATTGTAAATATGAGCATTTTCACCTTAAATCCAGGATATTTTCCAACTAAATTAATATTTTATAATTTGTCTAACATAATTATATCATTTACTATTTGTTAGGGTATTTAAAAATGTGCGTAATAATCAAAATTGTGTTAAAATGTCAATATGAGGGGCCAGAATTTATTTTTCCATGAATTAGCATACCTCGGCTTCCAGAGTGTCACTATTCAATTTTAAAGCTAAAAAAATATCAAAATTACTAAACCATCCCTTTAATCTTTAAATTGTAAAATAATAAAAAAGTTGCTGCAAAAATATTTTAGAGTGCACATATTATATAAGTAGGATATGTTTAACTTATTTATGCATTCTTAGCAATTTATTTTTAATTAATTAATTCTTAGTAATTTAATTATAACTCGTAATTCTGTGTAGCACATACTTATAAATTCCATGTAAAGCATTCGAAGCTGTAGGTTTCCATTTAGAGCTAGTAAAATAGCATGCTACTCCTTAATAACCTATCAAATAAAAATTTAAACTTGCTTATGCCAAACGCTGATTTCAAGATTTTAATTTAAACTATTTATAACAGGAAAGAGAATTTCTTTATTCGGAAATTTTCATGATAATAGTCGTTAAAGATGATAAAAATATCTAATTTTTCATATTTTTCTTTATCTGTAATTAAATTCCTAGAATTTCCTAATATGTATTCCTTCGTTCGATTATAACGCCCTTTTATTTTAGGTGACAAGGGCTACCCTGGCTATGGACAGCGTATTGTAGGACCGCCAGGTGAACCTGGTAGGCGTGGATTTCCTGGAGAGCCCGGTGATGCTGGTCTACCAGGACGTGATGGCTACCCTGGAGCGAGAGGACCGAAGGGAGATGACTGTGGAGTGTGCAGGCCAGGATATCCAGGAGTCAAGGGTGACAGAGGGGATGATGGAAGACCAGGTAACGTAGAGGAGAATTCTTGCATTTGATTTGTATCTCATTGTTTAAAATGATGCTCTTGTGCCAGATTATTTCCAATGTCTTTTCATTTCAGGTCAAAGAGGTCCCCATGGTTATCCTGGATACCGCGGTCCATCAGGACCGAAAGGAATACCTGGTTTCCCTGGAATACCTGGATTTAAAGGGGCACCGGTAGGTCCTTATTGTGTTTGCACAGATCTAGGTTATCTAGTTTGCACAGAAGGGGGAGGGATAGTAGCAAAATCTTCCGAGTTTAGTTTAAGGGAAATAATTCTTACTTTTTTTCAAGGATATTTTATTTTTTTCAATGCAATGCATCATTTTCACAACCATTTGTCTTTATATAAAACTTGCATAATCGAAATGTATCAATGGAAAGCAATAAATGACCTAAAATCAGATTTTCTGCCACAATATGTTACGTGACTTGGCCACTGAAGGAAAACATTTGTCCTTTAACTAGCCATTGCAGTCATAATTCGTTAAGAAGAGCTGTGAATAGTGTATTGGGGGGGGAAGATATTAATACTTGCCCCAGGAGCCCGTATCAGCTGTAAGAGGCCTTATATAAGACTTCAACTTACACAGACTTGATAGAATGTTTTTTTCCTAAATAATCTTATAGTTAATACATCCTTATATGCAAATAATGACATTCTGTGAGAAAAGAGAACACTCCCAGGAATTCTTTTGTAGTTATAAGCAATACATTTTTATTATGTGCGTTAGAATGTTTGAGCGATACGATTCTATTTTCATAAGGGCTATCATAACCAATTCAACTTGCCTCATAGATTTCTAGTGATCTAGTCATGTGTCGCGATGACATTGATGAAACTAATAGAGAATACATATTGATTAAATTTTAGATATTTGCTGAATTTTAAATAAGTACAGAAATTCTGATGCATCAGATAAATAAAAATCAGTCTTATTCGCTTCTGTAATCAGTATAACAAAATTTCTCAGTTTCTCATATTATATGAACTATCATCAGTGAATGAGAGATTAGCTGAATATAGATGGCTAATAATTTCGCTATCGTGACTTTAATTCCATTGAATATTTGATCCGTAAAATTAG
This sequence comes from Argiope trifasciata, assembly GCA_026543055.1. NCBI lineage: Eukaryota > Metazoa > Arthropoda > Arachnida > Araneae > Araneidae > Argiope > Argiope trifasciata. The sequence goes on from JAPMOQ010063219.1 coordinate 1,094,214, forward strand.
TAATTTATGTTACAACCGATATAATTTCTATTTATAGAATTTCTTTTTTGGTGACAATTCTCCGTTCCTACAATTAGAAAACAAGTATTTACATTTAAATATCATCCATCAAATACTTTAATATAAAATATTTAGAATTTTACGCTATATGAAATAATTTAACAAAATAAATACTGTTAAAGAAATTTGATTTCACTGCAATTTACTGTACTAATTTCATTAAAATGGTTTTAAAGATTAAATCAAGTAAAATTTATTGATCAAATGTTTCTCAAGTCAGATTACAAACATTTCCTGAAGGAAATTGGGAAAATAAAAATTGCTTTCGCAAATTTGAAGAATACTCAAGAAAGCATTTATAATACTTAGTGAGAGTAAAAAGATTATTTAAAAAAATTGATAAATAATAACGAAAAAGGAAATGAATAATCACAGAGATCTTCCAGTCCCATTGTTTCAATGACTCGAGACGTGATTGAATCATAACCATTTTTAAAAAGCTTTTGCAATTTTTGTTGCTGACACCATACGATGCTTGTTATGGAGTCTTTTTTTTTTTTCATGTCGATAGGGTCTTAGAGGCCTAGATGGCAGTGAGGGATCTCCGGGACTTCCAGGAGAACCCGGAGATTTGATATTACCTCCCGGAACGAAAGGTCGCAAAGGGGTAACTGGGGATGAAGGATACCAGGGCGCACCCGGATTCGATGGAACACCGGGACTTCGAGGAGAAGATGGCTTTCCAGGACTTCCCGGAAGAAAAGGAGAACCGGTAAGGCTTCAGACAGATACGATTTCTCTGAAAATAAAGAGGTTATTCTAATTTTTGTGACCTATCGGCTCATTTTCTGATTAATTATAATCGAGCTGATATTTTATGTTTCAAAATGATTGACCATGCAATTCCATAAAAGGCAGGACATTTATTTTAATTTTAGTTTAATTTTTGTGCAAAAAATAAAGAAAATACTTTTGCTATATGCAAATAAGAATTATAAAATTTCTTGACTGAGAGCTGATGCTTCATTTTTTACAAGAAAACAAATTAATTTTTTGAATTAAAAATTGAGGAGTTTCGCTATAAATTAGGAAACAAATTTAAAATTATATAATTTATTTTTTAAATTATATATCCATTTATAAAAAATGAATGAAATAAGTGAAAATATAAAACTTTGGTTTTTACATCATAGTTTTTTTTTATCTATCTCTTTTCTTATATCACATATTTTAGGTTATTCATTTTTATAAGTTGTAATATTCTACTAATTAATTAGTAATATGATAATACTATAAGTTCATCCTTTTCTTTTTCAAATTCATATCAAAATCTAAGGAAAAACATTTTTAAAAATACGGAAAATATGAAAATATATTAATATTCCTACCCAAACCAATTTTATTATTTTTTAACCATATTTCTCTGTAAAATATCAGGGAACCTAATAACCTAATTTCTTAATTAACCGAAGTTCTAATAAAAATTCTAATTTAAGAAGATAGTACTTAGCAACAATCAAATCAAGTTACTAAAGTAGAATAATTTTTTTTTGTTTTAAATGCTAGTATATCAAGAAAATTTTACTATATATAATGAATAGGACCAAAGGCTATGTATAAGAAATTCTTGCCGTAATTTTGCCATTATTACATTTCCTTATTCAAACACAATCAAATACGTTTTCTTACGCGTTTAAAGACATTTTTCAATCCGAAGTATATTAGATTATACAGCATTACGTAATATATCAGAAATATGTACGAATTTCCAATTGTTTAGAAATTACCCAGTTGGACTATGT
>JAPMOQ010063219.1:1098493-1227309 GCA_026543055.1 Argiope trifasciata
TGTGTGTGTGTGTGTGTGTGTGTGTGTGTGTGTGTGTGTGTGTGTGTTGGCGCTCTACAAGCCTACGGCTACCAAATTTCGTACATATATACCTTGAAGGTCGGGGATGTGCACTTTGGAGCCCATTTTTCGAATTTGAATTAATTAAAAATTAAGCAAAATTTCGGTGTTTTTCCAATACACCTTCAGAAATTATTATCGCACAAAGATGATTTTTACATCAAATTAAAGATAAAAAAAGCTTTCTAATGGTATCAGTGTTTCAAACATATAATTTAAGCTTCTATTTGTACCGAATTTTTAAAGAAATATTTGAACTATATTTTTCACCGATATATTTCGGACAAAACAATTAAATTTAATTTGCACGAGCAGGTTACGAGTAAAAGGGAAAAAATTATCCTTTATCAGTATGTTGCCATCAGATTGAAAAAAAACTCAAATTAAAAAAAAAATAATTACTGCATTTTAGGCATATAAAAGTGTAATTTACAGCATGTGTCTGCATGAAATTAAATAAATATGAAATACGTTTTTTCTAAATAAAATTTTTCAAGGTCCAACGGCTAATTTGTAAAGTTTTAATGCTAAAACATCTATAAAAAAAGATGTAAATGAAGTAAATAACTACATAGCATGTAACATAAGTCTATAAATGCTTTAAAAATGAAGAATGTTTAGCTTTGAAATAAAAATAAATAAATTTCAATCAACTCAGTCTCTAAAACTGACTGATTTATGAATATTTGAAGATCACTATTCAATAAAACGGGGAATTTTAAAGCACTTCATCGACCATTCCAAAGATGATACCCAAAACAACGCCCAGGATTTCTCAAGACTGACTGACCTAAGAATGCAAATGTTGAATGTTCCAAAAATTTATATTTAAAACTTCGTAAGTCGATCAAATTTGATAGCAGAAGATAGAAACCATCATTTATTTATGTAAAAGTTGAAGTATCAAGAATATTCCATTTAATATGATTCCTTATAAATAAAACATGTATAAAATTTAGATTTAATATTTTTTAAATTATGCTTATTGATTAAAATAAAATAAAATATTATTTGCATCATTTAAATCTTTTTGAAAGTAAAACTGAATTTTATTATGAATCTAAGTAATTTTTGTTGAATAATTCTTGAAATATTACATAAATTATTTTAACTATTCAGTAGTGCACATAATGATTTTCTTTTACTTATATTTAAAAAGATGCTTGGTTTAGGTAAAAAAATGTTTTTATATCAATTTTCAGTTTAATCATTTCCACTTAAATTTAAAGTTTAAATTTTGTCAGAACTGACAGATAATTAGAGAGACAAATAGCAAATTACGTGCTTAAGACCTTTATAACTGCAAAAGGGAATTATATGACTATTAAAATTTGAACCTTAAAAATATCTTGCTGAAGTATCTATTAAAAGACAAATCACATAAAGTATTTAATTGACAATGACGTTACATAAAGTATTTAACTGACCATTTTTAAGAGTACTAAGATTGGGATAGGCTGGTCGCCAAAGGCGGCTAACTCATAATAAGACAATAATAGGTATTTGTTATACATTCGTATTTCAACTTTCCAAAGGTCTTGTGACCTATTGCAAAAGCGGTTTTTCCGACATTAAAAGCAGTTTAAGAAATTGAGATACTGTAAATATAAAAACATAGGTAATTCATTTATAGAATTAACATTGCTGTACATGTGTAAGCCTTGTAAAAGTATTCTTTGAAATTAACAATTTTAGTTTCATGACTTATCTGAATTTATATAGGCAATATGGTTTATTATTAATGGGGTTTTTTTTTTTTTTTTTTCAAATTTTTGCGTTGTAGGAACACCAGGAATAGATGGAAGGTCAGGATTTCCAGGATCAAAAGGACCGAAAGGAGACGCAGGTTTCCCAGGTGTGATAGTAAGAGGGCCAGAAGGACTAAAAGGTTATCCGGGAATACCAGGAGCCGCTGGAATTGATGGACCACCAGGACCTAAGGGACCTCGCGGAGAAAATGGCCAGTATGGATTACCTGGTACAAAAGTGAGATTCAAAATTTTTTTCTACTTTTTAGCATTAAAATATAATTTGAAATATTTTTATACATTGAACTTTTATGGCAGGGAATCCTATTATAGAATTTTCATATGAAACACATTATCATGTATTAAAGTCGGTTTATTTTTCGCAACTCTTTCTTCGTTAACTCTGTACTGATGCAGACGAGACCAGGAGTCCCGTCTTCACGGGGTTGCCAGAAACTCTGAACATTACACAGGGAGAGCGAGCCTGGATTCCAACCAGGACGGTTGCAGAGAGGGCGATGGAGACAGAAGGAAAGTCTTTATCCAATAGTGTTTCGGGCTAACAATAGAATGAATTTTCAAAATGTCATTGGCGTGATTTTTTTTTTTTTTTTGTATGTGCTGTATTTATCTGTATCTGTGGTTGATGTGTGTGTTTCGTCAGATTAAACGGAAAAACCCAAAACTGGGTGTGGCACTTTTTTTTTCAAATTTCACAACCAAATACAGTACAACTCTTTCTGAAGCAAAAATCAATTGCCAATCAATCAAAAATCAAAGTTAATTTAATTAATACATAAATTCATAAGAAAAATCAAAGTTGTGATGTTATTTGTTGTATTCATTATAAACTAAAAATATCTTTAAATAAATCCTAAAAAAACTATCACTTGATAATCCTATTTGTTTCGTCTAAAACCTATTGCTCTTGAAAGTGTTAAGCGCTTTAAAACAGCAGAGGAATGTGTTCTATGAAATAAAAACAGTCTTCAGAATTTGCCTATTATTTTATAAAATTTGTTTTCTCTTCATCATTTGTTGGCTTTTTGAATCCTAAATATACAAAAAAAATTTTACACCGGAGGAGACACAAGAACAAGGCAAAATTAGATTGAAAATTATGTTTAGAAGAAATATCCGAATGGCATGAAAGGGGCTAATCGCAACCGTTTTAGTTAAATTTCAACATGTGACGTTGAAAGTTTTGAATATATACAGAAAACTCGCAACAGTTAATGAATACTAGAGCGGATGACATTGATTTAGATTACACAGCCTGACAGCACTAGAAGGTCTACGAAATGGCAAGTGTTTTCTTAAGTTTTCCAAATTATAAATACCTCTATAAAGAGCACATAGCTGCATGTAGTAAGAACTTTGAACAGTTTTCAAACAGGAAATAAACATGCATTATCCAAATGGGATTCATCGTCTGTTATGCAGTTTTCATCCATTATTAGCTTGCTGTTTCTCTGTTTTCCCATTCGTCCAACTCATTAGGGACACCATTTCTAGTAGAACATTCTTATATTATTTCAGAAGTGTTTTTTTTTTTTCGTTCTACCTCCTGTAATGAGATGTATAGATACTCCTCTTGTATTTATACCACTGCTTCTGAATCGTCTTATTTTTGTTTTTAAAAATTTATTTACTGCCATGGCTAAATCAGTTATATCCAAATTTTTTCTACTCTTAACTCCTTGATTAGTTTTATTTTTATTATTATTTCTGAGTAACCTTTATTATCATGTCATAGAGACTGCTCTTTTTCCGGAAACGATTTTATCAATAATGTTAATGCAATGTTTTATCAATAATGTTAACGTTAATAATGTTATCATAATGTTACGGCCCTTAATTAAATTATTTAAAATGTTGTAGGTTTGAAAAAAACTATATTTTAAATTTAATGACGCTCTAAAATAACTAAAAACAGCATTCAAATAATCCAACACTAATTTATGGAGAAAACCTAATAATAATTTGTCTTGATAATACAGTGCCATTTAATACTTTTAATTAAATAATAAAAAGAAAAATTAAAACATTTGAGAGAATTCAAGATCTTTTTGAAAAACTCTGATTGAAAAAATAGAGTAATAATAATGGACAAATAGTGGAACCCAGTAAAGTTTCAACTTTAATGAATAAGAATGAATTTTCGAAGGAATGGATAACTCCTGCATTTTCAGGCTGCGGATGAATGAAAACAATAATTGATCTATTTCTATATCTTAATCTATTCCTTCCTTTTTCTTGTTAACTCTAAGGGAAAATAACTCGACTATCAGTACTGAATAAACAATGGAATCTAGTAAAGCTTCCATTTCTGTTTTCCACTCTGCATTGTTGGGCAATGGATGGATGGCAACAAATCATTGATCTATTTCTACTACTTTTTTTTATTTTGTAAATAACTTTTGCATACCAAATTTCATTTTGCATACGAACTGTGTGAACCGGAGTTCTGATATTTAATTTTTATTTTAAATTTTTGTGTTCCGTACTTTCCGCTATAACCAAGATCGCATTCTCTTATCTCTACTGATTCACCTTGTACTCCAAAGAGTGCTCACACATATGTTCAAATTTTATGACATAAAAAAATTATCAGGTCTGAAAGTAAAACTCTATTTAAATCAAAAAGATTTTATTAAATGTAGAATTTGAAACTAAAGCTAGATGGCCTGACTTTGTAATGACTTCAAAGATTTGAATTAAGGTGATATTAACTTTTCTTTTTCTAGGGAGATAGTGGTGAACCAGGAGATGACCTTTTCGGTGGCTATCCAGGATTACCAGGACCGCCAGGTCTTAAGGGCGAAAGGGGTAATCTGGGACTTCCTGGAAGACCAGGATTTGCTGGAGAAGTAGGATCTCCTGGAGAACAAGGTTTGAAAGGTAAGAAAATTTATCTTTTGATCGTAAAATGTCTCTAGCTTCTTCAATGATTTTATAAATCTTAAATCCAGAATTTTTTTACATAGTTCTTTTTTGCATGCTTTTACATAAATATTTGTTGATATAAACGACTAAGTTTTGAGTGAGCTGAATTACGATTGCCAAAGGAATTAAAACGAATTTTAGGCTATCACATTTAGTCAACCACAACAAATCCTGTCGATACTGCTACGTTCAGTGGTGGCAGGGTCGTCGGCTGTATGCAAGAAAAAGAAGGCTATCACATTTATTTTCATACATTGACGAAACTTGTTTGATCTCTGTTTTTAAAGGATTCTTCAAAGCTGTTGGTATTTCTGTTAACTGAAGATTTTATAGCTAAAAAGAAAATTATTAATTCCAAAAATAACTGATAAATATATGTTTAAGATTATTTTTATTACATTTTTCTTGATAGATTATTCAAAAAATTGTGAAATGAAATAAACCAAATTCCTGAGCATTTTTCTTAAAATAGAAATGTTAAAATATCAAAGAAATCAGTATCAATTAGTATAAAAAACAATTTGACATTTAATTTTTAATTAAAAATTAGTAACTGCCCAGCAGCGGTTTCCATGATTACATCAAAAAATTTATTATCATTTATTGAATAGTAATTAAGTTATTTAAATTTCGTTAGAATGAACAAAAGTAAGCTCTGCTGAAAAGCATCACTGCTCAACATGGGATACACCATAGTAACCTCACATGTGCAATGCATTAAACGGCTGTGTCTAAAATATATAAATCCTTTAACTCAAATTTTCAACTCACTACAATTGATTTGTATTAAGTTTAAATCTTAAAATCTATACCCATTATATTTGTGTAAAATTATTATCTTTATATTTTATTTTCATTTATTTGATTAGCAAGTGTTTCTTTATTTATTGAATTTCAAACATTTTGTAACTAACTGGTTGTGCATTTTAGGTTTGCCAGGTCTTCCTGGATTTTACGGTGCGGACGGTCCAAAAGGCGAACCTGGAGATACTGGACCAGGAACCAAAGGTGAACCTGGATTCCCTGGTCCACCCGGATTACCAGGTAAGCATTTGTACTTAATATGAAAATGCAGACTTGTCCAAAATTTAATATTGAATCATTTTTTTTAAGTTTTAAAAAAAGTTTTACTTGAATACAATAACAGCTTGCGTGTAGAGACATTAGAGCGGAAACAATGATTCATTTTGTTACAACTTAAAAACTTGCTTTCAGTACTTTCGTAATAGTTGGTAATATCTTTTTATTTATATTTCATGTATTTTGTACGCATTTAGAAGTTCATTGGAAACATTTCCTTGCTGATATTCCAGCAATTGTACGCATTTAAACATTTCGTATAACACTTGCCAACATCTCTTTATTGACATATTGTATATTATAATGCTTCTAAATTTTAAAAAAAATTATTCATTCATCACATCTTTTAAACATATTAATAATGAAAATCTATTGCACAACCAAATTGTAAGTTAAAATGAGAACTTAGAGAATCTTCTTTCTGTAACTCGGTATTATTCGAAAATTTAATTTTTATGCATGGAGAAATGACAGTTATAAAACTAAAAGAGTTATCGGGACTACAGATAAGTAACCTAACCGAAATCAGGAAGAAATCAAAAAATTAGCTATTTTCCTTCCCATTTTTTTATTTCCTCTTCATATTTGTTATTTGATATACATTTTTTAATATTTTCCACTGATATTTATGTGATCTTCTTTAATTTTTTTGTAAGAAATTATTCAGACAAAGATATTTGCTCTGTAAAGAGGAAATAAGCTGTTCTAAATGCATATTAAAATAGTATTTTTGCATTAACTAGAATCAGAATAGAATAAATGGATATTAAAGGTTAAGCTTATTAATTTAAACGAAAAAAAATATTCTCTGACATTTAAACGAAAATATATTAGTTTAATTGTGATTAAAAAGAATTCTTTTAAATTCAAGTTCTTAAATTGATGTATTCTTAAAAATTAAAATTTTATTTTTAAAATTTTATTGTAAATTAAAATTTATCCTTAAATTTAGTTTTACACATAAATTCAGATTTTATATTCGAAAAAAGTATGCCATATGTATGTTTAGTTAATGTAATGAAATAAGCATATAAAAGTCAGAGCATCAAAACTTAAACTTGTGATTTATGTGTATTTATAACTCTTACGTAAATTAATTCTTCAAATAGTAATAATAATTTTTATTGGATGGTTACAATTTAAGTATCGAAATGATAACGCTCCTGTGATCATTTATTATTGTGTGTTCTCTGATAAATGAAGCAAACTATATTTGCTTGACTTTGGACATTCTTAAAAATTCTGTTTAGTCATGTTCTTTCTGATGCTTTACTCAAATCATTAAGATTATTATTTAATCATTCAATATTAAGATTTTTTATTTAACTTATAAAATTAATTATTTCTATGCTTTAATAGTTTTATCGTATATAATTTATATTTCATTCGTTATTATTGTTGTTGAGTTAACTTTTATTTGTTACGACTGTTTTAAAAAAAATTGAAGCTTCGTACATTTCAGTAGTTTTTTACATTATACTTCATAGCATTAACTCTTATATACATCTTTCATAAGATTTTATCAGAAATTACTGCATGTAAATTTAGTTTGTACATTTTGAAGAATAAGAAGTTAGCTTCTTGTAGAAAAGAAAATGAACTTTTTACCAAAATGAAATTAATTAACACATAAAAAAACACTCCTGTTGAAATTCTATAGGTTTCCCTGGTGATAAAGGCGAAAGAGGGTTTGATGGAGGTCCTGGATACCCTGGATTGAAAGGCGAAAGAGGCGAACCTGGTTTAGATGGTGTTAGAGGTCCACCTGGAACTGTAGGATTACCTGGTCCATCGGGTAGACCTGGAAAATATGGTTTGGACGGATTCGCAGGTAATAATTTGATGACATAAAAATCAAGTGATAATTTTCAAGATTATGAATTAAAAAATAAAGGTGTGTTCACCCATGCCTTTTCTTATATATTCTAATAGTACCTCTTAATTTATGATCTAGCTAATTTTGCCCAATGGTAAAAGTCCGAAGGCTCCAGGTTAAAACCTGGAAATGGATACCTTGTATATGGGTTTTAGTGCAGTACTAACGTTTTAAGACGAGAATGCCTGTTCAAGTCTCACCTTTGCCATTTGAGCAAGGCTAAAAATTATGATTCGTCTTAAAATAGCTCTTGTATGGCTTTTAAATGAATCATTAATATACTAAACCAACCCTGCATTTTTTGTTTTGTGTCAAATATGAATATCGCCGAAGTGAAGGGAGTCAAATTAATATTTTAAACAATGCTTCTTTTTCATTGACCTCTATAAAATCTAGATTTTCATGTAGCTCTACAATTCAGACATAAATGAAACATTTCATTTGTCTAACTCACTACAATTTCGAAATATTTTTTTCACATACAGTTAGACGAAAAACTTGGTCCAGACTCTACTACAGATTCACAAATTTAATTACATTAAGTATTTCATTCAGTTGTTTATTTTTTTCTTTACTGAGGTGTCATGTTTGTGCGAACTTGACAAGCATATCTATTTTTTTGTAACTTTTATATTAAGTACTGTAACTGTCAGAAAATTAGCATTCGAAATTTTGACGAATCTTCATGTTTTAGATACCTTCAAGTCCGAAGAATACATTTTTCGAATTATGTCGGCCTGTCCATGAACAAGATAAATCAGGCATGCTTTAAATTAGAGAGATAACACCAAATCTGGCACAAAAGTATATCATTAAAAGTATAAGTTTTGAATTAGATCCTTAAACTTATTCACTTCTACTGCGCATGCATACAAACGCCATAATTCCGCAACGCAACTATTTAGATATCTTACAAAAATTGAAGCTCTATATCAAATATATATTTCAGTCAATCGAAAAAAACCTTTTCAAATGCATATTCGGTTTTCTTCTTTGCACTGCAAGGCATACAATCATGTGCGATTCTAAAATAATTTTTTTTAAAAACTGAGCATTCGTGGTGTTGACCATCCAGCCAGATGTATATGTACTTTTTATATCATGAGACAAATTGGCTAACTTTTTATTCACGAATATGAAAAAAGTTTTGAGATGACTTATCCCACTAGTGTCAGAGATACATAATTTAGAAATGATTATTTCGGTTTCAGGAAAATTTTCATTGGGAAGCTTAATGATAACATTACAAATTTCATTTGGTTAGCATTTAACGTTATTATCATTTTCTTTAACAGTTCAGTTTGATTATAAACGTATCTTTTTACACCAGAAAGATTTAAAACATGGGTGTCATGAATATCTCGGAAGTCAAATTTTTTCACACTAAAGATATGTTCTTTTGTTAACTCAAAATTTTTTAGATGTGGTAATCTTAACTTCTGTTTTTAATGAATTTCAGGACCTAAAGGTGAAATTGGGGAACCTGGATTTCCTGGAGCTCCCGGATCGGCAGGTTTGCAGGGTAAACCTGGATATCCAGGACCAAAAGGTATATTTTAATATATATATATATACAAGTTAAAACTTACCAAATCTGGGTTTAAAACTCAGGTATTTCAAAGCTCAATTTGCTCAGAAACATTGAGTTTTGAATTTTACTTTAATATAACTGAGTGGATTAAGAAACTGTAAAGTTTTCTAAAAGTTTTCATGGCTATTACGTAGCTTAGGTGTGAAGTTCTCAAATTTTTTAAACTTTATATATTATAAATAAAAAATATATAAAAATAAAATAAAATATATTAAATATATTAAAAATAAAAAATATATTCTTCCTGTTATATAAGAATCCTCTAATTAAGAAACTATGTATTGGTGTGTTCATAATCAAAGAATATAGCATTTTAAATTTAAATAACTCGATTAAATTTGTAAATTAAAAGTTTTCATTGTAATATAAATATAATGCATATTATAGTATGTGAATCATAATAATGCATATTGTAGTATGTGATTCATAATAATGTATATTAGCAAATATTATGATTAAATTATCTAACACAGTATCCCATCACTACAAATTAAATAGATTACTCAGCCTTTAAGCAATATCTTAGAGCAGTAACTCATCTGGCATTTATTGACAAAAAAATGATTTTTCATTTTTATTTCCTTAAAAAGTTGTATTTTAATATGTAAAAGAATGAATGGATTCAGAATGAAATTATTTAAAGATATTTCTGAAAATATAGTACTTTAGGAATGAAAGTTGATCTTTCACAACAGAAATTTTTTTTATAAAATAGTTTTAAATAACCAGTTATAAATTGCTAATTATTTATTCGAACTATAAGCCATAAATAATTTTTAACATAAAGTTTCCTTATAATTAACCATTTACATAAAAAATAAAAACATCCTGGAATAATTTAAATAAACTTTCAATAAAGCTTTTTTTAAATATAACATGCTTGTAAAAGAATTTTGCATTTAAATCATTGTTATTTTCTTACTTTGAAATGCTTCTAATTTATGCAGGCGAGGAAGGTGATGTTGGAAACCGAGGTTTACCGGGACGACCAGGAATAGCAGGATTTCCTGGTGAAATTGGCGATCCTGGTTTCCCAGGGTCACCTGGACCAAAAGGGGAAGCATCGTTTTTCAGTCAGAAAGGAGAATCAGGACAACCTGGATTCCAAGGTAATTTTTTATGACATTGAATTATTCTAATTTTAAAAGAAAACAATTACGTAACAAAAAAAATTATATCTTTATTTTACCCTAACTGTTAACCTTACTTCTACGCCTATTAAACACATATAACGGCTGAATTTTTTTAAATGATTTATGGTGCTAAATAATAATAAATTATTGTAAATGTATGTATCACTATATTTTTCTTTGTACAGAAAATAAAATGTGTTTCTTCATACTTAAAATATATTTATGTATATAAAAAGCTTAGACATTTATTGAAATATGTTTTGAATTTTTTCTCTTACTGTGCCGATAAAAATAATCTAACCAATAAAAAAGGAAAAATCTTTTCATTTGCTGAATCTGCCATATTTTATGTCAAACATTTTTAAAAATTACAATGTGGATAAAACATTCAGCTGAATCATGTTAACTTCTTCCTCTCAATTCATTTCAAACGATGATTTTTTTACCCGACTCATTATAAAACTAAATGTTAGTCAAACGCATGTGAAAAGTACATATATATGTGTTATTTCTTTTTAATTATGAATGTTATAATATCTATACTATTTGCCTGAATCCTTATAATCCACTTTAATAAATTACGTGATAAATGCTAAAAAGAAGGGGAAAATATTTAATTGCTGAATGATATAAATAGTCGCCACATTCATTACTGCAAATTGAAAATACTTTTGTTTCACTTTTGCAAATTTATTTACTTTCAGTTTAATTTATTAACAAAAAATCATCACATTATTTTCGTTTATTTTTGTTACAGAGCTTCATTAACTTTCATGGGTTAAGAAAAAAAAAAATGTAAAGTATAATGTATGAAAAGATATTGAAAATTTAGCACCAAACTTTTTTTACTAATATCCTTAGATTAATAATTTGATATTTGCTAATCAAAAAGAATTCAACATGGCACCGAAGATCAAATTTCTAAGATAATGTATAAAAAATTAATTCTTTTTTTAAAAAATGTAAATTTAATCGTTCATAAAAGAGGGAAACATGCCTTTAATAAGCGTTTCATTTTATGATTCTTAGGCCCTAAAGGAACGACTGGATTTCCTGGATTGTCTGGACTGCCCGGACCGAAAGGTGAACGTGGACGACCCGGATTTGTATATCCCGGTCCTCCTGCACCGAAAGGACAAAGAGGACCACCTGGATTTCCCGGTCCAGCTGGATACCCTGGACCGAAAGGAATGGCAGGATCACCTGGAAGGCCTGGTAAATATTTGAAATAACTTTTTCAGTACAGTAACAGCTCCTTTTCCGCGCTGCCTTCATTCGTGTTTTCACTATTCGAGGATTTAAAAAATGCGACCCAATTCCTATGTTCGCGGCTAAAAATTTCTTTATTCGTGGATCTAATAAGTACATACATATTAATAAAAGGATTCCAATAGGTATCCAACCCATTATCCTTTGTAAATGCCGTCAAATGGACTAATTAAAAAAAGTAAAATACATCTTATTAAAACTTTGTTTAAAGTATGTTGTTAAATGCCGAATCGCGAATGGAATAGAAAGATTCGGGTTCGAACAGATAGAATCAAGTGACATTCAGGAATTGCTTGAATCGCAAAATGAAGATCTGACTGAAACGGTCTTGGAGGAAACGTTAAATACACGGGATATTGAAGAAGAGGCTTCAACAAGCACTGTAAACGAGACATTTAATTTGAAAAATCTTAGTGAAGGTTTAAGAATGCCAAATGATCTTTGCAATTTCTATATGAAAGTTGATCCGTCTATGGAACGAAGTCTTATTTTTAAGAGGCAAATTGCTAATGCGACTGCTGCTTATCAGTCTGAATAGAAGGAGCTTTTAAAAAGTGCTAAGCAAGAGAAAATTACAAAATTCTTTAAACCACTGCCTAAGCCTTAAGATTAATCAAAATAATCAAAAACTTCAATTAAATTGATTTTTTATGATTTTTTTTTATTTTGTCACCTAGGAACGTATCCCCCATAATACCATATAAATTACCATTCTGTATTCACGGTTTCTGTATTCGTGGCATATTTACGGAACATATACCCCTCGAATAAAGAGCTTTTACTGTACTTGAATTATTCTTCCACATTGAAATGCGACTTTCTAAATATCTATGGGAAATGTGACTTTCTTTATTATATATTTTTATTATGCTATTATTTATCATGTCGTTTTCTAAACCAACAGGATTTACCATTAAATAGGTATATACTTTTGGTTAGAAAATTCCTTAAACATTGTAATATACCATTTAAATCAATAAATATATTGCTGGAAAAAATGTAAAATGCTTGGACATTTATAGATTTCTTCAGACTCATTAAATTTAGTTAAATATTCTTGTTTTATTAATATTTTAAGAAGGAAAAAATGTTTCATTTTCTCTTCAGCTAAAATTGACTAGTTATAAATCTATAAACTTCATTATTTTGGCTATCAGCAGTTATTCTGAAGAAGAGTCATCCATTCATTGGAAATCTTTCTCAAATCAACCTTTGAAGTATTCATCTAAAGATATAAAACATCATATTCTGAATTTTATAATCCGAACAGGTTTTACTTTCATCAAACTGATTCAATTTGTTTAGGATATGTATCTACTTGTTAATTCATTAGCACTTCTTTATATAAAAAGCAGTAATGCTTTGTTTGAAAAAAAAAACATAATATTTTAAGATATTCAAAATATAACTCGAAAAATGCATCGGCATATTTCTGTGTGTTAAGCTGATAAAATTACTGAATTATTTCCTGAAACTGCTTTTGGAATTAATGCTCTTTATGAAAAACTAAACACAAACTTTGCTTTGACATGTTTTTGTTTCTGAAGTGTTCTCTTTCATTTTTATTAAAATACGTTCTTTTGTCACGATAAAAAAGTCTTAGTGATGCATTTTGTTGAAAGTGGCGATACATTGAAAAAAATTATGATTGAATACTTAAGAAAAATAACTTGCAATATTTTGACAAGAATTTGGGAGTGTGCCAGACACAATTTTAAATAAGCGATGAAATAAAAAAAGCAACTCCTTTTTTGATGTTTGTAAATTTTGTTAAATATCAAAATTAAAAGTAAGCAAAAACAAAAACAATTAAAGTAAATAATTGTTTATATAAATTAAAATATATATAATATATAAAAAAATATTTATATAAATAATAGAAATATAATAAAATTTGTAGTTGGGTACTGAATTTTTAGAGATCATATTTTTTAATACTGTGGCATATTAAGAAAATTGCTAGAGTCCCTCAATTGCAGTGATAAATTTATTTTTAAATTGGATGAACACTGAAGATACTGGAAATACAATTTACAACATTGACAAAAAATTTAATTAATTCTTAAAATAATTGTCATTTTTAATATGATACTATTTATAGATAGGTATATTATCTATAAATTGCTCTTTATATGATGAAAAACTCTCTTTGTAACTGATTGTTGGATCTAGAATGATCGAATTGACTGCTGGTTACTTATTTAGTCGTAGGTACTCATTAAAAAATTTTTTAAAATTTAAATAGGTTTTAATTAAAAATTAATCTAAATTTTGTCACTTTTTCTCAATAACTTTAGAGCACACTATCGCATGAGAATTATTTATACAATAAATAAATATATAATTTCATAAATTTTAAAAATTAGGTTTTCTTTACTATAATAATATTAATAATAAATGTATCAAATCGTTTTAAATATATTTTGCAACAATATCTTTTACTGTTTTAATAATCGCATTTATATATACGAGATATATTTTATAAGAATTTATTTATAAAGATATATTTTATATAAATATATTTTGTGTGTTCGTTATCGTGGACGTAAAGTTTTAAAAATAATATTAAGTTGAGTGTAGAAATCGTAAATCACCATCATACTACGATATATCGAATTGGAGGTTAGAATCCTGTCTAAATATTTTGTGGAAGAAAAGAACTAATAATTTATTGCACAACATCGTAAAAATGCATATATTCATTTAATCCTTGTTGTGTAGGAAAATTAATTGCCAGACTCTTCCTGTATGAAATAACACTTGAAAGATATTACAAACAAATAAACTGTTTATATATTTAAAAATATGTATGTATGAAATATAACTGAAAATATGGAATGCTTATGTTATGAAATTTCAAATTAATGTTACTTATAAAATTCACAAACATATGCATTATATTTTCATCCTGTTACCGTCTTATGAAAACATATTTTGTAATGAATATTCTGTAACCACTTTTCCCTCATACTTTGGAAGGAAAAAATTTCATTTTATCTTTGAGTCATCAGATTTATGTTACTTTGTCCGGCAGTCGTCGTCATCTCTGGAATCTGTCATTCTTAAGAAAGATGAAGAGTCTGATGAACTCAGAGATTCAATAGACATCGAAACCTTCACCCTTTAAATGTTCCTTTCATTAATTTCACTTTGTTGTTGAAACCTTCTGCTTTTCTTTAGTTGCTTTTTTTTTATGAATAGCAAGATAGATACAATGAATCAGCTTTTTTCTTACAATATATTTGTCATGTAGCCCTGTCGCTTCAATCTATGTCTGCGCGCAAGATTACATTTTCACACAATATCTTAGTTACTGAATCAGAGTTTAATGTACTTAGATCAACTGAATATAACTAAGATCCTGGTACTTACTTATTCAGGAACTCTATTCAGTCATTAAGGTTCAATTTAATTTGCACACTCACTAATTTCAAAGGAGTTCGTTATCATTTGTTTAAACATTCATTATGTTTTGTAAAACCTTTTTTTTAATTCACAAAATTTTCTTTTTAAACTCATGAAACCTCTTTTAAAAATGAATTTATGCTGTTCACTCCTGAAAAAACTCAGTGATGGGAGTTACTTTAGATTCGATTTCGAAAAAAATGAATCGCAATTTTTAAAGATTCAGGAACGTCTGAACTATCGCATTATGGCGTCTCATCAATTTTATTACAATAATTAATAATAATAACATTCTTTAATTTTTTTGTCACTTTTCTATATTGTCCTAAATTTATTAGAAGAATATGTTACGAAATAGTGAACATATCTTGGTATTAAATGGGCATATTTAAATAGATCAAGTTCTTTTTATTTTGATTTTCTTAAACAAAGAACAGTTGTATTATAGTAATTTGAATACTATAGCAATTTAATCATTTTAAGCCAGCGAAATAATTAAAAATAACTGTTTTTCCAGGCTCTCCGGGAATAAAAGGAGATCCTGGACTTCCAGGCCCCAATGGTATACCTGGTTCACCTGGACTACCAGGTTTGCCAGGTCCTAAAGGAGAGGAAGGAGATACAGGACCTTATGGACCACCCGGAATTAAGGTTATTCAATCGCTAAAATTCTTCATTATTTATTCTATCATATCATTATTTACAGGTTAAGACCTAATTTTACAAATTTTCTGTTACGCAACACTTTGT
This sequence comes from Argiope trifasciata, assembly GCA_026543055.1. Lineage (NCBI taxonomy): Eukaryota > Metazoa > Arthropoda > Arachnida > Araneae > Araneidae > Argiope > Argiope trifasciata. Next base: position 1,114,352 of record JAPMOQ010063219.1, read on the forward strand.
AAAGAGAGATTATATTTTATAATCGTGAAAATAATTGAATTGTGAGTGAAATAAATAAGTATTATATGTGGCATTTCTTTTCGGAAATTCAATATTATAACTAACTGATATAATCAACATGACGTCATGACCCCAAAGTTATCCTCAATTCCCTTTCTTAAGGTGGGTTCCCACGAGGCTACCTATTGCGCGCAATCGTTGCATCTGTACTGCTGTCCCTGTATTGTCCTCGTGTAAATAGTTGGGACAACGTCGTTGGAACAACGACCAACGTTTGCCCCGACGAGGCAACTATGTGCCGTTGTGGTCACGCGATTTTCCGAAGTAGGCGTGATCTTCTATTGCGCGCAATAATTAGCCTCATGCGGAACCACCTTTACAAACATGTAACTAAATGTGGCATTGTACACATTCTTTTCCCTTGTTACTTTATACTGTATTTTTTTCTCGTTATTATTATTTTTTGGGTCCATCATATTCATTTTACCTTTTTTTTATCAGGGAGACAGAGGACCGGAAGGTTTCCAGGGTCTTCCAGGTATAAAGGGCGACGCTGGATATCGAGGATTGCCCGGTCTTTCTGGTCGTCCTGGACCGAAAGGGCAAAGAGGAGACATTGGCCCTAAAGGTATGTTTTGTTTCTTTTTGTGTGTGTGTGGAATTATATTAATGTTTGTAGATTTATATCGATTGGATTCATTTGGATTGGAAATGAATTTTTAATATTCATTATGTATTATTATTATTATATTTCATTTATTATATTATATTACTATATTACGGCGTCCTGGCATAGGGGGAGTGCGTCTACCCCATGATCTGGGCTTCCTTGGTTCGAGTCCCGGTGTGGACATGGTTGTTCTTCATCTGTGCTCTATCTGTGAGGCGTGTGAATGTGCCACCCTGTAAAAAGGATTTATGCAAACGAATGTGCATATCATCTTCATATTAGCTAGAAGTTAGACTTCTGCCCTCTGGGCACTCAGGAGTCTTTACCCTCAAAAGCTACTGCACCCCCTTCCCACAGAAACTCGAGCAAGATACCATCATTATCTGTATAAATAAAAGTAAATGTTTGTCTGTATGTCTCTTATGCGCTGCCGTGCCTCTCCTCCAATCGTGATAAAACTTTGACTTCTTATTAATTGCACTTACGGAATGGTTGTAGGCATAATACAATTATTTAATATACATAACAAATATTTTCGGATCTATTTACTGCATCTATTAACCAAGGATTATTGTCAAAATAATTCACCAAGGACACACAATAGATTCAGTAAAGATACTAAATTCAAGATAGAAGTTAATGTATCGTAGCTATTGTGCGTAAATGCTATGTAAGTCGTTCTCTGAGATTAACAACCTTATTAGAGAGTATACGAGAAAGTTTAAAGGGAACCAATCCTATTGAATTGAAAATTTAATAAAGTGATAGCGTTTTTTGCAGTGTCTTAAGGAAATATTAAACATAAATTTTTATATTCTTTTAACGATAAAAAAATTATTAATTGAACTACATCAATAAATTTATGTATGCCATAAATATATCAATTAAAAAATAATACTTTAGTCACATTTTCTAACATTAGTCTTGCGAATCCTGAATGAATATTAAAGGAATCATGAAAGATACAAAGAATAGTTTCTTCCCTTACAATTATTAAAGAACACCAAGAATTACAATTCTAAAAGAATAAATAAATATATTATGTAAAAATGGATTTTTTTATGCTGGTACTTAATGCGCTGTCATACTGTTGTTGTCATTCACTGTTCTATGCAACTTGGTCAACTCATTGCTTGCAGATTATAAGCAGAGTACAGTTATCATATCTATCATATAAAATTAAAAATTTTGTTTGTTTGTATTCTATGCGCTGTTCAACCGATTGCGATGAAACTGGGTAAAACCTATTGCTTACACTCCCACGAAAGTTACATTTTAAAATTGATAGTTGACAAAAAGTCAAATAGCACATCTCACCGGAATTAATCGCACATATATCAAACAAAATACAATGATTATGATTGATATCAGTCAATGTGAGAGAAATGAAATCAAAAATACTTTGTGAAAACGCTAATTTTTTTTTTCATTAATGAATAGTCTTCTACACAAAATGTTGTCATTCAGTGTGCTCACTATTTTGTCTGCAGCAAATCGCACATATTATTCAAACTTGATCTCACACATACAAAATAAAATTATTGTCGGTGCCGCTCAAGGTGAGGTATATATAAAGGAAATTTTCCAGTGCAAATAGTAATTTTGCTTTTATTAAGTGAATCTACAAACGATATTTCGATTATAGAAATATATGTCGTGTAGATTGTTTCGACAAAAAATATTTTTCCAAACGTTCGTCATCTTATTCAGTGATCAAACAGCGCAGCACTTAGAAATTAGCCAAATTGAGCCTCATAAAAAATGAGGAGCGACAAAAGAGCACTCGATGACCACCAACAAGGGGCAAAGCCAATCATTTCAAGTGTGCGGACTGAACCTAAAAAATCCATGTATTTCACATAACGAGATATATGCTGCATGCTACGAGTCGGACAGTCAAGAAATGTATTTGTTTCTGCTCAAATCGGGGAAACAAAAACTATTGCTTACCCTAAAGCTCTTAAATAAAAAATATTATTTATTCCTCTCCTTTATTTATCATTCAATTTCAATAAATGTATTCATTGTCAAGAAGAAAATAGATATCATTATTTCTACAATTCCTAATTAAACAAAACAGTTATTTTAAATTTCAAACGATATTTTCAAGATAATTTCATCGGCAGCAACGCGCCGGGTATCAGTTCGCGTTATTATATTTCTCAAAATTTTTATTACACTAGATTTTCATGTAATTGCATGTCTATTGACATAATTCCTTAGTGAAAATATATATAAAAAAAATAGTTTCTGAGCAAAACGTCCTAAGGTTGCTTCATAAACGAAATCATTCAAAAGCTAGCTTTCAGAATGATTTTTTGACTGTTTTAAAAAAAACTCATTGGAATGTCAGAATAGATACTAACTCACCGGTTTCATAAATTTTAACATTATACGAAAAAGAATTATTACAGTGAATTAAAAAGTGTATAGGGGCTACTTAAAAAAAAATTCTTATTTCCATGCAGACTATTAAAAATATTAGATTGTATTTATTTGTATAGGAAATTTTGATAAAGAGAACCATTAAATTGAATGAATAATGTTGGTAACAAATGTATTTCTTCGTGATATTTCTGAAATACTGATACACTTTTCTTTTTCTCTTTACAAAGGTAAACTCTGTTTATTACTTAAAAATAACAGTGGAAGTATTTATCCTACTAAAGTAAAAGTTTATGAGTAGCTTCTCTTTAAATTATTTTTAATTAATATTATAACTCTGTTATGGAAAAGATTCGGGAATCTCAAAAGATATCTTTGGAGCATGAAATATAAAAAACAACTGCACACTTGTAAGCTCTGCTCTCTATAATATGGAAGACAATTTTTCAAATTTTGAAACAAAATCGACGTAAGATTCATTTTAAATTAAAAGAAGTATTTTGGAAACCAACAGCCTTCATCTTGTTTTTTTTTTTTTTTTTGTAAACAATAACGAAATCCGACTAAAATGTCAATTTTTGCATTTCTGCTTGCAAGTATTTTACGTTTTATTAATATAATTTTATTTAAAAATTATGTAAGAAGGCATTTTATTAAAAGAAAATAGTTTTAATTTAATTTCATTTTATATACATATATAGTTCTCAAAATATTTCAAATTTTAAATTTTTTGATTGGAAGTCGAAATAATATTTTCATTTGAAAGTTTACATTAACAGATTTTTTCATTCCAATAACGCTTAGACAAAGACTAACTTACTTTTTCTTACCACTAAGTTTGTAATGATTTTTAAATTAATGTTTTTATCTATTTCTTTTTTTTTTTTTCATTACTCTGTTCTTAAAGAATCTTTAAAACTTAAAATTAGTAAGAATTATTCTTTATTAAATGAATACAACTTTTTATAATTCCCTTTTATAACTTTTCTTTTATTTACTTTTCAGGAATTCCTTCCTTTGAATTCAGCAAAGGACCACCAGGTGAACCGGGTTATTTTGGGGAAAGAGGACTTCCTGGTCCTAAAGGCGATGACGGTTTTAACGGCTTTCCAGGTAAAAAAGGAGAGATAGGTGAACCAGGATTTCCTGGAAGACGAGGACAACCTGGATTCATTGGAGAAAAAGGTACATTTTATTTTTATTTTCATTCAGTAATGGAAATATTATTGCTATCGTGTGCACTTCTTTGTCGTGCATTATTTTCGTAAGCCGGAATAACCTGGTTGGTAGGGCGTTGGACATGGTCCGTTAGGTTGAGAATTCGAACCCACCGATCGAAGATTCCAAGTGTGTGGTGTGACATACGTATAAATCTGTCGTGGTCACAAAGTCCTCCATGTCCACTGGGAATACTTGGTTCAGAGGTGATTGTTATCTGATTCAGGTCTAAATTACAATCTCTGAGTGAAAATGTATGAATGAAGCCCTCCCCGTAAAAAGGGTTGTAACGCGTGAGTCGTACTCTTGACTCTAGATGGCGTTATTTAAAAAAATACGCACCCTATCGGCTTAAATCGCTGTCTTCGTAGTAACGGGCTTGTCCAATGGCAATTACCATAAGAAACAACATCATAATTTTCATTATTATTGACAATTAAATTTTAAAAATGACAGAATAAATGCAAGAATAAATTTACTTAGGATATACATTCTTTTGTCGACATAAATTCTTCGTCGAACTTTTCTTGCTCCATCCAATTTATTTCCAAGCAACCATCAAATGCATTAATTGAGATATTTAACAACAAATTGTGATTTCTTGTAACTTCTTAATAACAAGAACAGATAGATAAAATTGACTCAAGTCAAACTTCAGTATTTGAAGGAAAATTTGCAGATGTTGCTTATTAAAGTAGTTTTTTGGTGCAAAATCTTGAGAAACGAAATTAATTAGTAATTAATAATCAGGTTGTTCCCTTGATTTAATATATATCAGTATTTATTTTTTCTAATCCTTCTGTTTTGTCTACTCTCTTTTCATTACCATTCAAGGAAAATTACATTTGTCTACCACAAAGATAATAATATAAAGAGAGTTGCGACAACTTTACCAAAATCGCATACAAGAAAGCAAAGATAATGATACGTAACAGAGATATTTAACATTATATAAGCTTCTAGACGTGAAAAAATCTTTGATGCTCTTATCAATTTATCTTTATAGTTTCACTTTTATGAAATTGATTGGAAAATAGCCATAACCATTACTTGTGATTAGAATATTTTTCTCCAAATAGCATGACATGAAAATTATCCCAAACATTTTTATGTATAAAATTGTATAATCTATCTCACTTTACCTTTTTACAGTTCCTATTTACACAGAGTCTTATTTGCAATATCGCTTCTCTGACATCTAATTGCTGATGTCGAATTGACTGCTGCTTCATTTGATATCTGAATGGTTTAAATTTCGATTTCATTCGTAATTAATCAATAATGATTTAATCGTTATTCTTTATCGATATTTATTTATAGGATCAAGAGGTAGAGATGGACCACCTGGAGAAGAAGGTGTCCCTGGCTCTTCTGGTTAGTGCATTTGGGTTATTTTAAAATATAATGCTATAATTTATTTTGATTTCTGTCATGCTTTTTATTTCTCACTGTTTCATTTAATAGATACATTAAAAGGATGCTAATGGTTACTGACGAGTGTCTGTTCATCGTTTATGAGATGCTCTTGCGACAAAATATGCGTGGACTTTCTGTTTTATATTATATTATGGAATAACATATGTATAATGAATTTCAGAACATGTATCAGCCATTTTAAGGAAATAGATTCATAACTTTTTTTACTTTTCACTAACTTTTTCATAGTTACGTATTTATCTATAAATCGCGCTGATTATGTTTAATAATTAGTCAACGTGATTACAAAGGACATGAAATTGTAAATAATTTTACGAAATGTAACATTTCAGGTAAGTAAGAAACTGTGCTAAATTTGGTTTTTGACATTATTTTTAAGCTAATTTAATTTTGTTTTCTTTTAGTTCGAAACGTCCATGCAGTAGAACTTCTAAGTTATTTAAATTATAAAACACTATTTTATTACGATTGTTATTGAATTATCTTTTACAGTTTTTATGTTATTAAATAATTCTAAGAAAACTGATGCTTTATAATTTAAAAAATAGTCAATCCTATAGTTAAATAGTATCTAGATTCTCTATTAGCTGAAGATATTCTTCAATGTTACTACAATATCGTCTCCAAAATATCGAACAGTATCGGTGAGATACCGTAAAATATATTTCATTTACTATTTTGTTTAATTTTATTTTGAATTTTTTACTTGCGAGACCCTAAAGTCAACTCTTTTGAAATTGATCTGCGATTAAAGTCCTTGCTGTTTCATTTTGCCGAAATCCACGGCTTAAAATTGTATTACATGTGAGTCCTTGAGGCAAAAACCGGTCGTCTCATTGTCAGTTGTATTACTGCTCTCTTTGTTTAACACTACTGTGAATAAATTCAATTGCCAAATAAATTACAAAATATTTCCTTTGTTTTTCTTTTTTAACCATTCAGGTATAAAAGGAGAACTCGGTGAAGAAGGCATCCCAGGCTCACCTGGAAGACCCGGGACTCCAGGTTTCAAAGGAGAGCCCGGGGTGTCAGGAAGACCGGGATTTACTGGTAGGAAGGGAGAGCCTGGATATTCAGTTCCTGGAAGACCAGGAGCAAAAGGAGACAGAGGAGCACCTGGCCCACCAGGTAAAACTTGAGTGCTGAACCTCAGTTACTTGATTTATTCTTTTTATTTGAAGATTAGTTTGTATTGTGGTGAGTAATTCCTTCAGCGGTATTCTTATGTATACTCGTTCACGATACCTTATGGAAGGATCACTTCGGACAGACAAGCACTCGAAATACCACATTCTGGGATTTTTGTTAGTGCAGAAATAAGCTCCAAAAGAATGCTCTCGACAGTGATCCTGCGCAATTAATTGAATAAAATAATGATCTTGTATTTATATGATAATACCAGCCTAATATAAATAACCAAGCTATTTCTCGTTACAACAGTAAAACCCAATTCTTTCAAATCTTCACTGATTTCAGCAACATTTGAATGCTTAATGTCAATGCCAGTTTCTATGATTAAATATGTTATTAATTGATCGGGTTCTCTCGAAGAAAAATAATGGCTAGAATTGATTTTATATGATTTATAACTGATTAAAAAGTTTTTATTTAGAAAGACATTATTAAATTTGATATCGCTATAAAAGCATTGACTACTAGTGCTGTTGTAAAATGACAATCAGTTTAATAATGTGTAGTATTTTCATATTTTTATTAATCAAGAATCTTGTTTTCTCTTACTTTTTGATTTCAGTCAGTTTGGAAAACTCTTGCAGTCATTTATTTTTTAGATAAAGGATACTTTTTTGCAATCTGTTAATAATTTCGAATTTGCCTTTGATATATTTCCTTTCAGTTTACTTAATATACATCATTGTGTGCTTATATTCTCTAAAAGTATATACTTTAGACGAATCTCTTCTACATCGGATCGTTTGATATGGTTATAAAAATACTCAATCAAGAATCTGTAATAGAAAATGTTTATTGTCCTCGAAATAAACATCAAAAATAAGATAAGGTTACCAAGCCAAATTTGTTGAGCAATACTGATAAAATATTTATAGGAAACTCTCAATATTTCTACCAATCATAGAAACACAGGATTTGCCAGAAAAAGCACGGATTGGAAGTAACAACAAAAAAAAAATCCAAGTCTTCCATAGACACATGCTTCTTTTTGAACTTTTTGCGTGATTCTCATCACATTCAAGACTTTTGAGATAAAAAAAAAATAAGCGATGAGGATATAAGTCGAAAAATTGTGATGTAGGCGATGACCCTAACGGCATAAAATGCTAAAAAATATTGCTACTATATCTTTGAGATATAGTATGGTTTTCAAAACATTAGACAACATATTTTTCAACTATCTGATATTCCATCGTATCTCAAAGACCTAGTATCAATATTCTTCAAGATGAACTCTTTAAAATTTGTGACCGCACTGTTGCGCTTGAACTACACGAAATGTTGAAATATTCAGTAAAGCCTGTGAAACATTCTTTAAAAAAATCTAATGCGGTAAGCCACATGCCCGTTCGGAAATCTTTCACCTAACTAATATAGCCTTATACACTTATTTCCATTAGTTATATCATATACTAATCGCATATCAGCCACATTATGCTTTCTTTATTATTCCATTCTATTTTGATTTTGACTGGAGTATGATATCTCATGTTCACTCTTCATTTCAGGCTAAACAATCTCATTAAATAAAAACGTTATCCAAAAATATTTTCTTGTATAAAACTAATTTGTTCGGATGTCTTACTTACCATAAAGTTTACTTCTAATCGTTCTGCTTAGTATGAATAGGATTAAATATTATTGCACAATTTTCATGCAATAATATATATTTAAAAGATAAAACATTTCTAAAAGAAATTCATTTGAATTGCTTATGCTTTTTTGTAACTTCTTAATTTTAAAATTAGGTATCGGAGGTCTTCAAGGTGCGAGAGGATTTCCTGGGGATGATGGTGTACCAGGATTGCCTGGAAAGCCAGGTGACAGAGGACGACCTGGATTCGCAACCCCAGGCCCTCCTGGACCAGACGGTTTACCTGTAAGCTCAAAGACCCATAATCTACTTATTACCTTATGGTCATTTTGGGTTTTGATTTTCTTTTAGATAGGTTTTGTGATTGTTCAAAAACGCAAATTCCTTCCTAAAACCCACCTTATTTTTGGTGCAACAATTATTGGAATTTCGATTTTGAAAACAAAATAAACATGTAATAAGGATTTTTATCAACTTGAAATGAAAATATCGAGCTATTTTTAATTGTAAGTCAAATATTAATATTTGTTGATTATAAGCAACCTTCATACCTCACTATTTAATAAGGATCTTTTTAATTGATTGAATTAAAAAGTTTAGCATATCACATATCTAATTCCTTTCAAATTAGGTTAATTTCTTTTCAGTCAGATTTTTTTTCCGTTTAATTTGCACCCTAAATTGCACATACAAGAAAATTAAAAAACGTAGTTAGAAATCAGGACTGAACAAGTAATTTCTAAACCATTAGATATAGGTGTATACTTTCTGTTGAAAAAATATTCTGAAAACCGTGTAAAATCATACATCGTTATTTGCATCAATAAAAGCAATACTGAAAAAAATTAATCAGTCCAAGGATACATTCAATAAAATCCTTTTAATATAATAACAATTTCATCAAAAGAAATTCTACAATTCTACGACTAAAGCAGACAGATTTATGAAGTTTTGAATTTCATTACTTTAAACCAGTAAATGATCACCTTGAAGTGAGGGCTTCCTTAATGTCATTGAAATTATCTAAAATAGTAGCATTCAAAACTTCATTAGACGTTTAAACAGTTCTATACATGTCCTTTTTACAATTCAACTCAATGTGTCTAAAATTACAATTAAAGTATTAATATTACGTATTAACACATTAACGTATTAACTCAACACAATATACCTATAATTAACTAAAATATATCAATAATAACAATGAACATATTAATAATTTCTCGTTTCTGTGGCATTTTATTTGAAAGCAATCAAAATTAATTAGTATTACGATGGGTGTCGAATTTGATCATGATGTAAAAATGGTTTTTGTGCAAAAGCATCCATAGAAATTAATAAAGTAGAACACCATAATATGCATTAGCTGAGGCTCCAGAATGCTAAAATACAAAATTAAAAATATTCTATTTAAAAAACTAATATATATCTTCCTTTTAATACCATGTAGATAATTTTGCCTTCATTACTAATTATTCTTCAAACATATGTGATGAGTTTAGATTTTTTGTTAATGAAGTAAGAAAAAATAGATATGGATTGTCGATTAAAATCAAAAAGGAAGATCAGATCTTGTTTTGCAATGATCTGGAAAGAGCAAAAGCGCTTCCCCTTTTTGCATCGAAATTCCCATTTTAAAAGAGTATCTTGAATGTCATCCTCTTGTTTTTAAAGTTAAAATGACAATTAGTAGATTGATTTCTTTTTCTTTTCAGGGTCTTGAAGGATCCAGGGGCAGACCTGGAGAGAAAGGTGACAGGGGAAGAGATGGATTTCCCGGACCTATTGGTGTTCAAGGATTAAAGGGAGACCCCGGTGTTCCAGGATCAAGTGGACCTAGGGGACCCAAAGGCTTCCCAGGTAAAGTCTTATGAATTTAATTCTAGTATATATATATATATATATATATATATATATATATATATATATATATAGATATATATATATAAAAAATGAAAGAAAATTTTCAAAATACAGATTTAAAAAAAAAACAATTAAAATGGATTGATTTCTTGGATTTGATTTTAAAAGATAAAACAAGAGGGGTTTTTTTTTTGTCATAAAAATGTTTAAAATTTCTATTTTAATTTTTTTGTTGTTGTTAGTACAAAACTGAAATCAACTCTTACTTCCAATCTGCTATTAAAAATGTTATTACTCATCCCAACATTTAGAATATTTAATACTTAAAAATTATTTACACAAAGATTCAGTTAAAAACTCTAAAAATTAGAAGTTTTAGACGTTGAAAAAAATTGGCCCTGAATCTGAACAATGCCTAAAGCTCCCTAATAATTCAAATCTCCCCTCTACCTTCGTGAAAACCAAACTGATAACACTTAATCGAGTTCATCTTATAGACACAAATTGCACTAACTTTTTTTTTCTGTCTAACATAATAGAGTGCCAAAGAACATAACACATTCTGGACAATATTTACTCGATAAGAAAAAAAAATGTATTACACTACATACAGCATAATCTAATTGTATCACTTTTATGAATTATAAGTGAAAAGTTTTATAAAATTCCCAGTAATACTTTTAACTGCCGTGTACAAGTTACAATTCTTGAAGAAAATAATTGCAATTCTAGGCTGGAAAGGAGAGCCGGGCGATCCTGTTCCACTCAACTCAACCCAACCTGTACCTGGAATACCAGGGGATAGAGGATTACCAGGAATACCAGGACCATTAGGGGAGCGTGGACCAATGGGAGATCCTGGTTTAGATGGCTTGCCAGGACCAATAGGTAATCCTGGATATCCAGGACCGGACGGATATCCTGGTCCAGCAGGACCAAAAGGAGCTCTGGGTGACAGAGGAATAGATGGTAAATTTTTCAGATTTTTGATATAATTATCATTTTTTGTCGGTAATAATTTTTTTGAAATCTCAATCCTGTTTTCAGCAAAACTACTGTGTGATTTCTTGATATTAAAATTGTCATTAACTTTAAAACAGAGCTTACAGGTAGCTATCTTCAGATAACCTTATGATTATGATAATATTGATTAAGTTTATGAAATTAATATTTCGACTGACTTATTTCTTCAAAATTAATACTTCTAGGAAGCTTTCTATTTTATAGTCATCTAACAACTAATGAATTCTATCTCTTACTATTTCTCTCTTTTTTTTCTAAATAATGATTTTTTTCTTGATAATTATCTAAATGTTGAAATCATTACTTATATGTTTCTCGTTACTTTAAATGAGATAAAATAATGATATTATCACAGGTCTTCATTTTTAAAATACGTTCATCAAAATTTTATAATACTTTATTTTTATTGTAATGAACACTAATATATTCCTTCTAACATTTGTAAAATCCCAATAAAATATATTAGAAAATGCTGAAAATATTGTTTGTCTTAGATACATAATATTCTTGCTTAAGGAAGAAAAATTGATTGATCTAGTGTAAGGAAGAGATGAGATTTAGAAATGAACAGAAGGAATAGAACGCAAGTTTATATCAAACAAATGAATGAATGAAAGCACTTTTTTAAATCCTATTCTCCATTTTTAAAAATATTGCATCTTTTTATGAAAATATTTTATTCCTTCTAAAATTTATAATTAATTAATAGTTAACAAAACAAAAAATTTCCGATAAAATCGAATAATCAAAACCATATACTAAATTGCTGAATAAAAAAATTTAGATAGGAATTCAGATATTCTTTTCTGGAAATTATTAATTAATAAACACATCGATATTTTTTCAACAGAAGCATAAAGAATACATTTGTAATTTTCAATTTTCAGGATACAGAGGTTTCCCAGGATTGACAGGTCAACCAGGCTTTGCAGGAGAACCAGGATATCCTGGATCTCCAGCTCCGTCCAGAGGATTCTTCTATACTCGCCATAGTCAGACAACAATTGTACCAGAATGTCCTGGAGGAACAACACTTATGTGGAGTGGATTCTCCTTGCTCTACATCCAAGGCAATGAAAGGGCTCATGGTCAAGACCTTGGTAAGGCATCATTCCTAGCAGGTTTTATTGAATCATATGCTCTTTGTGGGTACAGAGAGCGGGATACAGGATTTAATGTCAAGAAAAAAAAGAAACGTTGAATGCAATTCAACAAAACTTTCTCATCATTAAGTCTGGGACATATAGAATACTGAAGAGATAAGGGAACCTTAAACCAGCTGTGGCACATGGAAAAACCAGAAAGACCGGACCCGACCACCCCAACAGCAACACTGGTAGGAACTGTGGTTGAGTCCTAAGAGCCAACATCGGCTACGGTACAACCCATCATGGATGGGGAAAGCCGACCACCACATTTTTTCTGCACCATCCAGGTTAATAAGAACCTATCACTACATTAGAAGTTTCTCATCCTCAATTATGAGGTGACCCCCTCCCTCCTCCCACCAGTGTAGGAAGAAATAATAAGGGAATATTGCCTATGAATTTTAAAAATGTTTATTACATTTCAAATAAGAATTATTAGTAATGAATTAAGAATAGAAAACAAATGTTTCTACAATAAAGATTATGAGATGTCTTTTGATAAGTTCGAACTGCACAATACAGAATGGTTTATCCATGGCTATTAAATAAAAATTCCAATCCTGGCTATAATTCAAAGTCTTATTATCTTCCTATTCATAGTTATTAATCAAAGAAAAAAAATTGAGAACGAACAAAAAAAACACGATGGAACAAATATATGTATAGCCGTGCATTTCCAACGGCAGAATGCATTTAACGTGCACGTTTCACTGCTTATAATTAACATTAATTTTAAAAATAAGATAAAGAATGACGAATCAAGTATAAGCTATGCTACGATGTTGTGATTGCAGACTCGAATCACTTAAAAAAAATTTTAATCAAAATTGAACTGCTTTCAAATAGATAATGGATTAAACTCCCAATTTACATTAGTTTAAAATTCTCATTTTCAAATCATTTCTAAATTTTCCGAACTTTCAACGAACTACTAATAAAACTCATTTCCTGAAACAGGCAGTCCAGGCAGCTGTTTGCGGAAATTCAGTACCATGCCATTCATGTTCTGCAACCTGAACAATGTTTGCCACTTGGCATCTAGAAGCGATTTCAGCTACTGGCTAAGTACACCAGAGAGCATGCCTATGGATATGGCACCCATCACAGGAAGAAACATCAAGAGATATGTAAGCAGATGCTCTGTATGCGAATCATCTACGCAAGTAAGTGTTCTATTTCTATGTTTTTGATATGCAATTTCTTAGAGTTTTGAAGTTATTACTATCATAATTGAATTATTGTAATCTTAAGTCAAATTATTTTTGTGAAAGGGGCACAATTTTTTTTTTTTTTTTTTACTCTTCTCTGTCAGGTATAATTTTTAATTATTTTTGCTCTGAGCTAGAATGATGGAAATAAAAATTAGTGAAACGCTCTATCTTTTTGTTATAGGTAATTGCTGTGCATAGTCAGAGCACAGAGATACCAGAATGCCCAGTAGGATGGGAAGGATTCTGGACTGGATATAGTTTCTTCATGGTAAGACATTTTAAAGTTCAAAATTATTATAAGTATTGCTAAATCATAAATCCCAGTACCTTATAACTTCCAATTAAAATTGATAATTTATTAATATTGAAATACCAAGAATATCATAAATACTAAAGAATAAACCTAAACTTATTGATAACTGTTTTTAAAAAATTAAGATTCCCTCAATAAACCGCATAAATAAAAAGCGACTTACCAATTGGCTATATTAATATCATCAAACATTAGAATGTAATAATCTTGGTATCTTATATGTAAAAGAATTTGATATTCTTGACGTAATATTGCTAAAAGCACAAAGAAAATTCTTAGCTTGGCATTGTAATCATGTAAAAATCACTAAATACACTCTGAAGAACTCCAAGCCAATAGCCGCGAGAAAATCATGGTATTGTACGTATAATAGAGTTTGATGATCTTGACGTAATTTGAATATTGACAAACAAAATTGCAGTCCTTTGAAAATATGTACAAAAAAAAAAACCAAGATATGGTCAATTAATAATTCCCAATTATATACATTATAATGTGCATGCCTATTTCTAAAAAAGTATTAAAAGCTGTTATCCTCCCTTTCCCTTTTTAAATTTTTTAATTATTAATATTTAGAAAAATTTACATTCAAACTTACAGACATTGTAGGTAAAACATGTTCATCGTTGTTGGGTTGTTGTTGTTTAATTCAGTCTGAATAAAGTTAAGTATTGTTGACTCTCTGTTTCGAAAACACATCGTACTTTTTCGCATGCATAAGGAAGTGATTATTTAGTCAAAAAAGGATGAGAGAAGAAATGGAAAGATGGAGATGTTCACATGTAGCTATAGGATAAACTCTGATTATTCATAAAATCTGAAGATGTAACAACTGACCATCTTTCTACTTGTCATCTCTCAGCAAAATCCAATCTTTGAAAAGTGATAGTCTTGGGCTCCTGAGACATGCTGCATATCTACCTTCCAATATAAATTAAAGACAAATTTTCATGTTATGTTTATTATTATTTTAATAGTATTTTCAATAAAAAAATTTATGTAACAATTTATATGAATCAGAATGATTTTTCCTTTTGATATGTTTAATTACATTTAATACTAGCCGCCTTTGGCGACCAGCTGGCTCGCCATGAGTAATGCGTTCTAAAATTTTCAATTAAATCGCATATTCATTAGCCTTGAAGTAATTCCGGGAATTGATTGGCCTGAAATGAATATTTTCTTTAAGATGATGGACGAAAAGTTCTAAAAGAACACATTTTCCTAATAATATTCTTTAATTTTATAAATCAATCAGTTTTAACTATCGGTTATGCTTCCAAAATATTAAAAATGTTTTTTTCGATGATGTTGCCAAAATATTAAATATGTTTTTTTTTTTTTTTTCAAAGAAAGCGAGAAATGGAAAAAAGTATTGAATTAATGATACAGATATTGCAAACGATTATAGAAATATGTCATTAAGTCGGGATTTCAATGCATATCCTGTCTAAATTCAATCAGGTTTACTGTAAATAAAGATAATTTATGGAATTAATGATACAGATATTGCAAACGATCATAGAATCATTTGCATTTATTTTTTAAAGAAAATATCACATTTTATATTTCTTTTATTTTATCCTGTCACGTGCTGACAGTTGCATTTCTGTAGATTTATTTTGCGATGATATTTTTTTTTATTTGAACTTCCGGCATTCTTTTATTTTATCCAGTCACGTGATAAAAACATAGTTAAAATATTTCTTTAAAAATTCGTTAAAAATAGAAGCTTACGTTATAAATTAAAAAAAACTGATACCGTTAGAAAGCTAATTTTTTTATCTTTAAATTGATGTAAAAATCATGTTTGTGCAATAATATTTTCGGAAGTTATAACGGAAAAACGTCGAAATTTCGCTTAAATTTTAATTAATTCTAATTCTAATTAAAAATTCGAAAAAAGGGCTCCGAGGTGCACATTCCGAACCTCCAAGGTATGCATGTACCAAATTTGGTAACTGTAGGTCCAACGGTCTGATCTGTAGAGCGCCAACACACACGCACACACACACACACACATTGAGCTTTATTATAAGTATAGATAACTAAAAATAACTGAGAACTAAAAATGGTAATTAAAATTTTAAAAACGAAAATATTGCATAATAATAAAAACCTTGCTCACACTAGTGATCTTTATACATGCTCAGAGAATATCAAATTTACTATATTGCAAAACATCACATATTTGGCACTTTAAGGTGAAAAAGATGATGTTTAAATTATTATTTTTAGCAAGTATTTACCACTTTTATTCTTCAATTACTTTTTTGCACTCATGCTTTATTTTTTGAATATAAAAATAATTTAAATTGTAATTTAACTACACTTTTTTTCTATTAAGAATACCGATTCTGGTGCGGAAGGAAGTGGTCAACCTCTGTCATCTCCAGGTTCGTGCTTAGAAGAATTCCGACCCAATCCCTTCATTGAGTGCCAAGGTCTGGGAAGATGCAACTATTACACTACAGCCTATAGCTTCTGGCTAGCAGTTATTGATCACCATAGACAATTTAATACTCCAGAACCTAAGACTCTAAAAGCAGGAGACTTAAAGACACGCATCTCTCGATGCCGAGTGTGCAGACGTGTACCGCCGTATGGATCATAATATGGTACACACGATAATTTGATATGTACAGAAATTAAATTAACTTTTTGGTACATAAGAAGAGACTTAAGATGTGCTTAAGAATTGAACTTTCCAAACTTTAATATCTAAGTAAAGGAATGGTTAACCTTGCTTGAAAATTTGGATTCGACAAGACTACAGCTCATTTTGTAGAAACGATTAATATTGTTCTTGAAAAGAATGCAAACTGCTGTCATTAATTAAATGACATCTTTTTAGGGTGCTTTGCTGAGAACAAAGGCCATAAAAAGAAAGGAAATTTAGAATGCATATTATTTGTGCTAATATTCTAAAAAATGGAGAATATATTTTAAAAACCATAAATATAATTTAGTTAAAAAAATAATTATAAAAAATGGAATAGTATATCTTTTATAACAGAACAAATTTATGAATAGTTATATATAGTTTTGCAGAATTATATATATTCTATTTTCTTAATTATAAATACGATTATATACACAAATAATAGTCCTTGGTGAAAAGAAAGAAAAGTATCTTTCATGTATATACTTTTTTTAAGTAATGCTTGGGTTTTTATTGAATATGTGATGTATAGAAATCATAAAGATTTTGGGATACAATCTAGCGAAGCATAAAAATTGAAACTTTTAAGGAAACAAATGAGCTATGGCTTGGTGAATGACTGTATGAAAAATGGTGCTATCTTGTTTATCACTGCCATAAAAGCAAGAAAATTTCTTATCACAAACTTTTTAATCTGCATTTGAAAAATTGCTTAAGTTTTCAGATGCCTGCAGATTATTGTGATGTATACAACTGCCAGATGAATATTAGAATTAGTAACTATCTTTTTATTAAAAGAAATTTTCAATCTTTGTGTCAATCTTTTTTTCCCCCTCCCACAGAATTTATTTCTACATAAATTATTCTATCACAAAGATTCCAAAATTAATGCTTTCTTTAAATTTAAAATATATAATAATTTAAATTAAATAATGTTAATTTCATGATAGTATTATAAAGATTACTAAAAATGTCTAACTTAAGACAGTATTAAAAATTAGATAAAATAAATACATACATGAAATATTCCCTCGTTAGGCACTTTCATATAAGGCATTTTATATCATAAATTAATATAATATGGGATTTTTTTTTCACTTTTTAAAGGATTGGATGAAACTGGTGAAAAAGCTGAAGTTTAAAAGTTTTAATTAGAAAAAGTTTAAAAAAAAGGGGTAAACCCTTTACAAAGGTCTTAAGAATAAATAAGTCTCATAAATGTAACAATGCCTACAAAAGTTGGGTGTAAATTAAAAACATAATATAAATTGCATTAAATAATCCAATGTGACAAAATTTGTTTTCATGGCCAAGCATACAAATAGTAAGTGGAGGGAGAATTCTATTTCTTCTGCTTGTTTAAAAACAAAATATCCAATAAAGATAACATATTTGAAAAAGTTACAAAACAAACATAACATTTCATAAATTTATTATACAAATATCAACAGGAGAAGAATGAAACATAATAAAAATCATGATTTATCCTTTTTTGTTAATTTTAGGGGTGAAATCAATGTTTATACAATGAAAATAATCAGAAAAATGAATATATAAATTTGATTATCACACAAATTGAAATTAATTATGAGTATTAAATGTCATACATAAAAGTTCCTTTTCCCAAAAATATTGTAGTTATATGCTCATTATCACACTAAAATAGCACCAAGACATATTTACTTCTTTTAAAAAATAATTCCTCATTGCCATTTAATTCATTTTGAAAATTTTTTAAATTATATAATATATTAGATACTCATATCTAAGACTTTAATATTACAAATGCCCTAAGAAAAACTAGTATAAAATACAGTATATACAAGAATTAAATTATGCTTATAATTTATTGAGAAGTGATCAAATATAAATAGCACAATGAGACAGAAAAAAGACAGGTTCTTATGGCACTTTTTTGGTGCTAATAATGAAAATGTTTTTAGAAAACACACTAGCACATTTCTTTTCACTCATATACTTATACATCTGAAATTGATTAAAACTAATTGCCTGAAGCATTTTATGATTAGTCACTTATCAACAAATTAAACTCTAAAATCAATTTATATTTCTGAACTACTTCAATAAAATATTTCTGAAAAAATATACATTTAAAATTTGATTTATATTTCTGTACATATATCATACACAATTTCATTTCATGCTTTGCGAAAATCTTGAATATACATACAAATTTTTAAATAGAGGAATTTTTTTTAAAAATTGATGAAGAAAATCAAAGTATTGTTTTCAGCAAAGTGTTATAATAGGTTAACAGAATGGGTATTTCTAGTTTAAACAAAGGAAAAAGTAGTAATATTTATGTAAGTTAAAGCAAATAATGCATTTAACATAAATCCATTTACTAGACATTGTGAGTAATATGTATGAAAATTACTAACTCCTTAAAACACAAAAAATAACCCCTCTGTTACAGCAATAAATAATAATACTTGAATGTTATCTTTGGTAAGGCTGATGAAGTAACTTAATCCTATGTCTGTTCATCTTGCAACACTTGGTGACAACATAATGGTGAGCTAAAAGATAGAATTCAAAAAATAATTCACAATTCAAACATTGAAATAAATGAATGCTAGAAATTTCCAATAAAATATTTCTCAAACTAAGATTTGTTTTTTTAAAAAAAAATACTGAATTCCAAATTCAAAACATCGTAGCATAATGATACTTTAGGTTTTAATTCATCTGTTTTGTCATGTTCTGGCTTGATTGCAACAACCAGTGCATTACATGTATAATGAACTTTTACATTGTATAATTTGCAGAAAGAATACAAGAAATTCTATATAATATCAAAACAAAAAAATAATAAGCAAAGTAAAAAATTATGAAGTCAGAAATATGGATGTCGAAACAAAAATGAAAAAGCACAAGATTTTTATAGAAATACTTTATGAAAGCTGGAATTTTAATCTCAATTATAAAAATATGAGCTTTGAATAATCGAGTACTTCCTTTCTTATATTACACTGTGTTTCAATTTCTTTTAAATTTAAAATTAAAAAGTATTATGTTCTACTTTTATAATGATAATAAAAAATTACATAAAATAAATGCTTTAGTTTTGTTATTTTTTACTTTTAAATCTTTAATATATTTCTTAATTCTTGGATGTAAGTAATATGCAAGCTAAAAATATTACTAATTTTTAAGGTTATCACTTTTATAAAATCAATTCTCCATTAACTTAATACATTGATTGGTAAGTAAAAGCTACAAAATGGTTGACTGGAATATTCTGGTGTTGTCAAATACCAATAATTACATAAAATTTCAGAATTTTTTCAAAAGAGAAAGTGAGTTAAAAAATTGATTCCATCTTAATAAAATAAAGCACAGTAAGTTTAAAAAATAAAGAACAAAACGATCATTTAATATTCAGTGTACATTAGAAATATTTTTAAACATTATAAATGTTTTTAAAAGTTACCTGTTCTAAGGATGGACAGGCAATTATCACTTGTTCTTCTTCAGAGTAATTTACTCTGATAATCTGTAGAAGTTGTTCAAAGCAACTCTGAACTTGTGTCTAAAATTAGAAAAATAAAAAATTTAGATTTAGGTACTGAAATCCTAAAAATTCAGGTCAAATATACTGCAAGAAATACATTAAAATTATAAATCTATCAATCATACAAAAAATATTACATATGGAAGAAAATAAAAGCATAATAAAATCTTACCTTTATAGGACGTAATAAAATGTATTCAGTGTCTGGATTGGCTAAATATAAAGACATGCTTCTCTGTAAAGTTGGTAGTTTAGTCTTCAGGTTGCGGACATTATCAGCAATCAGCCGAGATAAATTTTCAGCTGATGCAAATGGTTGCTGGCTAAGATTAATATCTTGAGATCCTGAACTTTGCATCTGAGTGATCACTTTTGCCTACAAAATTGAGAAGAAACTTTAACAATGACTATTACTTGAGAATGAATAACAGTTTAAAACATTTTTTTTAATAAAATTCAGTGAAAATTTTAGAAGTATGGACATATTTATTGTTCTTCCAACTTTATCATTTTTTTATGAAAGGAAGACATTAAGATCTTCACAGAACACACAATAGCTGAAAAAGCTTCCTAACAGATTATATGATCATCTTATAAATTTTTTTACAATTAAATATTATTTTCTGACAAAAAAATACTTGTAATAGAACATAGTAATAAGAAATTGAAACTTTAAAATATAATAACTAAAATGTGGTTTAACTGATGGAAATTATTTCTTATAAGATATACAATAAATATTATTTTTCTTTGGAAGGAACTATAATAACAAATTTACTTTTTCAAGAAATTCTTGTAGAGATCCAATAAGAAATGTCACTGTATGAGATATGAAGTCTTCACAAACTATCTTAAGCTGCTTATCGACTGCCTTTTTAGAATCAATTAGATGTTCTGTCACATGAGGTGTACCCTAATATATGAATACAAATAAAGAATATGTAAGAAATAAAATACATACAAATAGTGATAGTTTGCAAGTGATAAATAAGTAAGGCAAAAAACCTTTTTAAAAGCCTTATATAATTCAAACTTCATTTTTTTTTTTTACCTTGTAGAGAATTACTATTCTTTCTTACTACTAATAAATGAAATATGTATCAGTTAACTTCTAAAGTGATGGCTGTTTCATTAAAGATACTAAATTTGTAAAATTATGTATTTTAGAAAAATAAAATGTGTTTTCTTTTTCATAGTACTTATTGAAATTAGAACTAATTAAAAATAAAATGAGATTTTGGTGTTTTCCCATGATCCCTACTGATATTGCCATTGTACAAAAACAGTTAGAATGTCGTTTAAAATTCAAAAAATTACTTTTTAAAATTATTAATTGAAAAGATTACAAAAATGCTTTTTAATTTTAACTTAATTAACTTAATTTTTTGAAAAATGCTTCACACACTATTTTTTCTTTGTTGCAATAAAATTCAGATCATTTTCTTTATTTCAATAAACATTCAGTTAGTATTTTAATTTTATTAATAAAAACTAAGAATGAATATTCTATTTATATCTTCCAGTTTGTTTTGTTATTGTTTGTTTGTTTTTTAATTTTCTGATTCATTTTATATTATTTCATTTTTAATAGCATGTTACAATCCAGCTAATGTGTTCTTGAACATATTAAAATGATATATGTCAATTTATCACACTAATTTCATATTTACCAATTTAATGAATTTAAATGTCAACAAATGAAAAATAGAAAATTAAATTGCAGCTTCAAATAAGACAACATGTAACTAGATGCTAAATAATATACAGAATAACAATTTTTAGCCGATTTTGCATGTGAATTCATAAAAAAAAAGTTTATTCATAAAAAAAAAAGAACATGCATAAAGAAATTAAAGTTGTGCTACTTAGATTTTGATCTATTTAAAATGCTATTAATAAATTTTAATTAAAAATAAATTACTAGTGAAGGAACCATGTAATATCAAGTTACAAATAAATGAATTAACTGCAATTAAACACCCCAATATTCAGGCAAAACAGATAACAGAATAGCATCTAAGTTTAAAGAAAAGCAGAGATTCCTTGCAGTTGTTCTATTTCTCTATCAAAAATTTTAAATAAAATAAAAAATACTAATAATTAAATTAAGATATAAAAGTACAAATATCTTTCTAAATTAAACTAAAAATGAATCGTGTATTAAAAAGTTAACATGTTAAAACAACACTGGATTAAATCAGTCTAGTTAACAATTAATCTAGCTCATATATTCTTTTTCTTTCTATTAGCTTTTAATAATTTATTACTGCGTTTGCACAACTGATGGTGAGATTGTATAGATAAATGCTAGAAAACTGAAAATTATATAAAACAGTTATTGCTTTACAGTCATATTTCTGTGCAAGATAGATAATAATGAATTTTATTATAAATTACCATTAACAATAAATTACCATTAAGAAACAAAACTTTAAAAAGTTGAATAAAAAGCACAAACCTGAAGCAAAAATTCTAAAAGAGCATTATTGGAATTGAATGAAAGTAAATTTGTTCTGTTTTGAAGTAATCCATATGCTGCAACTACAAAAGAAATTTTAAATTACAAGGATTAAAAATTAAGACAAACATTGACAAAAATGAAATTTCAATAATTAATTAATCAAGCAGTATTTTAAAAATTTTATATCAATACCTTTATTTTCACAAATAAAGAAAATTAGTTACCTTTAACTTTACTGAAGTCTAAAGTAGTCTCTTTTATAGCAAAATCAATTTGAAAGGGTGCAATTTGTTCTCTTAATATTAAGAGATGCTTTATTTCAAAAAGTTGTCCATCCAACAGTGTCTACAAGTAAAGAAGCCAACATATATTGAAAAGTTAATTTTAAAAATTAATAAAATGCAATTAAAGAACAGTATATATAAAGTAATAAGACAGTTTTTAGAAATATTCTTATTCTGAAGGATTATTAGAATGTATTTAAAAAAACACCTTTAATTAAACAATTTTTATTTTTAATACAATTACATAATTAGTAATTCATCACTGTTTGCTAATCAATGGAAATAAATAAATACAAAATATAGAAGAAATGGCGATCAGTTTTGAAAAAAAAAAAAAAAAACTAATTTATTTAAGCAGTCTAATAATCACAATGATTTTATGGCCCAGAATGTATCAGTAAGCATAGAAAGAGAATGGTGGGGGAGAAAAAAAAGAGAGATGTCATAATATTCTGATTAATACATAGTGAGAACTATACTAGTATGATTGATGTATATAGTATTAGTATGACTAATGTATATAGTATTAGTATGACTGATGTATATAGTATTAGTTTGATTGATGTATATAGTACTAGTATGATTGATATAATAATATAATGATACTTAATTTAGGTAAAAGATAACATGAGACACGTAATGAAACCTTACCGAGAAAAGTAATCACAACATAAATAAATGAAAAAATCTTTAGCAGCTTAATAGAATATTATAATATTCTATATATAATATTCTATTGAGAATATATATATATATACATAATGATAATTTAAAATTTAATTTAAACTGAATTACTTTTCTAATTATTAGCTCAATTTAGTCCAAATTAACTTAATTCTAAAATATTCCCTTGTTACCTGATCCCATTCCACTTTATCCATCTAATTAATTCAACAGAAGCTTCATAAAATTGCTGAATCAGCTAAAAGTTTACTTTCTCACACTCTGAGAGAAGTGCCAAAATACCACTGACTTAACAGAATTCCTTTCAAAAGATCCCCCTGCTTCCCTTTCTTGTTTGCATGCAAATTCCTGTGTAGTCACTGTATTAGCATTATGAACAAATATTCTCCCTATCAGTATTTTGTGTTCCCTATGTTATAAAAGGCCAAGGATAAAATGTTTAAGAACTTTTCCTCATTCCCCTCTGTTTTATCTGTGCGTTTATCACTCTCACTTGTACATAAACATGCCTGCTTCTCTGACGAAATAAAACAATGTTAAAGAAAAGAAAGTCTCTTAACTGTCTTCAAAACAATCATTCTGCTTGATAAAAATTAAATTTTTATACATATATATTTAAAAGTCATTTCCAAAAATTATAATTTACTTTAAACAAATTGAATTCAAATAATTTTACTATAAAAATTACCTTTCTTTTGCTTATACTTGCACTAGCAGAAGACAGCGATTGTATACACATTGTTAAAACTTCTTGTGATAATCCTTGGAATATCGTTTTCTAAGAACAGATTTTATTAAATTATTATTATAAGTATAGATTATAATAATATTGACATTGTATTTTTAATGCTGGTGTCAAAAATACATTTTGCATGAAAATTTAAGAAGTACAATATAGCAATCGGATGTTAGATAATTCAAATAGTCATGTTTGAGTATATTAATAGTAATTGAAATGGAGATTTATGTATATAAAGAGTAGAATATATATTTAGATACTAATAATATTACTATATTCTTTATTCCTATTCATTCTATAACTGGTTTTGTTTCTTTTAATTATAAAATTTTAAAAAAGCTTTTGAAGGAAGCATAAATATAATCCATTAGAAGCATAATTTATAATTATGGATAACACTTATATACTATTATTTTCATTAAATTGAAATTTCATTAAACAATTTTGTGTGATTTCAGATATGTTTGTAGTATTTTTATAAAAGTTTTAGAAAATGAAATATTCTATAGCAAAAATAAAAAAATTTAAAGTATACATAAAAAATATATACAATTTTTGCAAAATACACTGCTTGTCATGCTCCATGTATCTGAATCCATGTCGGCATTATAGTAAAGTCCCATCTTATTTTTGCTATATATTTGAATTAAAATTCAAGAATGCACAATACAAGATCTTGATTTGTATTTAAACGTTAAAATGTGTTTCTTATGGGTAATTTATTGCCTCCTTCTGCCACACGATTTTATATTTCTTTGTGGGAATTGTTATTTGGATCTTGGAGGATTCTGCATATTTAGCAATTATACTATTTCTTTATTCTGTTGAATTAAAGATGCTATTTAGTTGAATGCATTTTTGGTAAAACAATCATACAACAGTTATCGCAATATGTTTCAATATAAAATTATTTTCATTTTGGCTCGCCTGAAATTTGTCCTCTAAATATGTTAGAATTTTTTAATTCAAGTTGAATAAATTAATTACACATTAATCAATTTTTTATAAATTGACATTTTACAAAAGAAACATTTAAGTTTCAAACTACAATCAATATTACTTTATATTTTAAAGCTTGCATTAAACATCTACAAAATTAATTATCAACATTTATATAATTAAAATGTTAAGAAAGTACTAAAGTTAAGTTAATGTAAAGAAAGTACCTTGAAATTCATTAAGAATATTTTAATGTCATTTTCATAAAACATCTTCATTAACTTATATAAGCAAATAAAAGAATTATAGTTAAAGGATCACTATAAATTTTGATCTAAAACATTTAGACTAAGCATTTAGGAAACTTATTATTCAAAGTTTCCCTTTAAATATTAACAATCCTTAAAATATGACTTACATCCAAACAACGATACAGTTTTGAAAGGCAAACTAAAGTTCTTCGTACAGTAGGATACCACATCCCATGTAAATCTGCGGGAGAATCTAAAAACAGAAATGAGATATACATAAATAAAAAAGCAGTCAAATAAAAATTTAAATTCAATAGTTATTAATTAAATAATTCAATTCAAATTAATTTATTATCTATTAAATTTACATAAAATTATAATTCAAATAAGTTTTACAAGTAATAGGTCTTCTTGGGGGCTCATAAGCCTCAAAATCTTTGACTGATCCTTCACCATCTAAGTTTTTATCAGATTTTTCGACTCCTTTCTCACAGGCAGTTATAATGGCATTGCTGGAAGAGTTGACAGATGTCAGTGAAGCTCGGGAACTGGCTCTACTTAATCCTCCAGCAGATAAACTTTCAGCTATACTCTAAAAAATTATATATATATAATTATTTAATGATTAGCATCATTATTGTTTTAGGTATCAATAAATCATTCTATTAGGATATTATTATTTTCTTAACAAAAACATCCTTATATAATTATTTTTGTTATTATTTTATTATTATTTTTGTTAGTTTTATATTAAATTGCAGGGACATTTATGAACAAAATAACAAGCCATTTAGAAGGATTTTTTTTAAAGATGACTTAATTTTTTCACTTGCTATAATTATGGCTAAATAAGTCATGCAAATCATAACATATCCTTTTAAAATATAGAATTTGTCACAAAAATTGGAAAATATTTTTCTTGGTTTTCAAGTCAAAGGAATAATTATTTTTTCCTCAAATAGAAGGTTGAGTTCTTCGCATATAAATTCCAAGAGTGAAGTGAAAATATACATACTGTTATATATTCACAATATAAAGAAACCACAAACAATATTTGTTACAAACTTAAGAAAAAAGTTTAAAACTTCCCTATTCATTATAAAAACTTTTTATTAATAGAATTCATTATTTTGTAAAATTACACCCCTTCCTCCTCTTTTCTAGCAGTAACTGCAAGAAAATAGAAATAAATAAACACACAAAATGTTTTCTTTATCAAGATTTACTTGTATGAAAAGTTGTGAGTAATAGTGAATAAAGAAAGTAAGGAATTGGTATAAGTAGTTTAAACTTTTCCTAAAAAGTTGTACAGAAACTGCACTAACACATTTTTCCCCCAGTTTCCATACAATTGTTAGATTAATGTCTTTGCCCATTTCAGTATAATTGTTGCATCAGTAACCCAATAAAATTAATTCCTCATTCATGAAATATTCCAATCACTATGTTTATCATTTCATTCTTTTATAGAATTGTATCACCAAATCTGTTAAGGCTATACTGATATCCAATGGGTAAATAGAAAAATAAAGAATCCCGTAAGGGGTTGGATTGGAACTAAATTCATATCTTCCAATGACTTGAAAATATGACACATAATTTCCATTTTTTCCTAACCTTCCGATTCAAAGAGGTGTCTCAGTTATATTTTTTTTTATTAGTTATCTAAAGATTTAAAATGCAAACCTCATAATGACCTGAATGCTGCAAAATAAGAAACTAACACATGTACAGTTTAGAAAAATATTTCTACAACAGAAATAATTTAATTCAATTATATATGGAATGCAATCAACAATTCTTTACCTCCATCATTTCTAGCTTATCTGGATATGCTAAATCTCCAGGACTAGGATTATAATTCAAGATATCTGTTTTTATATAGATATGAGTTCTATACACTAAACGTTCTTGGACATCTTCCAACATTTGGCGTACAATAGCTTTCACAGCTTCAAGTTCATTGGCTAAAATTAAATATAACAAAAATACATGCTTTTTATTGGATTTGAGGAAAAATTGTAGCACTCATACAACATGCACTAAAAAAGGCATGCATTGTATTAGAATTAAGGAAATAAAAATACCTCCATACTGCATATGTTCCTCTAACATTTCAACCTGCAAAGAATAATAATTCAAAATGATTAATGGTTTAAATAAGAAATTTTAAACAATATAAATAAAAATGAAGAGCCAGATTCTTTAATACTGTATACTAATCCAAATCTTTGAGTAAATTTCCTTCAAATTTTGCTCACAAATATTATAAAGCATAAAGAGCATTTAAGTGAAAGCTTTGTGACAACTAACAAAAAAAATTAACATTATTCATTACAATTTGTTAAAAATTATACTTCTACTGTGCAGAGGCAATTTAAACTCGTTTACTGATGGATGCAAAAAGCAAAATAATAATATAAAAGTAAATAGGATAAACAATTTTTGCATAATAGAAATCTAAACTACTTATCAAGTTTTCTTTAAATTTTGCACAAAAATATCATGAAGTATTTAAATAAATACATTAAATTCCATCTTTAAAAAATAGCAGAAATGAAATCTACTATAATAAATTTCAAGTCATCGTGCGAGAATATTATTTTATTATTTTTTACGTTATTATTTCTCTTAATTAAATTGAGTCATTAACCAGTTTAAACCAATTAGAAAGAATCACAAGACTTCTGTATCAGTCTCTATCCATCCCCTCCCTCTATCTGAGTATATTATATATATATATATATATATATATTTGTTGACCAGGAAATGGGTTTTGATTGTTTTAATAATTTTATGATTATATATATATATATATATATATATATATAATTTTTATAAACTTTCATTATCAATTTTTCTAGGCAAACAAAGTTTGGGAGCTCGGCTGATTTTGAGATTAGGGAAGGGAAAAAAATAAAATATAAAAATAATAAACGTTATTCTATATATATCGACACATGCATAATCTATTAGTCTCGCGCTTATTTCAAACCAGTTTAAACTGATTAATGACTTAAATTAATCAAGGCAATTTGTAAGAATTCAGAGAATATATAATTTGGATATCAAATTGTAAATTTAGTAAGCGGTAAATCGCCGAATATGCCTTATTTTCTAATAACCATATTTTAATTATTTGAAATTATCCCAGAACGAATACTCTTTACCAATTAAATAAACAATATTTTAACTTGTTTAATTTATTTTTAAAAAACAATGTGCGAGCTAGGCAATAACACTGTGATTTCCAAGAAAAATACTACAACAGAGACGATAGATATTTCAGAGGCCATACAGTGAAAGCCGATTCTAAAATAAAACTACATTAGCACGCGATAAATAGAGGAGAAATAATACTGTGAGAGCTGATTCCAAAATAAAACTACAATAGCAGACAATAGATATTTCAAAAGCTATACTGTGAAAGCTAACACCAAAATAAATATTTAAAAAATATAATAATAAACAGAAAAATAGCCAATTTGTTGCCGGCACATTTTGAGGCTTCAATAATTAGTTGCTTTCACATTTTGAGGCTCTCAAAACCTCAAGCAAAAATAATATCAAGATCTCTCATTATAGAAAACTACATTAACAAATATATAAAAAATATATATATTTGTATGTATAAACACAAAGCTAAATGTAACATAGAAATAATTCTAATTACTTATTATCAACTATCAAATGTAAATAAGTCCCGATACAAATTTCAGAACAATTTATTAAAAATTTTCACAACTGCATTTGATTTGACATTTCACTTTGCTATTTAATATAATTTAGCTGCAAATTATTATTAGAAGTTCTTGAAGGAGGGTAGGATCATGTCATGAATTCATTCATTTAGAAGAAAGAGGATGTTAACAAACAAAAATAGAAAAATAGTCATCAAACAGAAAGATTAATCAAGCATGAAAATAGATTAAACTGTCATCGGATGGGATGACTTGCCTAGTGAAATTGATGTTCATATTTTCCAAAACCATTATCTCACAAAAATGGCTTACATTAAATTAGAAAAATGTATCTCCTTAATAACGTCATTTTCATACAAGGACTTTTTAACTAAAAAAAAAAGCCTTAAAATTTAATTTGATACATAACCTGCAAAAATGTTTTTAATGTTATGATAAAATTCAAACTCATACATCAAAATATTCATTCACATGTTTTGTCTACCACTAATTCCACAGTAGGAATTTCACTTCTGCTTGTATTTTGTAGTATATGTACTTATTAATTGCACATGTTGTAATTTATATTAAATTCATTCATTTATTTTCATGACTTTCATTCATACCAAATGGTAAAATAAATTTATTGCAAAAAAAGCCTGTATTTATTTTTTAATAGCTTAAAAAGTCAATCCAGGGGAACAATATAGCCGTCAAGAGCAGACAGAAACACAATGATTGACAAAGATATTTAGAAAGAATCAGAATGCCTTGCTAGCTTGTTCACTGTATCAATTTTTATTAAATTTAATTAGAAATTAAATGGAAAACTTGTTAATAAATCCCAATATATTATTTTTTTATTGATTAATACAGCAAAAATATCCAGTTTTTATTTAGAAATTTGATGCTATTAAAAAAATTTTAAGCAAAGAATTAGAAATATTATATTTTTATATTAAGATCAAAGATAATACCACATATTATGAAAAATTACTTACTTTAAGAATTCCACATAATTCTGCTAAGGTTTCCAGATGGTTTATATGAATAATAATCGGCCTTAAAACATCATACAAGCGAATACACAAGCCTTCAAGGAACTCTCTAAAGTGAATATTAAATAGGAAATCATTAATTGTTAAATTACACTCAGAATTAAAAGCTATTTTCATTCAATCTACTTACACCTTTTTTTTCATAGAAACAAAATAATTTAACCATGATATGGAACTGATTATTTCATAAAATTAAAAGATCGATAATTCTTAACTGTTTAGACAAATATGCAAAAGCTGGTTGAATAATCAAAATTAGAGACAATTTAAATGTTTAAAGAAGGAAATATATATGAAAATCATTTAAATTTGCTAAAGCAGAAAGAAATCACAAAAATAAATAATTTTATAATCAATACAAAATCCACAAAAAATTAAAAATGATAAAGGAAAAATAAGTAAAAAAATATTTTTTAAAAATATTAATATAAGCTGCATAAATAAATTTTCAAAAAAAATAATAATAATAAGTACGAATTTTTTAAAAATTACTTTTAATAAATAAAAATAAAATGAAATAAAATAATACCATGAGAATAATTCCAGGCAGAAAAACTAAAATCTATTCTAAAACTTGTACATAATTCAAATCTTAAAATGAAGTTTTTTCTATACAAAGATGAAATCTAACTCTATTTCATATCGGAAAAAAAATTCAACAAGCCAATTCTACTACTAAATAAATAATTTCAAAAAAAGGGCATTTCTCTTATTTTACTACTGACTCCTATTCATGACTGAATAAATTTAATGAATGTGTATATTTCTTTCTAAATATTAATTTTTAAATTTAATCTGAAAATATTTTTATTCAATAATCAAGGTACTTATTATTACATAAAAAGAATTTTTAATGGAAAACTGAAAACTTGCACTTCTTTCTTCTTTTGAATAGCAAATAAATATATTTAAAATAATATTTAACCTCCAAACTCATTTCAATATAAAAGCACAATTAAACTCAACAAACTTACTCTAAACTTTTAGTATTTTGAGAAAAAAATTGATGAAAAAGTTGATGCTCATCTTCACAAATATGAAGAAGAAATGCGCAACCACTGCGAACCAAGGAACAATGATCTTTTTTATGCTTTTCAGCAAGATCATTGATTGCAGCTGATACACTAGGTCCTAATAGAATTTCCCTCTGGCTGAAATAACACTGGTGGCAATCAGATAACAAGATTTGGTAACTGAAAGAAATAAAATTATATTATAAAAAATAAGGATAATAATATAATTTTTTGGTTTCTGAATGATATTCTTTAATATGTAACTAATCGGTAGACAAAGTAATATGCAAAAGCTGCTTGTATAATCACAATTAAAGACAATTTAAATGTTTAAACCAGGTAATAATATATGGAAATGTAACATAGATTTCCTGAACTGAAAAAAAAAACCCACAAATATAGCACACATGATCACAGCAATATCATTTTATATACTATATGATTAAGGTACTAGGTTACTAGCATTAATCCATACAAATTGAGCACTAAGTAGTTTTTTTGTATCAAAAAGTATACTGTAATTCTAAACAATGTCTTAAATACAATTTGAAATAAAAGTAATTCCTATTAAATATTATAAATATTTTTAAACACTTCAGAAAAGATGAATAAAATTCAATGGCTCGCATTAATGCTTTAAATTTTTAAAAAAGCAGTAACCTGAATACCTTGCACAAAATTAGCTTTTATGCAAAACTAAATAATTCACATCAGTTAGTTTCTGGAATTCATAACATAAATTGCCCCAAAAGTATATAATTCTATTATTTTTCTCTAAAAGAAAAATGTATAAACACATGTGTATGCCACTGCACACACACTCTGAACAGACTATTTGACTTAGTATGAATGTAACTGCCATATTATTTTTTTTTTCTAAACTTTGGCAATTTTCATTTTTTATTCACGTCATTTTCAACAATAGATGTTCTTGATACAATGAAAAAAAATTCTATTGTAAAATCAAATATTTAAACATGTGAATTCCTTCCTTTGCTGAAAACTAAAGAAGAAAGAGCCAGTTAATTATATAAAAAGTTTTAACTTCTATATTATGTTTTACTTCTTATGTAAACAGTATAAAATTTTGTGGCCTCATTAGATCTTCCCATACAAGCTCTTGAAAGGACGGGGTTTAAAATGCTGTGAAGAACTAAAAGACAGATCGCTTAGCAAGTTATAATTTTAATGGCCTTAGGATATGGTGGGACATGATGTTGTGTAGGAAAATTCATTTAAGATAAAATGAACAGACATAAGGCTATTAAAATATCCTGATTTTATGTTAATTAATTTTATGTTCACAAATACTTTATTCATTTAATTAAAATTAAACATTACCAATATTTTTGGCAAATCAGCTAATCGCCAAAGGTAATTAATTAGTAATAAATAAATATAATTATGTATTAAAATTTTAATCAAATATAATTCTATTTATTGTTACCAATTTAATCTGTCTAACAAAATATTTTTTTTTCAATAATATTAAAAAATTAAAGAAATTTTTTTTTAAATTAGTAGCATGTGTATTTTTTTAAAATCAATACTGTATTGTAATTACAGTACACTACATTCGTTGTATAAATTTAAAAATCTCCAAGAAAATTTTTTAAATATCACACATTTATATTAATTAGAATATTAAATACTGTTAACTTATAGCTTGTTTTGCTGATGGTATAAATGAATTATAGAACATGAATTAAACATTTAAAAGTTTTATTTATAAATACTATATTTTTTTCTAATTAATCATTAAAGTGAAACTAAACAAAAATAGTGAAACTAAACAAAAATAAAAAAGTAAACATAAAACAATGAACAAACTAAACACAAAAAGCACATCATTATTTTGCTATTATACTGCTGATTCATTTTTTTAAAGTTTCAGAAAGATTTTTTTTGCATTGCTATTAAATAAATATTCTATATAAATTAAAATTAAAAAATATAAATATCATTACTCAGGATTTTTCTCGATTCTTTCTTCAATCTGTTTCATTAGGGCATGTATCCTGGGAGCATGGGAACGAAATTTTCCATAATATAGAGTGAAAGCATTTTCAGAAGGAGATAAACTATCTCTCCTTGGAAGAACCTGTTGAGTAGCTTGCTGTAAAGTAGCAACAACATAGGATCGAATCATGCCCAAAGCCTGACTCTGCAGGTGACGAAATCTTGATAGGTATGCAGGAGATTCTTTGAAATTTATCTAAAGGGGGAAAAATCATATAAAAATTATATTCAATGAAATAAAATTAATTGCTACATCAAAAATCATACAACTCCAATCATCCAATTATATACCATTAAACACACAATGAATGCATTTCTGAGCAATATATATATAATATGATAGAAAACAGAAAGGTACGAGTACTTAAAATGATTATATGTTTAAAATTATTGGAATTTGAAACCGAAGATTCTTTTAATGATTTCAGTAAGAGCAATAATTCCAATGTAATATAAGATATTTGAAGTTTCCATTAAAATGTTAAAACAATTTCTTGAAATACACTGAATTTATAACAAATATGGATGGAGTATATTTTGTATTGTTTGAGTTTCTTTCTTATTGTGCCCCATACTGCTAATGCTTACATTAAAACAGAAAAAAAAAAAAAAAGTTTTAATGAAAACTTATTTTCTAAATTTGTTTAGAGTTATATCTAGTAAGAGGGAGACTGATAAATCATGGTTCAAAACATATCTTTAATGTAGGCAATATGGCTACCAAGCAAAAGTTTAATATCAAAGTTGGGATTGAGATAGTATACTTTTAATCAGACAATAGAATATTTTTATTTAATATATATTTTATACAACTGATTTCATATGTTAAAATTAAATTTAAATAGAGTAGAAGCATACAAATGGATGAATGGAGCATTTCTCTAAAATATATGCTAGATTTACCCTCGAATATGGAATAAAATATTCCAAATATATTTAAAATCTAATGCCAATATATAATAGGTTTATATTGTAGTTCATTAAATACCATTTTGTTATAAATTTGTTAAATGTTTTTTTAATCTTATTTCATGAAAATTAATTGGTTCAAAGAGACATTTCAAATAAGAAATTTAAAAAAAATAAAGGTAGGATGCTCATACAAAACTATTTTTATTTTTAACAAGTAAATTGGATTATGCAGCAATGAACATATAATAAAAATAACACAATATGAGATAAATACTAATTTTTAATAAACACTTTGATATAAATAATATTATTTCAATTTGTGTATTTCTATATTCAATTCATTTATTTTTAATTAAAAATTTTACATAATTGATTAATAAGATTCTTTTTATTGATAACCAGGTTAAATTTCAAATGGTAACGTAGTTTATTTAACTCATTGGTATCTTAATAAGCCAGCAACAGCCATTAGACACTAATGATCACTTTTGTCGAATGGTTATGTTATGGTCTTATCACACGGTAAAGTATGTTCGGCACTTTCCTTGTCGTTTTCGTCAGAAAACGACAAGGAAAGTGACGTCACTTCAAAGTTTCATCACATGATTGGTTGAATTTCGTTTGCGGACAATATTTCCGGCATTTTCGAACTGGTTCGATGAAGTTGTCGATTATGTAACTTGCTTGACAGGTTTTTGAGGGTAGAAACGGAAAAGTGCTGGAAAAATTTCACCGTGTGATAAGGTCTTTACGCGCCTACGAACCGTAAGGTCGCAGGTCCGATTCCCACAAGTTCGATCCGTTACATTGGTGACCTCGGACGATGAACCACCAACTTTCAAACAGCTGTCGTGGCGCCAGCTAGCCGCAAGTAACGCAAATTTAACAAATCCTCTCGCGGGAACCAAAAACGTCAGACTCATTTGACGTACCAGCAAACAACTCTCACAAGCTCCTTGTTCGACAATACAATCCGTCACATTAGCGACCTCAGACAATCAACACACTTTTCATTTGCCATAACGCTTGGCTCAACAAACACGTTCCTCACTCGCCATAACGCTTAGCGCTATAAAATCGTTCGTCTCACCGCGACTCACTAGTGAGGGAGAAACGCAACTAAGTCATCAGACTCACTAGACACAGGAGCAACTCTTTCCATCAGCTATCCAAAGTCATCAGATTCACTTGATGCAGCAACCAAAGTCGTCAGATTCACTTGACATAGCAGCAGTAACCACTCTCACACACTCGCCATAACGCTTCGTCACTCTGCAGATTCACTGATAGGGGGAGTATCGTAGTGCAATAAAACA
This sequence comes from Argiope trifasciata, assembly GCA_026543055.1. NCBI lineage: Eukaryota > Metazoa > Arthropoda > Arachnida > Araneae > Araneidae > Argiope > Argiope trifasciata. The sequence continues at coordinate 1,149,958 of JAPMOQ010063219.1, forward strand.
GTAACAGCCATTAGAATCTAATTATCACTTCTGTCGAATGGTTACGTTACGCAGCTACGAACTCAAACATCGCGGATTCGATTCACACGCAATCTAATCTACTACAGGTAATGTGATTTATAAAATTCATTTAAAAAGTTAAAGGCAAAACTATAAACTTGGTGCAATAGTATTCCCTAAATAAAGTAGTACTTTTATCACCATCTGGTAGCTTGGAAATAGATAATATACTTCAATTAAATATTACATAATTCGTTTATTAAATTTTTAAAATAGAAATTACTCAATATTTTTGGAAACTTACATTTTCTTCAACATAAGCTATACATTCATCTAAACGAGACAACAATGGCATGAAGGATTCACTAACAACTGACAAAGTTGGAGATGCAATTTTCTAAAAATAACAAAATTTTAGAAAAATCTTGACAAATTTTTTTAGTATACATATGTTTTAATTTAGAATAACAAATTATATATATATATATATATATATATATATATATGAAATACTTTAAATTTTTTTTTAAATTAGTTTTTCAAATCTGTATTGAGAACTTGCAGATCAAAGCAACATACATAAAAAGTCAAATCTTTTTTTTTTAATTTTAAGATATACTTTTTTTTAATTACTACCCCCCCCCCTAACCAAAAAAAAAATTTTTTTTGACTATTTTGTAAAATAATACTAATGATATTAAAGCATGCATTTTCTGATACATGGAAAATGCATGGTTTTCAATATATAAATTTTACATAGATAAATATTAAATAAATTTAATAAAAAAATCAGAATGTACTTTTACTAGAACACTTAAGAACATATAAAATCAGTTTTTGAAAATTAATTGCTTAATTAGTCAGTTAGCTAATAATAAAGTTCTGAAAATATTAAAATAATATATTTTAATTCAGAATAATCATATGCATGAGACTACAGGGACACACACACACTATAATATATATATATATATACGAAAAACTATCAAATACTGACAAATCAAAAAAAATAAATAAACTTAACTTAAAAACGATAATTTAAAAGCATAAGCATTTACGAAAAATATACAACATAAACACAATCCAATAACAAAAACAAACAACTAACGTAAAAACAACTTATTTACATTGTATACCCAAAATAAAACAAAACAGAAAATCAAGTCTGGTCAAATCCATTTTATTTATTGATCGAGATTGGAATAGCTACAACCTTATTATACGCATGATTTTTTAACTTTTCATTTAAATGAAAACATAGTTGTCGACAATCACACACGAACTTTCAACGTCAGTTGGTGTAACACACATGTCTGACTTTCCTATACCAGTTGGAGCAACACACTGTAGATTAGAAATTTCTTATTTCCTTTTGTTCTATTTTCTTTTAATTTAAAAGTACTTAAGAAAGAATCGAGCAATTGATTAATTAATTACATTTGATTTTAAATACGTCAAACACAAATGAAATAAATAAAATCGTTTGAAATAATCGGTCGAAATTCTTTTAAGCCTAACCTCATTTCTGTTGCGGTTATTATTCATTTTTCATTTATTTACATGTATTTAATTGTAATATTTTTTTTAATATACAAAAACATCATATTAAAGCAATAACTTAACAGAAACTTATTTAATAGAAAGAGAATATAAAATTACACATCAATATACACAAATTATTTACATAAATTTCAGGAAATTTAAGAGAATAATTTGTAAAAATCTACTGTATACATTCAATGATAGAATTTATTGGAGGGTGGGGGGAGGACTTACTTGTGAAAGGGACTCCAGCTCATTAAAATAGCCTAATTTCTCAGAAATAGTTTCAGCTGAACTAACAAGTTTAGTCTAAAATAACAAAGAATTGCAGATTAATTTTCCAAATATATTCATCAAAATAAATATAATTTGCTTTTACACTAAAGTATAAAAAATAACGTATGAAATATATCATAGGTAGATTCAATGCTTGCTAAAATTCTATTCAAAAGAAATCAATCAACAGAAATACAAGGTGACCTGTTGAGCTAGAAGATCTTCACAAGCTTCATGCAAGGAATTGGTTTTATTGGAAACAAAAGCATACTTTTCACGAAGTAACTCCAATGATTCTAAGGCTTTACAAATGTTATTGAAAAGGTGAGAGTATTGATCACAATGCTTTGATAATTCTTCAATATAGGCTCTAAAATCAAATATAGCATTCTTTTAAAATCATATCATGAATAAAAAAAATTTTGAAAACAAAATTTAAAATTTTAATCCAAAAATATTTTTATAAATAAAAGATATATATTAATTGAAATAAATACTATTTATTTCCTATGATAGAAAGCTGGAAGAGGATAAAACAAAGTAGAAATACAAAACTAAATAACTTGTGACATTTGACTGATAATACTTTATTAATTAAATTATTATAATTTAATTCAATCTAATAATCTTTAAATGCAGTACCAATTTTAAATTAGGCTGATAGGAAATAATAATGTTGAACTCTATACAAGATGTGCAGAAAAAAATTAAACCAGAATGGTAACAATATATAAGTTACAGAGGACATTTGAGAAAATGTATTATTTTTACAATAGAAAATACTATATATATTTTCTCTCAATTTATAATGAGATAATAGTTTTATTTTAATACAGGTGGGGAGGCTCTAAAAAATTATGGAGCTTAAATTTTATAATACACATTTTAAATTTACATATAAAATTTCATTCTTTAGTACTCTTTAAAATTTTATATAAAATATAAGATTTTAAAATCAAATTTCATTCTTCTTAGAAAGCTGACAATTCTTCAGTTTTCTTTTAAATTATCTAAATAGACAAGAATTGGCATAAAATAAGCTCCAAATATTTTTTCTGTCTAAAAATAATAAATTTATTTATTTATTTTACAATTTTTTAACTTGAATATTTCTTTATGGTCTACTGCCAAGTTCATATAAAAAATGTAGGACAGTATGGAAGAGCTTACTTATATAAAATATCTTCATCTTCTACAAGCTGTTCCTCTACAGATGTAAACCAGGACAAAAACTAAAAATATATACATCATTTTAACATTAAACACAGAAATAAAAAAGAATAATTACTCTACCAACAACATCTAAAGCAAGGAGTTTTCATCCTTTCAGAATTTTGTATAATTATATAAAAGTAAAAAATATATACCATAAAAACATTTTTCAATTAAAAATCAATACATACTAAGTAAATTGTTCATAATCAAAGAATAAAACATTTTAAATCTCCATTATTCAATTACATTCATATATAAAATTAAAATAAATTATGTATTATTGTAATTTTTGGATAATACTAGAAAAAAGCTGATATTATAATTTATCAATGTGGGAATTAATATGATGAATGAGTTGCAATCAATTTCAATATGCTAAGCTTGATATATTCATTAATTCCAAGCATAAAACATGCTCATGTAGATAATGTACCATAGATTTATTTTTATTTACTACTATGGTTGAAAAATAATTTTTGAAAGAAATTATTAGTTTAAAGGAGTAAAAATTTTATATCTTGACCTAAAACTGTATTGGTTAACTCGTTTTTTTAAAACTATACATACTTATGCCAATTCTCTTTCTTAAATAGAAACTTTGTATTATACAACTTCCAAACATATTAACCATCATAAAACCCTAATTTAAAGGAGAAGAGTGCTAAAATTATCCAAAACTACATATGCTCGAATTATAAACAAAATGCTAAAAGGGGAGACATATAAAAAATGTAAATATTAGGTACTTTTTCATTATACCGGCACAAGCGAAAAGTCGCCAATAATAATGTAACCAAAGCCAAACGGAATTTCACCACCGGTAACCTTTTCTACATTTTTCAAAGAAAATCGAGGCCATTTTGTCACCTGTGCCAAAATAGCAACTGTGTGCTGTTGCCAAAAAGTCTGCTAGGTGAAATTTGTGTTGCTATAATGGAAAAGTACCAAATATTATTTTCATAGTTGCAAAAAAAAGGCAATGTTAGATATTTAAGAATTTTTTTGTGTGTGTATTATAATATTTATCTTACTTTTATACTTTTAAGAGCCAACATAAAATGCAAAATATGCCTGCATATGACTACTTTCACTGATTACTTTTGCAACTTAACTATAACTACTCAACGATCAACAATGAAACAAGTCAATTTCTTGTAACAAGATAGCTATTTCTTGATCAATAATCAAACAGTCAGTTTCTTGTAAGAAGACAATGTGTTCAACTCTCCTAGCAGATTGTATAATAAATGTTTTTCTTAAAAAAATTTGCTTCTTCCTTTCTAATGTTTATCTGATAGATTACATCATAAATAAAAAGTAATAAAATACACAAATCAAAAGAAAATGTAAAAGCAGAAAATTTCTAAATACATAAAACAAGATTACCTGTTGAGCATTTTCAATTTTCGAGTATTTTCGTTCAGCATCAGGGTTGAAATTCAGCAAATTTAATCCTTCATTTGGCTCTTTTGAAGGCTCTTCGCGGTAAAGAACAATATCATCATCTACTGGAAGCTAAAGGAGAAGGAATAAAAACTAGAATCTCTTGTCTTGATTTTTTGAAAACATGTATAACATTTTTAAAACATTAAGGGAAGAAGAGAGCATAATTGAAAACAATTCCATCACCCATATTAGAAATGTTAACTATCTTATATAAAATTACAAACTAAAACATTAAAATTTCCTTCAACATTTTATACAGAGAAAGAATTCTGTATAATAATCCTGAATACATTTTATTTTAGACTGCCTAATAAGTATAAATCTTAAAGGAACAGAAAGTACAACTTGTAAAGATTAACCATATGAATACTTAAAATTAAATAAACTTGCAGTTATAAATGCCATGCAAAGCCGGCTATTTAGAGTGTATAGGTTTAGAGCATTTGAATTTCGTGACCTGAAGAGGCAAACTAAAACCATCGGAAATTAAATACTCATTGAATTTTGCTCTCTTTCTCTCACTCTCTCTCCGTGTGTGTGTGTATGCATGCGTGCGTTTGTGTTTGCTTTAAAAGAAAGTTTGTGAAACTAAATTTTATGATGATTTTTTTAATGTTTGTCTAGGAGACATTTTACAGTAATAATTATCAATCTTCAACAAAGCTTACTTTATACATTTGAAAATGTTGTTGAATTAATTCTCTGTGAAAATTTTAGGGAGCAATTCATGAGAAAAAAATGTACTCACTTCTGTTGGCCCTAGGTGACTTTGAAGACTTTAAAAGTATCAAATTGCTCATTCTTCTTAATCATGATAATAAACATATCACAGGAATTTCAAACCTTCAGCAAAGTTATCTATAATTTACTAAAGCATCCTGTGCAGTTGTATAACTGTCATCGTAGTAGCAAGAAAGTAAGGTTGACTCCTATCAGACATTAGTGGAGAAAGTAAAATTTCTTTCTCATAGAAATACATTCCACCATTGGAAAAAAGTTACTCGAGCTAATAACATTACCATATCCACCAGGGTATTGAGAACTTTGGAAAGAGCCCCTAACCTTGCAACTTCTCTACATAAACTCATGATACTTCGACGCTTTCAGGGATAGATTTTTTAATAATAATTTTACTATAATTTTACTTTCATGTCTCAATATATCAAACTTATATGTGAAGACCTGATTTTTTATAAAGAGAAATATACGTGTTTGTGTGTAGTATTTATGTCCCATTATAAAGATTATCTAAAAATGGGTGATTGCTTTCAAATTATAATCAGGTGACAAGGAAGAAACCTTAGTCTCTCTCCTCCAAACTTCCATTCCCTAACAAATAAACTATGTTTGACCACTACTAACTTATTTAAATCCAAGATTTCATAAAGTTCCTGATCTAAAACATAATTCATATTATTAATTATGATTATGAATGTGCTAAATATACATTTGATTTGAGCTTGAATATAAGCTGGTTCCCACTTCGCATTTTTGTGAAAGTTCAATATGAAAATTTCAAGAAATGATCTTTATCTCAAGTACCAACCCTGTCATTAACTCTAGTTGAAATGTTATACCCATTTTGGAAGCAAAACTTTAAAGTAATAAATTATACAAACATGATAAATTAATAAAACCTAATATTTTATAAAGAATTAAAAATTCTTCTTTACTTAATAATGTACTTTAAACTTCTATATTCAAATAGTTATAAATAATTAATCTTTTCTTTTTTTATCGGTTTCATTAATAATGTGAAATAAATAAAATTTTAAAACAAAATAATGTTGAGAACATAAATATTTTCATATTCATTAATCAATAGTATGTATTTATATAGTTTTATTTATTGTTTGCTAAATCTACAGTGTTTTGTTGTTTTCATTTGTTAAAAAAATGAATATACTGTAAAAAATCCAATCTTCCTTTCATATAAGACATATAAATAGTAAGTAAATATTATTGAAATAAAAATTATTTAAATAATTCAAAAGCATTAAATTAATTCTTCTATTGCAAAATCCATTATTTCCCAAATATGCCCTTAATCGGTATCGATAGCATTTGTTTTCAAAATATAACAAACCAAATTTAATTAAATCAGCATTACAACACATGAAAAAAAATATCAATGATTATCGCACAATATATCTGGATGGAAAGAACAAGAAAATGTGATTCGAAACTTACGTCGGTAGGAAAAGGTCTTTCATTTGGTAAATCGGATAATAATTGTAGAACTTTTAATTGTTTTTCTGAAAGAGGAGCCAAAGGATCAACATCTCTATCCCAAGCAAGTAACTTTTCTGCAATTAAAGCTTCAGTATCCATAGCTGGATAATCCTTTGGTTCTCTAATTATCCATACTTGAAATGACACGATTAAATGCCGGAACAATTGTTTGTATTATTATTTACACCCTGACGTGAACGAAAGAGTTGTTGCTACGATGTCAAAAAAGTTGAGAGAATAAGTACCTTCTTATGGCACGAAAATGTATACTTCAATGGCATAATGGTTGAAGTAACTCCGTATTTCAGTGTCATTTCTTTCATATTATACAGTATAATTCAGCATAAAAAAAGCTTAAATTCTTTTTATTTAATATCAGAAATTAGAAGGAAAAATTCCATCTGACATTTTTTCCAACTTATGATGAATAAATATTTCTAAAAATGAATAATTTAAACAAAAAAAAAGTTCAATAACATCTTCCAGCGATCACATTTTTTTATATCAGAAAAGATTATGACTGATCAACACATATCATTCAATGTAGATAATGTGTTTTGCCGTAAAGAGCTGGGCAATGTGTGAATGCGCTGTATGGTCTTAACACGCTGGATCTAATATTTTAACCGCTTTCCAACGACCTGCTGGGCCAGCTATCTGGGGGTGCGGCGGGTGCAATGCACCCGAGCCCCATGTCTCGGGGGGGGGGATCGTGATTCTGAATTAAAATAATGTTATGAATAATAATAGCTTTTACACGTACTGAAAATATAAAAGTTTGATCCCACTTGACTGGCTAAGCGTCGAAGCCGTTATAAGACAATGATCTCGATGATACGTATTAAAAAAGGATTGATTTATGAATAAAGAAATCCACTTCAGGCATATTGAAACAAACCGGCCCGATTTTTTTATCAGTGAGGCTGGGTCCTAAAGCATTTGTAAATCATCAGCTATATACTTTTTTTCTGCATTTAATGTAATATTTTTTATGCATGCATCTATGTTTGTTTATATTAAGTTGCTCAAACAGAAAGTAAAATGAATGATTATAAACAATCAACTCCTAGCAATGCATATTGCATTGCTGCTTAACTGACCATGACCGGGATAAAAAGAATTAAGGAAAAGGTTTAATTTCGCAGTCATCGGATTTTGGTATACAGTGAAACCTCGTTACAACAATATTTTAGGAACCAAATAAATATATTGTTGTAGAGAGGCATATTGTTATATCGAGGGCCCACATATTTTGAGCATTTAATAATAGTTTTTTTTATTATTATTGGTTTAAGGTGCATAACATACTACTTTTAAGTCTATATTTAGAAGAAATTAATTTGTAAAATACTAATAATAGTGGTTTAAATACTAAAAAAATAAGCAAATAAGATAAACTCAGAAAATAAGCACAGAAATATTCACATTCCTGAAAACACTTTTTATTGAAAATAATCCAGTATTTTTGTTTGTTTATTCATTTTTTTAACTGTTAAGTTCACCAATACTGTATGCATTGAGTCTAGTGCACGAAAATGTTCTTCATTTATCGACGGAAGGCTTGAAAAAAATGTCCGCAGGGAATTCACAGATTGAAGAGCTTCCTGGGATGACAATAAGGACTGCGATGAACCTGTATTATCATCATCGTCAATATCATCATCATCTTCATAATAAGTTGTCGATTATGAAACTTGCTTGACCGGTTTTTGAGGGTAGAAACGAAAAATTGCTGGCGACATTTCACCGTGTGATAAGGCCTTTAGGGAACAATATCGCGTGAAAGAAAGAAAAGTTTAAACCAAATGTTTCGCGTAGAACTCAAAATCGTTAAAGACTATAAAACAACCTTTGAACTCACTTTTCAGACGTCACTTAACAACACCCCGCCTCCATCTCCCCCTGTTCCTCTAACAAAGGGCACTTGTTCTTTGACAAGGTGACCAGACAGGTCCAGATGTCCTTAAACCTTATCAGAATTCCAAAGCTTACTGGGAAATGAGACTAGGCATACATTTACACTTCACCCCCCCCCCCCCTCACCCACTCCAATTCCCAAAAGGGTGGTGTTCATCTGTTTTGAAATCTGAACAATAGCTGTTTATTCAGGGATAAGTTGAATATCCACAATGAGTCTTAATAGACGGAAAAAATAACAAAAGAAAACGAAAAAAAAAAGCATTTGAAAATCAAAATATTATTATAAAGAGAGAAAATAATAATGAAATTTAGATTGAAAAAATCGTTTTACAGAGGTTTATTGTTCTAGAGAATATCGTAATATTGAGGGGAAATTAACATTAGTTTATATGCAAAATCACCGGGACCACAAAACATTACTGTAGTAGAGGGAGTTATTGTTGTATCGGGTATCGTTGTAGCGAGAGTTTACTGTATACAAAGTTCATAATAAATAGTATAATCTTGTGCAAGTATACAAAATGTTCTTAATACAAGGTAAGTAAATTTACAATCACTTACCTCATCTCTTATAGTTATAGCATAAAATAATTTGATAATTTATTCTATAAACTATTTAATACTGTAACAAATAGATATAACAAAGTCCATGCCAAGGAAATATCCTTCTAGGTGTCAAAAAAGAAAATTATCAGAAAAGAAAAAAGAAGAAAAGCTAAATTTCGAAAAGTCCCAAGTAAATCTGTTTTTTTGTTTGTTTGTTTTTCGGCTACAAAATAATTTTGGCTAAGAAATTCCGCCAGCTTCAAAAATTTCAATTCAAACTTCAACTGGGAAAGAAAGCTCTGCACAAAGCCCTCTGTCATGCAATAAAACAGCTGAAATGGTGAAATTTGTTGAAGAATCGTTTGTTTATATAAATGTGACCTAATCAGAAAACAATAACAAAAATGACAATTACAAATATGATCGAGAGAGTATAAATGATCCTGGTTTATGGACATGTATTATAACTGATAAATTTAGAATATTGTGTGTTAAATCGGACCTTTGCAACATAAAGAAGTTTTTGCTAAAAATGCAGAACGTAGATAATATTTAATTACATATTACTTTTTAAAAATGCCAAATCATGAAACTCAACTTCGTAGTTGGTTAATTTATTCAAAGGCACAAGACTCCGTATTTTGTTGTTGTTGTTGTTGTTGTATATTGTTTTCCAAAAGAAGAGGAAATGATCAAACTACACGATTTATAGGTGACTATAATAACTGGAGAAAGTTATCAAATGTAATCCAAGATCATGAATGCCCTGGTTATCATATTAATTCGTTTATTGTTTGGAAAGAATCACTAAACTGGTTAAATTTGTTAGACTATTGATAAAGCAAATGAAGTTAATATAAGTAAAAGAAAGGCACGACTCAAATTACTATTTCAAAGAATTGTAGATGCCATTCTATTTTTAGCTTTTTATAATCTTCCACTTTGAGGAACCAATGAAATAATAGGGAAGCCTAATAATAGAAATTTTTTAAGTTTAATCGAATTATTAAATAAGTACAATCCTGTGCTGATGGATAATATAAACAAAATAATAAATTCCAAAAATAGAATTGTGCATCATTTAGCGCATGGGTCACAAGAACAAATTATTGCTGTGTTAGGATATGACAAAATTAAACACTATATAAAAGCAGTCATGTATCTAAATGAATTGCACTCCTGGTAGTTCCCATAAGGAACAAACTGATCATCGGATGTGCGAATTTTGAAGCGAAAAGATTAACTATAAATGAGTCATTTATAGAGTTTATTGAAGTAACTGATCTGAATGATGAAGGACTAACAAAGACTCTATTGTAAAAATTAAGTGAACGTGAGTCAGATATTATGAATTGTAGAGGGCAAGCATATGACAACTGTAGCAACATGAAAGGGATATATAAGTGTGTACAGTCTAGAATATTTTCTCTAAACCCTAAGAATAAGAATAGTTTCTCTAATTTATTAATTTATGTTGCCACTTTCAGCAATATATATTGTACAAATTTTGGGGGGATATTGCAACGTTTATAATGCTTATTTTCCGTATCTATAAAAGATGGGAAATTCTACAAAAGCATTTAAACCAGGGATGTGCAAACTACGGCCCGCGGATAGAATTTTAATTTGCCGGTCAGAGGCAAATTAAAAGAAATATTCATTTATTATATATCCATCTCCTTTTCTACTTTGTTTAAATATTATATATTTTTTTTTCCTTTTTTTCAAAGAGCTGGTAATCTGTTTACAATCTCTATTTTTGTTCTACAAAACATAAATCGAAGGAAATAGCAAACACAGGCAGTTTTCAATCGATAAAATGTTAAAAGCGTAAGTTATTTGTTAGTTATAGCTGTAGATTGGAGCCAAGATGCCATTCAACGTAAATTGTGAAGCAGTGAGGTCAGATTTGCAGCTTGAATTAATTGAGTTGCAATCTAACAATCATCTCAAGCAATTGTTTCTAAATATGCCAAAGTTAGAGTTTTACAAATCATTATCGAAACTTTCCCAAATTTAATATCTCATGCCCAGAAAATCAGTGCTATGTTTGCTTCATATTATATATGTGAACAAGTGTTTTCAACTATGAACATTGGAAAGAATTATTTCAAAAGTAGACTGACAGATGAGCATTTAGCCTTGTTCCTTAGAATCAGCACATCTCACATCGAACCTCAATATAAGGAACTTTTAAAAATGAAATCGCAATTTCATTCCTCTCATTAATATATTAAATTGTAATACTTGTATATTGTTTTTAAAATTTTAGAAAAATTCATCTTGGTCCGCCAAACTTTATTTTTTCGAGTTTTGGCCCGCGATCGAAAAAGTTTGCCCATCCCTGATTTAAACATTACTCTTGAGCCATTATGTAACACTCGTTGGGAAGCCAAAATAGATTCGGTTAAAGCTGTGTATATACAGTTTGAACAAATTTGTAATATCCTAGAAGAATTTATTGATATAAGTAACGATAATATTGCGGTATCCGAAGCTAAAAGTTTACTAGATGCAATGCAAGAAATGCTCTTTATTTTATGTTTAATAGTGTGATTTGTATTACTGTCTAATATTAACACTATCAATAAATTATTTCAAACAAAAACAATTGCTCTTGACTACACTTTCAATTTAGTCAATCAAATTAAAACTGAAATTGAAAATTTAAGAACAATATTTAACACATTTTTGGACAAAGCAAAAGTGCTGGCTCGTAATTTGAACATTTCAGAACATTTTCCTGTAAAACTAATTCGAAAAAGGAAAAGATTATATTTCGAATTAGCAGAAGACGAAATTATAAAAAATCCGGTAGAGGAATTTACGTGTTATTTTTCAACACTGTAATTGATACTGTTATTGTACAAATAGAAGATAAATTGAAAAAAATGCCAAATATAATTTCTCATTTCAAATTAGTCACTAATATAATTTTTTTTAGAAAAACAAGATTTAGGGATATGTTCCTAAAACTTTACGAAGTTTTATAACAAAGATGTATATGAATACTTCATCCAAGAAATTTATTTGCTACGGATTTGATTTTGAATGAAAGAGATGGAAATAACGTACAAGACATATTGCAATACATACAAAGTAACTATAATGAGTTATTTCTAAATGTATCAACTGTATTAAAACGTGTCTTTACATTGCCAGTTAGTATAGCAAGTGCTGAGCGCACTTTTAGCAAATTAAACTTAATTAAGAAAAGTCTTCAGAACGCTTAAATGCACTTGCTATATTAAGCATTGAAAAAGAAATTGTAAGAAAAAAAATGTAGTTTTTCTAAAATAATTGATGTATTAGCAAAAACAAACTCACGCATTAAATAAATATGCATTAATAAAATGTGCTTTTTTTTTTACTTCACAAAAAAAAGGTCCCAAGTATTTTCTTGCACCCTGGCCCTGATGGGTGGCCTACGGATTTGATTGTAAATCTGCCAACTGATCCATTGCTGGATACCCTCTTCAGCAGCTGTGGACATTGGTTCGGCAAATCATCGGTACAAGAAAGCAAAGAATCCTGGAAAACAGAGGGGAAAGGAGACAAAAATGAGCGACTAAACATGAGCGACGGTCTCATGTTTAGCACAGGTTGTCGGAAAGCGACATTAGCGATACATAATCCATAATATTTCTTATATTTTTGCCATTGTAATTTCTAAATATTTGTTCCAAATAACTGTTATTTTGATCACTCTTTTAATTAAAAATATTAATTATTATTAATAATAAAATTTGTTTATTAGAAATGGTATTTAATTTTTAATTTAAGTAAAGTGGAATTGACTTAATTTATATATTTGTCATAAAGTTTTAATTTTGATTTTTTTTTCAAAACAATCTATTTAATTTATTTATCGGAGTAAAACATTTTCTGGAAAAAAAAATGATTTAAAAAATTGTTATTTCTTTAAAAAAATTTACTTTAGTTCTATATTCTGCCATTAGATGGCACCACAAAATGAATGCTAACAGATTGTCACCACATCACAAGTTATCTCCATGGGATACTTGTTTTATCAAGTGCGAAGTGATTAAAACTAGGAAATCACCAATATAATTGAGCAAGCAATGACTTTATACTTGCAAACATTTTCTGTGAATAGCTCCAACTGCAGTGATATGTAATTTAAAGGAAACTATAGTATGTTCCTTTTGCAGTCCATTCACATATTTCTCCTTTTCCCTTTACGATTTCATTTAAGCGAATTGGAGAGCAGCCAATCTGAAGTTGAAAGGCTGTTTCAACGTTTCCTGTCTTCTAGCATATGATACCCTTTCTTTTGCTCCTTTACTTCCCTTCTTTCAGAGGTGTAGGTGTTCTCAGTAGGAAATTGAATTCCTTAATAGTAATTAATAAGTGCGTCCCTCGTCTAATTTTGTGAGAAATCAAAAGGATGGAATTTTTACTAGAAAAAAATGAAGTTAATAACAAAACATTTTAATGCGCTTTATTACGATTGGCATCAGGAACCTTTAAAGAAATTTTATGTGTATGATGTATAGAAAAATTTCTATCTTTAGAGAATAATTGAAGAAATTTTTTTTGTTTATTATTTATTTATATTGATAAATCCTAGTAACGCCAAAATATTGTATAATATTTCGGAAATATTGAAGAATATTGTGAACACCGAGTTATACCGAATACCGCATCAACAATATTATGCAATATTAAATAATATTAAAGATGATCCGAAATTTTTAAAGTATTTTAAACTTAAGATATAAGCCTTAATATATTAGTATTTACTTAATCATTTGAAATTTTATTGCAAGGAATTCACTGGAGCTATTTTTCATTAAAAAGCTGAATATTGTATAACATTGTAAAACGCTGTGTACACTATATTGTAAATACAATATTTAACAATGTTAAAAAATATTGCGAAAAATATTCTATACCCAGAATAAAACAAAACAGCTAATCAAGTCCGGTCAAATCTATTTTGTTCATTGATCGAAATTGAGATAGCTACAACAGTATTATACTCATGATTTTTTAACTTTTAATTTAAATAAAAGTTGTCAACAATCACACACGAGCCTTCAACGTCAGTTGGCGTAACACACAGGTCTGACTCTCTTACAGAAGTTGGGGTAATGCAATGCAGATTAGAAATTTTTTATTTCCTTTATTCTGTAATTAAAAGTACTTCAGATTGTATCCGAAAGATCTTTTAATTAACAGCATTTGATTTTAAACTCATCAAATGCAAAAAAAATTAATAGAATCATTTGAAATATTCGGTCGACATTCTTTTAAGCCTAACCTCATTTTTGTTGGGAAAAAAAAGCTGAAGCCTTACTTATCTTTGTTGCGATTTGAGCTCAGTTTTTTGAAGTGAAAGTTAGTTTTTAATTAATAAAAAATTAACAACTCAATTAACCGGAATAAAAATGAGCCTATGTTCTATTCCTGACTATAATTTATCTTTGTGTTAAATTTCATCCCATTCTGCTCAGCCGTTTTGGTTTGATTTGGCTTGAAAAATCCATCCAAACCTTCACATTTATATATTAGTATAGATATAGATTCGGCTAGCGTAATATTTAACTTCAGTGTTAATGTATTGGATCAACGTTATCGGCTGAATTCCCGACATGCGCAGAACGCTTAAAAATTGAACTCAAAGGATTTGTTTGGTACATAACTATGAATTGACCCCATTACCGGGCTACCTACATTTATCTACACAAATGTTTTATGCATATAAAATAATAATAATAAAAGTTTTGAGTCCGTACCTACTTAGGTCAATAAAAAAAATTCTAATTTTAGTTATTTTTTATTAAACAATCACAATTAATATAAAATATGTATATACATAAGACAGAGTCACAGTATTAAGTAGCAAAAGATTTTTCCCCCCACAGATTTACACGCTTCGCCATTGACAGTATTTGTTCCTAAATTTATATCTTGCTAAATATTTTATATAAGAGATTTTTCCTCCATATAAAACTAAAATTAATTAAAAAAATTACAGATTTTCGCAAGAGCTCAATTCATTTCCCTCCTTCACGTGAAAAATACTGAAATCCTTGCATTTACCTATTGAGCTGCTACCTGTTGATTTCAATTTTCTTTACAAACTGCTAAAACTCTATTTAAAATATTAAAAATTAATTAAATTTAATTAATGAATTAATATTTAAAAAACAAACCATATAAAGATCAAGTGCCATTAATTACAAGTTAAAAAAATGTATTTGAACTTTAGTGGATGGATAAAAAGTATTTCATTAACGTTTGAAAATTTGAACAAGTATTAGGTTGTTCGGAAAGTAATTTCGTTTTTTCCTGACAAAGGATTTAATTGCATTTTTCGCACCCAATTTCATACTTAAACCGCAAAATCATTTTATGTTTTAAGAGCTGATATAGCAAGGCTTGAGTGTGAAAAAGTGCAGCTGATTCTTCGCAGTAGTTTTTGGATGGTGCCCTTTTAAATATGGAGAGCAATAAACAGCATTTTCGTCATTTTTTTTCTTTTTTGCTATAAAAGGTAAAAATGCTGTTCAAGCCAGAAATAAATTAGCCAATATGTGTGGAGAAGATGTGTTAACAGTACATCAGTACCAGAACTGATTTGCAAAATTTTTCCTTCAAATGAGGAGGCCAAAAACCACCTCGATCAGTTTTTTTTACAGCAAAGACCAAAACTATTATGAGCGTGTAATCATGTTACTACCAAAAGGTATTAGACCAGAATGGCAAAAGGTATTAGACCAGAATGGCAATTTTATAATTTAATAAATAATTTATTCATTAAACGAAAATTTCTTTTCATTTTGACACAAAAATACGAAATGACTTTCCGAACGACCCAATATATAAATAAATATATTTAGGGAAAGTGTGAATCGATAGTTAGAATTGAAACAAAAAAGGTATAAAAAATGCTCTTTTAAGTGTCTGAATAAAAATTTGAAAGATACCGCTGTTTTAAATAATACAAGATGTACGCATGTACCATGATTTTAGAAATGTCAAAAAGTAGAAAATGCTCATCAAAAGAGTAGAAAATGAGTAATGCGTTCAAATTCTAATACATATGAAAAATAAAACACCAATATGCAAATGGATACAATTAAATTTATTTTAAGTATAAAACATTTAACTTAATAAATTTACTTTTTTTATAATATTGCAGTGCAAATAAACTATAAAGTTTAATTAAAACTATTAATTTAATAAAACCAGTGGGTGACCGAGCTCCGCTCGGAGAAAACAGGTATCGAAGCTAACTCGAAGATTTAAATTTTCAATTATGATTTATCAAAACAATACATGCCATAAGAAAATTTGTGAAACAATTGGTGAAAAGATAACCGGTTAAAGTGCACCATTGTAAACTATTCTAAACAAAGTTAGAGTTTGGAAAGGGAACTATTCTATACAAAGGTAAAGTAAAGGTAAAGATTGAAGTGTGTTGAAGTTCAATATTTTTGACAAATTTATTTAGAAAAACCAAACATATATACCTACATAAGAAACATATTATAAACCTATAACAGCATAAACATAAAACTTTATTAGTTCGCCATATTGGCTATAGATGGCAGCCCGTTACCGCTTGAAAATTTAAGTAGCCATTATGGCGAACTAATAAAGTTTGAAAATATCCTATCTGTAACTCCGAATTGCTCGACCGTAGCGCTTCAAAACCGGCGCCAATTCATTCCTCGTGGCCAAAAACCCCAGACCCCAAGTTTACTGGAGTTTATTAATTCTGGGGCGATTTTCGACTTGGCAACCATTCCTCGTATTATAGTATTAGATAAGAAACATATTATAAACCTATAACAACATAAACATAAAACTTTATTAGTTCGCCATATTGGCTATAGATGGCAGCACGTTACCGCTTGAAAATTTAAGTAGCCATTATGGCGAACTAATAAAGTTTGAAAATATCCTATCTGTAACTCCGGACTGCTCGACCGTAGCACTTCAAAACCGGCGCCAATCGATTCATCGTGGCCAAAAACCCCAGACCCCCAAGTTTACCGGAGCTTATTAATTCTGGGGCGATTTTCGACTTGACAACCATTCCTCGTATTATTAGATAAACTTATAATATTATAACAAAAAATTATTTTTACCTTTCTTACAAAAGCAACCTTTTAATGGTATCAATATAGGTTAGATAGGGGTATTTGATACGCCTTAAAAAATCGAGAGAAATTGATTTATGCTTTATACTATTATCGGAAAAAAAGGCAACGAAGTTATTTTGATGAAGTGGATTCGCAATCCAAATCCATTACCGCATCAAAATAATCTTGAAGTTGAGGGGATTCTTAAATGAGACCACCGTATAAAACAACAAATTTTAATATGATTTGGTTGGAACAATCTACTTCTTGATTTCCATTTCATACGATGTATTCAGATTCTGCCCGTTCAGAAAAGAAACGGTGTTACAAAAATAACCTCTTAATAATCAAATTCAGAATATAATTAAAAATAGCTTATCTATAACTCAAAATTTTTATTGAATGTACTTGGATTACCTTTTAGAAAATTACCGATATATCTTCCTCTTTCATTGAAACGAATGCATAGTAAATTGCATGAATTTCCAGTGGAATAACAAAGTGAAATCGGAACCAAAAAAGAATTAGAAAAATAAGAAGAAAGAGCATAATTGAGCTTATTATGAAAATGAACATAGAACTTGCTTTGCACCAAATCTGAACAGTGAGTTTTACAGCTTAGTCACCATCAAATTTAATTAGAAGAAACGTCTCTTCGTTTTCTGATGTGCCGCTTATTGTTTTAGAAGTGAGGAAATTTCGATGCATTCAAGGGTGTTCAGTGTACAGTTTCAACCTTTGTATTGTTATGGGTCGTTGGTGTATAATAAAAGAAGTTCAAAAAGTCTGACAACAATAAAAAAAATTCATAAGAAAACACGAAATAGTAAAATACAGCCGACGTGTATACAAAACACTGGTAGAAATTCTTAACAAAAATAGGCAAAAAATCACTAATTTAAAAACAATAATAGCGTTATGAGTGCATATCTATGTTTTATACCATGACCACTTTCCGTATAGAGAATTCATATGATTGATTTCCTTTAGGGAAATTTCAGTCCATAACAAGGAATGAAATTTTCCAGAATTTTTATCTCATAATAGAAAAATTCTTAGAAAATTACTTCCTTAAATTCTTGCATCTTCTAAAAAGCTTCTTTTTTATCGCCATAGTTAACAAATGATCAACAAAATAGGTGAATATTATTTGGCACCCACTAAAATTATCAAGAAATCTTACTCCCTTATTAGAGACTAACTATATAAGGACACAATGTTCATAACAATGTCTTCTATCTACAAGGATAGGGCCGCGGTGGCCTGGGGGAAAGGTCTCGGCTTCGGAACCGGAGGGTTTCAGGTTCGAGACTCGATTCCACCGAAGATCCGTCGTGTGAGGGGGTCTCTTGCACGTTATATCTGTCAGGCCAAACGTCCTCCCGCTGGTGTGGTGTGGAGAGGGGGGTGCCACTTCAGGTGTCGTCCTCGTCATCTGACCGTGGTTCAAAATTACGAGGTCCGTCCCAAAATAGCCCTCGTGTTACTTTAAACCGGACGTTAATATAACTAAACTAAACTAAGTATCTATCTACAAGGATTGAATAGAAAATAATCAATTGAATTTCAAATATGGAAAATTTGCCAAATACAATTATTTCATGAAAGGGAAGGCGGTTTTACGATCAGCTTTCTTGGACGCTGGATCAATAATACATGGCTTGTAATAAAAAAAATGGCAATAAATTGGGTGATGCTAGAATCTTCAAGAGTTCTGGCAATAGGATCAATAGGAACCGAGCTATGCCTGCTTGTTCTAGAACATTCTCATCTCTGTTTCGAAAACTATAATAGACGACAGTGCAAGACGACGCCAGTAACAGTTTCATAAGGATTCAATGATGAATTAGTTGGATCAGGCTAGCGAAGCGGAAGTGTTGAGTAGAGCTCAAACAATTAGTGGATTGAGAGTTAGTACCGAGCACCGAGTTTTGTAGATAAGTAATGAAGCAGAGCTGATTCGCGTGTGGAGTATCCAGCCAAATAGTAGTGAGCCGACAGTTGAGTACAGCAAAAGTAAGGAGACAGTGGAGAATACCAGGCATTTAGATAACCATAGAGAATAATTACGTAGATTCTCTCCTCCTGCTGCTGAGTTCTGTCTGGCCGCTTTATGTGCTACGGCTGTTTACTATCGATTATTATTTGTAGACTGATGTACTGTCTGTCCATCACAAGAACTCTAGTAAACGATCGTCTATGTTTACGGTGGGCGTTACAGAAACTGGTCGGGGCCGTGGTGGTAAGGTCTCGGCTTCGAAACCGGAGGGTTTCAGGTTCGAGACTCGATTCCACCGAAGATCCGTCGTGTGAAAGGGGTCTCTTGCACGTTATATCTGTCAGGCCAAACGTCCTCCCGCTGGTGTGGTGTGGAGAGGGGAGTGCCACTTCAGGTGTCGTCCTCGTCATCTGACCATGGTTCAAAATTACGAAGTCCGTCCCAAAATAGCCCTCGTGTTGCTTTAAACGGGACGTTAATATAACTAAACTACTGCTAAACAACAACTGGTTACTACAGGAAAAGTTCATTTCGCAGAGGTAGAAATTCATTCAAGTTTCTCACGTTGGCACGTTTAGCGCCAAACTGGCGATATCATCTATTATTGCATTTAATTTTTGAAAACAAATTTTTTTTAAAATCACAAAGATGAAATTTATTTGAGTACTCGGAATGTTGAAAATATCTCATATTCCTGTTATAAATATACAAAGAATAAAGCAAATCAAATAGAAAAACTGAATAATTATTTGTATGTCAAACGATTGCACAAGAAGAAAAAAATTAAGAAATAAAATCATACAAGAAAAAAAATTATCATCATTTCATTTGTTTTAAATTTATATAAGTTATTAATATAAAATTTTCCGCAGCAAAGTCTAATTTAACATAAAAACAATAACATAATCGCAATTATTTCATGATTTTCATAAAAAGTTGCTTTTATTCTGTTACCAGCGGGTGACTGAGCTCCGCTCGGAGAAAACAGGTATCGAAGCTAACTCGAAGATTTAAATTTTCAATTGTGATTTATCAAAACAATACATGCCATAAGAAAATTTGTGAAACCATTAGTGAAAAGATAACCGGTTAAAGTGCACCATTGTTAACTATTCTAAACAAAGTTAGAGTTTGGAAAGGGAACTATTCTATACAAAGGTAAAGTAAAGGTAAAGATTGAAGTGTGTTGAAGTTCAATATTTTTGACAAATTTATTTAGAAAAACCAAACATATATACATACATAAGAAACATATTATAAACCTATAACAGCATAAACATAAAACTTTATTAGTTCGCCATATTGGCTATAGATGGCAGCCCGTTACCGCTTGAAAATTTAAGTAGCCATTATGGCGAACTAATAAAGTTTGAAAATATCCTATCTGTAACTCAGAACTGCTCGACCGTAGTGCTTCAAAACCGGCGCCATTCGATTCCTCGTGGCCAAAAACCCCAGACCCCCAAGTTTACCGGAGTTTATTCATTCTGGGGCGATTTTCGACTTGGCAACCATTCCTCGTATTATAATATTAGATAAAGTAAAATGTTCTTATTTAAATAGGCTTGAAACTTTTCCAGATTTATATTTATTTTTCTGATATATATACTATTTTCGGAACGCAAAATTAACGATTACCATACTATCAATATTTAGATTTTAAAAAGTCAAGCATTGATTTTTTAATTTATTTTCAACATGCATAAGCTTTCTACAGTACAATCAATATTGCAAGTTTATACGTAAAAGCATTCTGAATTTGAAGGTAACACAAGTGTTCTTTCAGGCACGTGCCAGATGTCCCAGACTTAAAAGAGTCGAACTTAATAAACCAAGCATTGATTTACTAGTACATTATTCTGCGAAAGACGCGGTAAAAATTTGTTTTTGTGTCCTAGATTACCATTTATTCGTCGCTCTCCCAGGCTTGAAAAAGAAATATAATTATTTCAAAGAAAACTTTTCTCACGAACTGTTAATTCAAATAATAGAGTGACAAATAAGCTTTTCGTTTCGATGAATATCAGTAGTCATGAGCTCGAAGCAATAAAGGATCCATAAGTTGATTTTATGCATTTTATCATTTCGGGTTTGAAAATTCTTCACTCCTAATGTCCTTCACATTTCTATTCAAAACCCATCCATGCCGTTAGAGAAAACTTATCTTTCACCTTTTTACCATCACAATCAATCAATCCGATTAGAAGAAATCTCGTTAAATACTCGTTAACAAATTTTTAGATTATTTGAATCATATCTTCGAAGGAAAGCTATTAAAACAGCTGGAAGGCGAGAAAACGAGCCTGAATACTAAATGTCTGCTTTTTTCAGTGCAGAAAAAAGTAAGAAAGGCACTGCCTATAATATATTTTCTTCATACCATTACATAGATGAATTATATTTCGCAATAAAAATTTAATAAAATTACTTCTTAACAATTGCAAATATTCACTCAATTCCAGAAAAGAAATTAAAATTTCCTAGTCTCTAAATATTTTTATATAGCATAATAGAATCTTTATGTTTAATTTCAAAGTAATTCTTTTTTCTTTTAGAACTGTAATACAATTTCTCTTATTATTATTTAACATTAAGAAGAAAAGGTTAAAACTTCCGCTCCCCCTCATCTTTTTATCTTGACAATGCTTGTGATATAACCGAATTACACTGAAGTGACAAAAGTCATGGGATAGCAATATGCAAATATACAGATGGCAGTAGTATCGCAGCGAAAAAGTATAAATGCGCAGTTCGTTTTCCAGAGCTTTCATTTGTGATCAAGTTATTCATGTGAACAGGTTTTTCGTGATTTATGGCGGCACGACGAGAATTAACAGACTTTGAACGTGGAATGTTAGTTGGAGCTAGACGCATGGGTCATTCCATTGCGGATATCGTTAGTGAATTCAACATTCCGAGATCCACAGTATCAAGAGTGTGCATGGAGTATGAAATTTCAGGCATCACATCCCATCATGGACAGTGCAGTGGGCGACCACCTGCACTTAACGACCGAGACCGCCGACGTCTGTGTAGAATGGTCAATGTTAATAGACACGCAACACTTCGTCAAATAACTGCAGGAATCAATGTGGGACGTACGAGGGACGTGTCCAATAGGACTGTGCGGCGAAATTTGTCTTCCTTGGGCTATGACAGCAGAAGACCGACTCGAGTGCCTTTACTGACAGCATGACATCGCCTGCAGCGACTCTCCTGGGCTCGTGAGCATATCGACTGGTCCCTAGACCAGTGGAAAACCGTGGCGTGGTCAGATGAGTCACGATTTCAGTTGTTACGAGCTGATGGTAGAGTTCGAGTGTGGCGCAGACCCCACGAAGCCATGGACCCAAACTGTCAGCAAGGCACTGTTCAAGCTGGTGGTGGCTGCATAATGGTGTGGGCTGTTTTTACATGGCATGGATTCGGTCCTCTGGTGCAACTGAACCGATCATTGACTGGAAATGGTTATGTTCAACTGCTTGCAGATCACTTGCAGCCATTCATGGACTTCACGTACCCACACAACGATGGGATTTTTATGGATGACAATGCGCCATGTCACCGGGCCAGAACTGTTCGCGATTGGTTTGAAGAACATTCCGGACAATTCCAGCGCATGATCTAGCCACCTAGATCGCCCGATATGAATCCCATCGAGCATTTATGGGACATCATCGAAGGGTCCGTTCGTGCCCAAACTCCTGCACCATCCACACTTTCACAATTATGGACGTCTATACAGACAGCATGGCTCAATATTCCTGCAGAGGACTTCCA
The DNA here is from genome assembly GCA_026543055.1 of Argiope trifasciata. Taxonomy (NCBI): domain Eukaryota; kingdom Metazoa; phylum Arthropoda; class Arachnida; order Araneae; family Araneidae; genus Argiope; species Argiope trifasciata. The sequence goes on from JAPMOQ010063219.1 coordinate 1,173,028, forward strand.
ACGACTTGTGGACTCCATGACACGTCGAGTTGTTGCACTTCGTCGGGCAGAAGGAGGACCGACACGATATTAACAGTCATCACATGACTTTTGTCACTTCAGTGTATATCTATAGTTTTAAGGAAATTATTCAATACTTTAGATGAAAATAAAGTATTGAATTGTAAAAAAATATTAAAAAATAATTAAATTCAAAGTTTTCTGCAAGAACATTTTTTAAACGAATTTTCAAATAAAGAATTCACTATTAATAATAAATTAATTTTACTAATACAAACAGCTGAGTATAATTTGCTTTAAAAGTTCTAATTGTTTATTGCTTTATAAATATGATCTTGAAATGGATTTCTATATTTTCTATTTCTACACATGGATCAATTCAAAAGTGATCTTATTTATGTTAAAAAATTATGTTCTAATTTAGGACAAATATTTTAATTAATTAAATTTCAGTTCATAATATATATATATATATATATATATATATATATATTAAGAATTAGTCTTCAGTTTTAGTTGAAAATCGTATGATAAATACTTTTATAATTATATTTTGCTTCACTTAAAGCAAATCATTAAATAATAAAATCATTCAGTACAAAATATAAAAACAAGATGGATGGAAAGATCAATAAAATATAAAAGAAGTTAGCTAAGCAAAAATAAAGATCGTGCAACTGCGACTAAAACGAGAAGACGAATGAGCAACAAGTTTTTCCTATTGCTACAGATTGATGACATGAAAAAGAATAACCCTCCAGACTTCCGTCCGATTCCATCCACTTAAAATTGGTAATCCCTACCGAAGTTGGTTTCTATAACGCCCGCCGTAAACACAAACGATCGTCTAGCAGAGTTCTTGTGATGGACAGACAGTATATTTCTGAGCAAGTTTCGGCTGTATTTTATCGCGTGTGTATTCATGTCAATAAACGATGTTACTTAGCATCGAGCCCTGTTGACAACTATTCGTCAACGGATTCTGAGACGACCACATTTCGAAGATTCCGTCTCATTAAAGGGTGAGATGTGGAACGATTAGACCATTTTCGGTATTCACTTTTGACCTTGGAGTTACCCCATTAGATTTTTTTTCTACGTATATGTATGTTAATTCTGACCACATTTTATTTTAATCCAAAATTTCGTACTGATATGGCTTGTTTCAGTGATTTCAGAAGTGGTATGAAGAAAATTTGACACAATATCATTAAATAATGTGACTAAGCAGCAGAAAATGGGTAATTAAAATAATGCCAAAAAATTTAATACATAAAAAAGAAGAATTTTGATATAAAAAAGATTATTATTTTATAAAAAAGCAATTAGAAAATTTTAAGAATAGATTTTTTTTATTTATTCTTCATAATTTAATGTTTATGACCCTTACATTAAATAAAAACTGCTCTGAAATATTTTGCTGTGCATTAGTATTTTTTTCCACCTACATTACTAATTATCTCTAAAGCCTACATTTCATAAAACCACGACTTTCATGTATCAGCCGAATTTTGATCTTCCATTGCAATATTATTTTATAAAAAACTGAAAAACATAAGAACTAAACAATACAGATTTTTAATATAAATAATTTAATACAGATATATATTACATTTTGTACATTTTTTTGGAGGATGCCTTTTTTACACCTAAAAATAACTTCTTTTCAATATTCCGAATTTCTGAATACAGATGTTTACAATTCACATTAACATATTTGCTAAGCATTTGTAGAAGCCAAACAAATGGCTCTGGCAACTGCTCTATCAATTCATAAGACTTCACACTATTAGTAAGAAAATTCTTAAACCAGTATTGAGAAGAAGTGCACAAAACTTTTTTACAAGATGAATCTGAATGTTTCAAAAGAAATATTTCCGATGTTTCATAAATAGAAGAAAGCAAAAGGCGGATCAATTCATCAGTGTCAGGATCATCATTTTCGAAATCGTAAAAAAGCAGTTTTGATGAGAAATCTTTGCAAATGAATGAGAAGTCTATTTCTTCAGTTTCTTTGAAGCAGTGCCATTTTTTCCATTCAGACATCATATAATGAAGTTGATGTTTTATTGGAAAAGATGATGGCTTGTATGGGGGAGCATCATGGAAATCAACTATCTCTCTAAGCATGGCTTCAATTGCTTGTTTAGAATTAGTTGAACGAAATGTAACTGAAAAATAAAATTAAAGGATAAGATGATTACTCAAAATCACAATTTTCACTTCCAACTTATTACAATATATAATTATTTATCCCAACAAAAAGTTGCATTATTATTGTACTATGAATATTTTAAATTGAAATAATACAATAATTACAAAGGAAAACAAGAAATTAAATGAAAAATTTGATGACAGTTTAATTGCACAAAATATTACAGGAAGCAACTTAAATTTATAAACACAGATAATATAAGCATAATTCTAGGCAAAGTGGAAAGCACTTAAACTGGTTAATGTCAGTTTTTTTAAATTAATATTTCTGCTTTTAAGTTTAATTATAGTTCTATTTACATCTTTATAAATCATGCTTTTTTAAAGGTGATTGAGACTTAACAGGGCAGTGAAAACTTAAGTAAATTCATAATAACAATTTAAAAAAAATAAATAATTAGTAAATTGTTGCAAGATCAAAATTTAATAGAAATTGATATTAATGTGAAAATGCAATTGGGGAAAAGTATCGTTTCAATTCAAGCAACCAGATGCTTGCTGAAGTTGAAAATGAGTTTTTATAGATTATATATTTTATATATTACATATTATTATCATTAAATTTTGAATTTCTATATAAGTAAATTATTATTTATTGCTTGTGAAGCATTAATGCAGTTTTGTAAATTAATATAACCCCACCCATTTAAATGGATCTATTTTAACATTTTCCTTTGAATTTATCTTTATGATAAAATAAATATGCAGCACATAGTCCTATCTAAAATCAAGTAAGAAGCACAGTAGTTTAAACAAATCCAACTAAACTAAAAATTTCATTTATTTATCAGATTTTTCATCATCAAACAGTTCTATGCTAATAGTTATTTTAGTTCAGAAAAAAAAGCACTGAATTCAGTAAGTTCTACATTCTCACCTTTGACTGAATCCTCATTTGGTTTTGGCTTGTAAACTGAATACTTTGCAATTAATTCTGGGCATATCTTTTCTAAATTAGTTCTGAAACACGAAAGTTTTATTAAAAACTGTATTATAACAATCAAATATTTCTATAAATGCAGAGTAATTCATCTGAAGGTAGTTTTTTTAAACTTCTATAAGGTTAAAAGAATGGAATTTTCAGGAAATACAAAATACATGAAAAGTTATTGATAGAACTTGTACATGTAACAAGTGGTAATTATTTAACACAGATCATCCCTTCTTTTAAAAATAATATTTGCCGCAAGTACAAATTCTAAGTATGTGTGTGTGGGAGGACAATTAAATTTTGGTATAAAAATAAATAGTTCTGATGGTGCATGAAAAAAAAAAAAACCTACATATTTTTAAGGAACGAAACAGGAATTTGTAGAATATTCCCATTGTTTCATTCAATATATATGATACACATAATTCAAAGAGAGGAATAAAATGTTTTATTAAAAAGTATATGCTTAGACTGGAGGAAAAGAAACAAGTGAGTGGATTGTAACTTTTGATTATTCTTCCCCCCACACCATAGCAGCGCATTTTAACCTGGCGCCATACAGTATCAAATATGAAAACAACATGCTTTTATTTCCTTTCAATAGTCATTTTGTTTTGTAGTTGATCAAGAAGATTCTTTTTATCTCACATAATACACTTTTAATTTTAATGTTAATAATTCTCATTTAAAAGATTCAAAAATTAAAAATCGTCAAATAATCAATGTATGCAACATACACCAAAGATTTCTTGTATATTAAGTTTCTATGAGTTAATTTTATTTCCAGATATCTGTACTGCTTTTCTAAAAATCTGATACATTGCATTAACGTAAATTGAACTAAATATGTAAGAGCAGTATAGCAGCAGCAGCCATAATACTTCCTATCAACATTTTTAAAAGCAGGAAAATACATTCCTTTAACATCATGTAGGGAACATATATACACTTTAAAAACAGAGTAGGTACATCAGTTGTTTTAATTGACTTTTATACATTTATTTTCAGGAGAATCACAAAAAAGAAATGCACATTTTGAAAAGTTTTCAGTATAGATAGCATTTTGATGCATTTTTGAAGCTTTATTTTATTTATAGAGCTAGATGCTTTTTAAAAAATTTTACCCGAAGGTTAGATTTGTTCATTTCAAAAATCAAGTGATCAAATAACTATAAAAAAACTTTTATTGATATACTTACCCCTTATTTATTGGAAATGTACTCACATATCAAATACTTCTAATAACACAAATGTGACTTCAATATTATAACAAAAAAATGCAGTTTAATACTTACAAATCAGAATATGAAATTCCACTTTTCATAAATAAAAATTCTTTTAAAGACATTTGTTTTCTCCATTCACTCCACACAAATAGTTTCTCACCTATAAAAAGGCAATTAGAATTATAAAAATAACAATTTATAAAACAAAACACAAAACAAGAAATAAATAAAATATACACAAATATAAATGAAAAATGGATTTAATTACATATGCGTTATATGTTACATGAAAAAAAAAGTTAAATATTAAATGACAGACTTTGAAGGTATTAACTAGCAATGAAATCTAGTTTTATAAAAATAATAGAAATAAAATGCTTCACATTCATACTGTATGCAGAGTTTTCACTTTAATACAAACAAAAACTATCATTTAAATTTAATTTCACACATTCTGATATTTGTTATATATTTTTTTCCTATTTGTAGCAGTTACATGACTCTTATCTTCTCTTTTGGATACTAGATTGTGATCCCTGATTGGTTATCCTATATGCCCTCCCATAATGCATAGCACATAGCTAATGTAATCAGAATGAGATGTGATACTGTACTGTTAAGCTGTGCAAGTAAATGTCTTGTCTTTATTCAGTGTGTGAATGTGGTTATTAAAGATATGTTCCTGAAAAAATAAGTCCTATTGTGTCCTGCTCAGATCATAATAATTTACATTCCACCACATGTTTACATTTCCAGAACTATTTTAAGCAAAATTAATTATCAAAAATGCAACATTTATTTAATTGAATTTTGAATATTTGATACTTGAATGCTGTAATATAGGGACAATTCAAATGGTAAGTTCCATTTAATGATCAATGATTGATGCTTACAAACTATATATATTTGAAAAATCTAACCAAACATTATTTTTGACATAGGCATAATAACCAATGCTTTTGCCAAGAGGTTTTAGAATGTTTAAAATTCAAGAAATGATTAAATCTGTAATCTATCACAAAAAAGTCAGATTACAATATCATCAATGAGCATATTGTAGTTGTTTAAGTGCCTAGATGCAAATATGCATTTATCAAATTTAAAAGTTGGGAAAATCAACAAAAATATCTCAACAGAATTGTTAGAAAAATTTAAAGATATGTTTAGTTTAAGGGTGACAAACTCAGAGTCCATAGAGAACATATTTGCAGCTCAACAAATATATCAGTATGCATTAAAATTTTTAACAAGAATTTGAGAACAACTTTAAAAAATTCATAATTAATCCTTAATCTCTATAATAATACTAATAATAAAGAATGTGTGCATTTTTGAGTGAATGTATTGGCTTCTACAGAGCAAAGAGTTGGATCTTGAGCTAGAGAAATTGACATAAATATACTGTCAGAAGGGATAATGTGTACTTACGAATGGTTATTTTTTTCAAATTTAAGTTAAATGGGATTTGGGAGTTTTCTACAATATATACCAAAAATATTATAGCACACAATGTTTGTTCCCACAATGTTTTAAAATCAATATATATAAGTATCTTTTCGGTTCTAGCAAATTATCTGTAAAGCAATTCAAATCAGAGAAGATAAAGTTTGCACAAACCTGTTCATTTTCTTTCAAATTCGAGTATTTTGATATCTTTTGATTGAAACCTTTTGGCCTTCAGGGATTTGGCAATAGATTTTATAGGTACATATCTCATTCTTTTTATATTACTATTATTATAAGTTATGCTTTGTACAGTTTGTAATGAATAATAGATGTTAAAAGGTTTATGTACAGATAAAATAACATTACTCCATGAACTTTTCAACTAGAATAATTTGGAATCTGGCATTCATTTCTAAATAACCTAATGGACAAGTTAACAGCAATACAGTTATCTTATTTCAGTCATGAATATCAACAGAGCTTTTGTATTCAAAAGACCATGACATTTTTTTGGCCCCCTTATTGCATTTTTGTTTTAAAAAAATTCATAAGGGCATTAATATTTTATTCATGTGGCATCCCATGTGATTGATATTCAGGCCTGTGATATTCCTTCTGTTATCTCCACTTTCTACAACACTGTACAAGAATGATGTAAATGTACATGCTTGCTTGCACTTGTACAAGTGGAGTTAAATTGCAGAAATAATTTTACATCATACTTGAAAATATTTTTGAAAAATTCAATAAAGTTAATTATCTTTATTATTATTTATAATTTTTATTTTATTATTATAAAAGCTAAGCTAATAGAGTAAGCTATAAAGTTTGATATGAAATGCATCTTCCAGTACCTATTTAATATATTTGTTTAGATACTAAACAAAGCAAATAAAAAAAATGCAACTAAGATGTAATACTTTAAGTAGAAAACGGCAAAATTTTTGAAGGACCTTACTTTTAAGAAGAATATTCAGTTTCATCATAGTTTCACTATGTTCTCTAAAAAAATAAACAAACAATTATCAGAAGAGGAAAAAATCCATAAAGAAATTACTTCCTATAGTTTCCAATTCAAACTAGATAATAATGGAGTAAAACAAGTAAGCCTGAGTTAACCAAAAAAATTAATTATTAATCATTAATGATCAATGAAAGTACAAACACATGTTTGTTAATCACAATGTTCTTAAAATGATTGCAAGTAATTTTATATCCTTTTTATAAATTTAAATACATTTTGTAATTATTACAGATGAAAAATTACAAGCATTCACATAATAGTTTATTATTTAGATAAGGAAAAAAAAAATTAAATTTTTATCAATAACTATATAAATTAAATATTAGTTCAAAGACTAATATCTAAGTATACAACAAAAAAAAAAGCTTCTTTTTATTTCATAAACTATTTTAAAGCCATGACATTCTAAAAGAAACTATGAAATTAAGTTACATAAAATTTATATTTGTCTACAAGCAAATAAAATAAAATATACAAATATCATTAAATTAATGCAAAAATAAAAAGCAAAACATACAATTCATATTTCCCGTCTAATACAAATAATAGTTTCAAAGCAACAATGACAGCAGCCATTGCTTGAACTTCATATAGTGGAATGGAAAGCATGTTCCTAGCAACATGTTTTGTCTCATACCATTCACTCTCTCCATTTTTCCAACTGTCAATTATGTTTTTGATGATTGGTATAATAGTACCTATAATACAATTTTATTTATTAGTAATATAGCTAAATTAAGACTATTAAGATTATTAATTACGGCAAGGAAAAGATTTATTACACCTCTTTTAAAAGTAGACTTTTCTCTTGCTATCCTTTTTGTAATTTAATTTATATTTTACATTAGGGTATTGGGCAATGAAAAACAAAAAATCCTTAATTTTATTAAACATAAACACACAAATAATAATAAAAATTTAAAACTAACATTTAATATTCCACTGCTTACAGTATTTAAAATTCCTGCAATGCTTAATAAAACAAAATAATGAGATCACAAGGTTACGAAAACTTCAATAATTCTAAAAAATTTGCAAGTATTTTGAGAGGAAATCATTTGAATTTTAGATGGCAATTTATCTTTCCTAATCATAGAATAACAATTCACTAGGACAGAATATATTATTTAAGTTAGGGGAGGGGGAATAAGGATATCAAGATTTCGTTTTGAAGTTGCATGTGAACTATTAAATGAATTGCAATTTTAACAATGGTCAGGAACTGAACCTGAATGAGCACCTCTTCTACAACCTTCCATCATACACTAAAAGAAAAGATCATCAATAGAACCATAAACATTCTAATCATGAAGTTGAAATTTTGCCAGTTGGCAAAAGCGAAAATTTTGCAAGCAGTCTGATATTCAGAAAGAAAATTTCCTTGAAAATATTATGATCCAAGATATTAAATTAATTATCTACTTGAAGAGTATTTTTATTTGATGGATTTAAATTTCGATTTGAATGGGAAAAATACTGAATGTTTTAATGCATTAAATATTAATGGATATTAGCAATGCAAAATAAAATACACATTGACAGAATGACATAAAACATTTAAATTATACCTGGCAAATTCAGATCTGCAACAAAACGTATAGCAATAGGCATCAGAGAACAATGCTTAAATCTTGGAAGTTTTAGGAAATCAATTAACTTAGCAGACATGCTGGAAACTTCCCATAGGTCAGGTGCTCTTCTCTATAAAAAAAAATGTATATAAAAGTTTTAATTTCCATACAGAGTTCTCTTTATTTTTAAATATATTATTTAGATGATTAAAATTCCATATTTAAAAATATTGTTTATTTTATTAAAAATTTAAAAATATATGTTGTAAAACAAGAATGACATTTATTTTCATACTTCATTGCGCAGCACATTATATGTAAAGTATAAACATATTGTAAATTGATCTCATTTGATTGCTAAAATCAGAACTGTGACAGGAAGGGCAAAAAAATTTTAATTCTGTCAGGGTGGACTATTGAAATCAATAAATTATGCCAATTAATTTAAAATACATTTAAGGACATGATTTACATGGGGACAAAACTATTTAGGACAATAACATTTAACATATATGAATTAAAACAATACTTTAGGATAACATCATGCTTTATACTCGCTTCCAAGACATGGACTCAATGTTCATAGCAGTGGCCATTAGAGGGCAGAGGAAACCAGTTGCGGTTACGGAACTGAATATATTTAAATACCCATTATCAAACTATTTTTGGAAATCTTTAGATAATTAATAGAAACACAGTCCTAAAGTTTTGCCTCTTTGATTCAATATATTGTATAAAAAATTATGCATTGATATGATATAAAAATTATCGCAGTCAAGTAGATAGCTGATTTGTCCATAAAAAGCAATATAAATTAAATAAGAAGGGGAAATAATGTTTTCCTGTTTGTATTGCAGATAAAAAAAGAATTGATATAGATTATTAAAAAAATCATATGCAAGAAAAGAGGCTAATTTAACTTTAAAAGTCAAGAGATTTCAGCCTCTAGATTAAACAGTACTGTTATGCTTCAAGCAATCAACTGTTGCATTAAGAAGAAACTCTTTCTCTAACAGAACACTAACAGTTATTCTGTAGTCAGTCTTGTCAGCAAAGATTTCCAATAAAATTCTTTTAGCATCCCACATGTATATAAATTTCAATAAGAATTTTTAATGTAATCTTAGTTATTTCAGCAATACTTCCTTCATTATATTTGATACAAAAAATAATAGTTCCAAAATGGATAGAGTACAGAATTCTGAACTATATAGATTCAATTTTTTCAGTCTTTATCATCAAATGCATTTCTAAAAGCAACTATTAAACTTGGTATAGAAGGGGGAGGGAAGCAACTTGTGGAATAAACTAGCCAGAATAAGAGAAGCAATTATCGACCTGCTTTTGACAGTGAAAATACTTAGAGGAATGATTTATTGAATCTAATTTTTAGAATCAATATACTTGAAAAAAAAAACTTTTAATATCAATCACATGACTTTTATCAGAAACATTTTTTTTTTCTTTCTACTTAAGTGCCAAAATTACTTAAAAATAATGTCTATACTACAATAAAAATGAATATGAATTTATATAAATAAATACCTTTCTAAAAACAGTGGTGTCACTATTTATAAGTTTCATTGAAGGTGGCAAATGTTCCGTTGCAAATAAATATGGTACTTTCCTTTCATTCACCAATCTAAAATTTATATTTTTTAAAATATAATAAGTAAAAATAGAATGCAAAAAAAAAAAAAAAAAAAAAAGAAAGAAAGAAAGAAAGAAAAACAACTACAGTATGTAATGGAAGTAATTGAAAATTACCTTAGAAGATCAGGCAACAGTAAATGATCTTTGGTATATATAAGTCCCAAATGACAAAAACTCAATAATTTTGAAAGGTCTAATTCATGAACTGATAACTGTTTAGCACGGTACTTGTTTTTGAGTACCTTCGTTGTTTTCTATAAAAGAAAAGTCACTCAAAACTTACAAATTCAAGGAAGTAAAATAAAAACAAATACAACCAAGCTTTGAAATTTGCTATTTTCTACAAGTTACACAATTTTATTCTACTACAAAAAGAAAGAAAACATGTTAAACATTTGTTAACATATTATTCATAAAGAACCAAAATATTGCAATATTATTCTATAAATCTAGTTTTAAATATAACAACTTTAAAAAGGGAAGAAATTTCCGAATACTTAGCAAGCTTTAAAAGAAGAGAGATGTATGAAAAACTAGTCTTAATCACATATAATACAATAATTAAGTGTCAAAAGCCTTTTGCTATTTTCTATCCATGATACCTAAAATTAGAGCAAAGTTAAAAAAAAAATATATGCATATAAGAATTCACTAATTATTATTGTTTTACTTAATAATAAGAAAGGGCTTAAAGTCATTATATTTTAAATTATAGTGCACTGAATACAAAGAAATTTAAGGAAAAACTCACATAGTTCATTAAAAAAGAAGCAAACAAACATGCATTTTTATAAAAAAGTATTTTGGGCCCCAAAACTAATGAATTAATATTATTAATATAGTTAAGATAACTATAATTTATTTTAATTTAAATAATTAAAATTCCATTAAAAATGAAACTTTTTGTTTTATTATGGGAACAAGAACAGCAAGACAAAAATGCACCTCCCCCCCTAAAAAAATGAAACACATAGATCTTGAACCATACCATCTAAAAAATGTACCTACTCTTTTTCTTACATATTTTTTTAAGTTTTATACTTTTTCTTTGATTTAAATAAATTTAATTCTTCAGGATGAAAAATTCATAAATGTGGTTAAAGTATTTTAAGAATTTATGGAAGATTTAATCTTGAAGGGTTTTAGAATTTTAGTGTAAACATAAACAATTAATTTCAAGTCAAGTGAAATAAAATCTTAAATCAACTAAATAACAATATATATACATTAGGTAACAAAATTTGAAATTATTGAAATAAGTAAATATAAAAACATTTATTTTGTTTCTAAGATAAATAAAAAGCACATCATTAAGTTGACATTTCTTTATACACTTATAAATCCAGCACATCAAGTGAATAAATAAAACTTACTAGAGTTTTTTGGGCAGCTGATGAAAGTTTTATTTTTTCCGGACAAGATAATTCTTCATTATTTTCATTTTGACTTTCAACATGATCTTCACTTGAAATTTTATAAATTTCACTGTCAGCCTTGAAAGTACATATTGGTTATAAGAAAAAAAAAGTTCATCTAGTTTTAAATAATAAAAGTAAGAAGAAATATACCAAACATTTAAAAATAAGAAGAAAAAAAACACTCAGCTGTTATTACTATAAAACTTGTATGTTCTGACGTATTATACTGAAAATTAATATTTTATCAAGCAGCAAAATTTCTTAATAAGACAGCAAAATGTCTAAGTGGAGGGAATCAAAAAATGCTAAATTTCTTGAGCAAAAACCTTTTTATGAAGCTGAATACAATTTCCTTTATGGAAATTATGAAGCTATGATAATTATTTATGTGGAATTGTTGTTTGCTTACTGATAAATAAATGCATGGCATTTAATATAAAAAAGGATTTAAATGAATTGCAATTTATATTTCAAAAACAATTGGGATTATTATCAAAACAGTAAAAGAATCTTGGGGGATAGCATAGGGGAAAAAATGAAAAGCAGCTAGTTTGTTTTTGTTAATTCAAACTAGACAGTTGAACAAGCTTTCTCTAAAAGCTATTATATTTAATATACATAACAGACAATGACTGCTCATCAATTCAGAAATGAGAACAGATTACAGAAAGTATTTCACACGCATGCACGCACACGCACTAGTTATAATAAAGCTTTTAAAAATCAATTTTAACTAATTCTTTTACAACAATATTCTAAATTAAAAAAAATTATTAATTATTAATTTTTTTTGCTTTTTAACTAAAAGAAATGAATTTATATTAAAGCAGATGAGTTTTCATTTGGACCAAATAAAAGCAAACATAGATCCAAATAATAGCTGTAGAGGAAATGTGACGGAAGAGAAGTCCCTTCTAATATGGGAAGTTTTATAAAGAGGATCACATAATTGATTACAAACACAACCTTGACCATGACCATGATCATGATCAGGATAAAGGAGCAATTTCCAAACTCAAGAAAAGGATTCTGGTTTTCGCCTTCCAAATCATACAGTGAGAAAATTCTTCCTTTAAGATTTTGAAGATTGGCCCTGACCTGTATATCTAATATTTATCCAATTACTATATTCTTTTATTGAATTATTTTTCATTTTTTGGTTCATTTAATTCTTCTAGTGGAAAAACAATGAAAGAAAAAAAAAAGGCTTTTAGCATGATTTCAAGGGGTACAGACCTTATGAATCAACTGCCACTGCTAATAATAAAAAGTTAATTATAAAAATACTAATTTAAATGAATATGCAACTTTAGTAATATAAAAGAACAGTTATATTTTTTCTTTCAAATATAAAATTTTTATTAAAAATGAACAATGATTTAAGTTTGGTTAGATTATGATAATATTTGAAGCTATTCAAAGTCATTTTGGCTAATGAGAATTTTTGTATAATAGTCAGATGATAAAGGCGGAATTTCAGACAAAACTCTTCTCTTCCAACAGATATTGCACCTTAACAGAAGCATAATTGATTCAAATATTCAAGTACATCAAGCATAGGTGTGTAATAGAATTTCTGATGAAGTTGGATATGGTACCAATATCCTCTAATCACAAATCTGAAATTCTACAATGGGATACAACAACTCACAAAATGAATAGACATATTTATACAGAAATACTTCTGTGAACTACTATTATTACATCTTTATACAGAAAAAAAAAAAGATTTTTCATGTAATTTTAATAAAAAGAGAAACATTTTTCAAAAATAAAAACTATTGAATAGTTTTAATGAAAAGGCACTATATCACATCTAGAAAGCCCATAAAAGGTAGAGCAAAGAATGATTTCTTATGTACCATGTTAAAATGTTTGAGGATGTGAAAAATACTGTAATCATTTATGAGTCACATTATCATTTATTTAATTTATAAACATACAATTATTCTGATATTATTATGCATTGCAAAATAATGACCTACTCTCATTCTGTATCTTATCCTGAATAACTTTTCCTTTTACTGTCCATACACGCATTAAAGGGAAATTGTATTAATTTAAATAATAAGTTCATAAAAAGTATGATAATTTGAAGATTAACTCATCACATTAAATTATAAGTCACTTTTGTAGATAAATTGAACACATTTCATTTATCTACAAAAGTCACCTAGCTTATTAGCAATTTTTGATTGAAAATTACTTATAAGATATATATTATTACAATACTATCAACACAATATGATGATTATATAATATGCTTTTACAATATTAACATATTGTAAAATCAGAGTCATTTCAATTTTCTTTCTTTTTTCACTTTTTATTATATTGAAGTTATGAAGGAAATTCAAAACTAATCTTTAGTTTTGATATTTCAAAACATTTTAATACATATATTTATAAAGAAAAGTTATCAAAAGTGATTTTATTAATTTTTCAACACTATTTGAAAAAATACTTCACATATTTTTTTGGAATTTTATTTTATTTCCCATTAATCTTAATATTAATATTTTAAAACTAATTTAAAGGAAATTTACAAAAATAAATGCTTTAAATTAAACTGGCCATCAGCTAGTTAAAAAATAATAATTTTATAAAATTAATTAAGATTAGCAATATATTATTTTCGACAAGAGCAAAATTAAAGCAAGAATAATTACATAATATTGAGTGCATGTCATCCACATATTTGTTATTTAATGTAGAGAATGGCTGCTTTGTTAACTATAATACATAACTATATATAACTATAAGCAAGTATATATTTTATTGAAGGAATAAATTCAAAACACACTATCTTTAGTATCAACATTTAATACTGCCTTTTGAGCGGAAGATGATAAACTCATAAAAAACCGTTGCAACAATTGCAATAGGAAGAAGAGGGAGGGAGAGAAAATTTTCTATATATGAGGCTGACATTAAGATTTAAATTTATATAATGGGGAGTTCATGTTAAAAATTGGAAAAGGAATATATTTAAAATTTAGGGGAGTACATTCACAATGCACTCTTTGATTTAAAACAAAATTTTATGACGAAGAAATATATGGCATCTAACAAAATGCAATTTAGTAAATTTAAACTACATTTAATGGGCATTTTTTAAATTTATATCCAGAATTTCATTTTACTATCATTAGCAACAGAAATAAAACAGTTAAATGAAAAAAAAAAAAAAAAGAATTGTATAATTTTAAGTAGACATTGTAGTCGATAATCAATGCAAATAATAACATTGTATGATTAGAGACAACTGCATTTAGAAAACTAAAAACGCAAAGGGAGATTTTACCAAATGTTTTTACCACCTTTGTTTAAATAAGTTAACATATATAGTTAGCTTCATATAGAGGTGACCAAATCTATATTCAGGAAAAACAAATGTGAAGAAATTTTTTTAATGGGGGGGGGACTTACATCTGAAGCAGCAGATTTTTCCTCTTTCTTAATTTGTGAAGGAGACTTTTTGGGTATTGCTTTTTTCCTCTTCTTTTTCTCTTTTCTTTCTATCATTTTATTTCCATATAAAACTTTTCTATCTCTATAGAGGGAAAGAAAATATATTTTAAGCAATTATTCACTTATGAAAGAAAGTTTTTTTAAAAAAATTAATTTATATTACATTGAGTTGAAATAAATAATTTGAACACTTTTATAAGCAAATACAAGATGTAAAGAAACAAACATCAAATGGCTCAATGGTTTTCAAAAGACTCAAAGACAATTTTAATGGTTATTTGACATAATGCATTATTAGTTGTGGGATTTACAACTCTTAATAGTATCAATATAAGCAAAACATTTTTGATGCCATCAGTTCATTTTATATCAAATAAACTTAATGAAAATCTATGAGTTTAGAGTAAGAATTTATAAGACTTTATTACTCTTATAAATATCTTTTCATTATTTTATTTTAAATAGAAATCATAAAATTATTATGCCTCTAAAATGATTTTAATTTAAATGAAGTTAAAGCAGTTAGTATGATGTAAACTTATAACAAAAATTATACCTCATTGGAGCATAAAGACCAAGTCGTGGAACTTCATTTTTAGCCATATAATCTATCCTAAAAGCAATTTGACATTTTTGCAAATACAGGCACCACATATGGAGCACAACATTCTACAAATTAAAAAATTATTATTATTAGCTTATGACATAATATAATCATAAAAAATCCAAACAAATAGTTTTTAAATAACAAATCATACAAATTAAATTTCAAGTCAGTTATCTTTCTTATTTATGATGGAAACATTAGCTAAATTTATTTTTATAAAACTTATGAATGGAATGTTAATGGTTGATCTGCACTTCATATATTTTTTATGCATATACTAATAGAGCAGGTCATATAAACGAACAGAAGAAATAAAAACTTTATTTAGGAAAATAATATCACTGGATTGATGAATGTTTAAATTAAAAGCTACAAATATTGTAAAATAAAAGCAGCCATAAAAAATAAAAGCAATAAATTTGATTAAAAAAAATGGTTTGAATTTCCTTAAAAAAGCAAAAAACATTTTTACAGATCATGTTTAAAACGAATTTAGAAAAAATGTGCTAAAATTAAAGGAGACATGCATGTAATTAGTATCAATAAAAAACAATTATTTCCTTTTTAAGATGGTATATATATATATTGTAGTGATAATTATCTCAAGAGTAAGTTTTAAAGAAATAATGAAGTTTAGGTTAATTTTTCATTTATTCAAATATATTAAGATTTAATGAATTCTGAAAATAGAGCAACTGAACTAGAAATATGCCTTGGAGTTTTCCTATTATACTTATTCCCCATTTAGGAAGGGTATTTATCGACAGAGAGGCAAATAATGTGTATTTTCTGCTTTTTATCATAGATAACTAAAGAAAAAAATGAAATAAACAGAATTTAATTTCACTGTTTACAAGTTTTAAATTTAAATTTTAAACATTACTTATAAATTACCATTTGAAGCTGAGAAAATTTTATTACCTGCAATTGTTTAGAAGCTCCAAAATTTATTAAAGCAGAAACCTGCTTACGAAGTATTAAAGTATAAGCTTCAGGTGTTGTCCAATCATCATAAACTAATTTTTTTTTCTTAATCTTCACTTGTTTTTCACCTGGAGATGTTCTGATCAATGAACGTCGACTAAATCCTTCCTGGTCACTTTGTTCATGTAATGACGACTATAATATTTAAAAGAGAATGGAAACGGATAAGTCATTGCTATTTCAAATTCCTAGATATCAGATATAATCAACTTTAAAACAAATATATATAAGCATTTAAATTAATCTTTTCAGTCTAAAGAATAAAAATAATATATAGTCAAATCCTTCACATAATAATAAAAATTTAAAAAAATGTCTCTTAATAAGCAATATTTCAAATAATGAGTGATGGGGAGACATTGTGATTCAGGATTGTGTCTATTTCTCTTGGTCTACGTTTAGAACTAGTGTGTAGATATTTTCAATCCCCCCCCCCCCCAAAGTAGAGACGAGAAGGTTAGTGAGCACATCCCATAACAAGCGATTCATATAAAGCAAAATAAAAAGTGAGAGGAGACACCATAACATCACATACTGAATTGGATTAAATCCGTCTGTGTTCAGCCTGTACCAATCTTGTTTGAAGAGAATCTTAAATCTATGGAAAATATATACCTTTATATGTATATGTTGAAAATATATATCTATGGAAACAATATTTTATGGAAAATATACTTTGGCCTGAAAGGGTTGCTGAATGGAACTGGGGAATTTGAGCAAGTTCTTGTTAAGATCTAATCAATGAGATTGTATCTTCGGCCAAGATATGGTATTACGGATAGATAGTAAGGTCATCGATTTGGGGGAAAAACATAGTCAAAACAACAGAAAAGCTGGAGAAGAGAAAATAAAAAACTCAATAACTTTCCAGTGAAATAAAGCAAGTGTTGAAAGCCTAGGACATTACTGTAGCATGCATTAAGAAGCTTTTCTCCAATAAGGCAATAGTTATGCATGCTACAGATTCATTTAACAAAAATGCTGTACCACATTTTCAACAAACTTTGAAGCACAGCCAAAAAGTATAATCGACAATTTTCTTGTAAACATAAAAGCATTCATTATGAAAAATTATAATGCTATAAAATTGAATGAATATATTCAAATAATGTAAATAATTTTGAAGTGGAATGTATTGTATTATTTCACATTCATACTTACATAAAAAGTTGTTTCACTTAATGAGCATTTCCCACTATGAATATGATTTTAGAACTATTTATGCTTGTTGAATGAGGCTCCACTTATTGTATAGTTATTTTCATTTTTTTGTGTGTAAAAAAATATTGCAACTATAAAAATTAAAATGATCTCAAGGTTTTGACGAATATCTCCATTTTCAAGCTGTCTTGAGTCTAAAATATTTTTGTAATTTTTTTCTGTCTAACTTTAAAAAAAAAAAAAAAAAAAAAAAAAAAAAACTTTAAAATGTTTGGAGTTAAATTCACGAAAATTGATGTTCAGTGTACACTCTGAATTTGCATAGTTTTTTGGATAAAATACACAGACAGAAAGTCTGATTTTTATAGGCATGTTTACAATGTAACTAAAAAAATGGGAAAAAATGAAATAAAATTTGTGATTGAGTAAATAAAGTTTAATGCATGGTTTTATCTTCAAAACTTTAAATCTATCTATATGTTTAATTCTGAATCAAATCATTAACATGTTCGCCTATATATCCACAAAATAACTTTAAAAGTGAGATGCAGTCTTGAAGTTAAAACTGTTGAAATTTTGAATTTATTTTGTAAAAAATAAGGTATTGAAGATGCATTACTGCTCTGTGTACCTTCAGCACTGCACACATTATATTATATCAGTGCATATTGAAAGAGGAAAAAAGTATTCTTGTTTATGTACTAGTCCTTCGGGATAGAAACATTCTTCACTTCAAAAGGTAAAAAAAATTATTCTTAGTGGACTTCTCTTAGGGTGCAATTTTCATGCAAGCAAATAATACTTGTGTATGGAAATACACAAGAAAACCTAGCAAAGATTACTCAACTGATTTTGAAATTTAATTCCACTATGAAAGTTTATTAAATTATCTGATAAAATTTTTTAAAAACATGCATTAAACTAACAACACTAAAAAGTGATTTATAAAAATTGATTATAAAAAGTGACTTATCCAATTTATTAAAATTCCTATTTTATAGATTTAAGAATGGATCTAATTTTGATCACTCGCCAAGGAATTTTCACTACACCTTTTTATAAACTTTAAATCAAATAAAATCAGAAATACTAATAATCAACTTTGAAAATTAATAATTAAAAGTCTGATTTTTTTTATATTTCTTTACAGAAATTTTTTTTAAAGAAATTTTTTGTTAAGTCTGGTAAGAATGAATTGAAAAAGAAAATTTTCTGAATTCAGCAAATAGCATACAATTTTATGGCCACCTTCCTACATATATGTATAAATAATAATCATTGCTTTACAAATTACAAAAAGACCAAAAATTGATAGGAATAAGGCTTACAATTAATAGTCAGTAATTTTTCTAATAAGACATTAACATCAAATAAGAAATACATATATATAACAAATATCTTACTAGAACTTGGCTGTTACATTCATTACAGCAATAGATACCTTCTACAAGGGTAAATTCAGTGTTGTCACACACAGCACAATGCATTCTGCAACATAATATAAAACAAATTATTTAAAAAAGATACACAACTATCAAAATCATCCTAGATACAGACAGTCTATAGAAAATGATGAACAGTGTAAACCACACCTGCAGAACACAGATTCTAAACACAATGATTAAATTCCATGCATATATATAAAACAAATTATCAAAAACACTCATTATAAATCACTACAAGAGAACAAGATTATAGTATGGATGAAATACAAACATTCTTTTACAATCAAAGATCAAATAATTAACTAAAAAGGCATTTCCTTTAAATTAAATTTATTACAATTTAAAGATCATTTCATTGGATTAAATATTTGCAAATAAAATTAAAGCTAATTAAATTATTTATGAAAATGAAGAATATAAAATTTTATTACTTAAAAATTAATACCATGATAGAATCATCATCTCTTACTTTTAATTTATGATAAGAAAAAAATTTGTCTATAGTTTTTTTTTAAATATGCACTCACTTCTATCTTTATGACATAAAATCCTTTATACGAATTTTTTTAATAAAAATTATGAGTCTAATTAATATTTGTAAAGATATAAGATGACTATTTAATAAACAGAAAAAACATCCATGATTTTCAAAAAAGTACCTAAATAAGCAACAACGAAAATCAAATATCCCACATGTAGATTCAGCAAACAACAACAAACATAAAGCACTACGGTGACAGTTAAAAAATATAAACTTTGTATGACATACATTATTATTTTTAAGAAATTCACATGAAAAGTTTTTTGAAAAATTCCAAATATTGTCCTTTTTTATGTTATTAAAATAGTATTGATTGAATTTTCAAAACATTATGAAACAATTTAATATTAATTATATGAACATTACTTCTATTGTTGTTTAATCTCCAATCCTGCACGGTTATTTCATCAGCTTTTAACTGTTATTGGAGGTCTGCACTTTTTTGAGTTATAGCATCGCCGATCTAAATTTGTGTCATTAAACCGGTATGTTTTAAGAATTATTCTACACATCTTGCTTTATTTACGTGGATTTTATATAATATATATACTAACCATTTGAAATTTTTTATTGATTTATTAATTTTGACATTGTTATTCGATTGATCATATAAACTTACAGTTGATTGTTGCCTCTACGTTATAATTAGCGAATAAATTATTTTAAAACTACAATATTTTCTTATTTTTTAAAATTAACACTCATTCTAGTTTATGGAAATGTTTCATAGTCTTAATATGTTGTATCTGATTTAATATCTTTATTTACTATAGTTGAAATGTGAGAGAACGAAATTTAACTATTGTATTGGCTTTATTTTTATTTTGCTGATAATTTTTACAGCTACAATTGATGTGTCAGATGTTTATTTTTACGACATAATTACCAAATTTATGTAATATGTCAATTAAAATCTTTTTCTTTATATGCAAGTAACCAATACTTCATATGTGAATTGCATATTATACGATTGGTCATTCAGTTAAATTTGAAGCATAATATTTTCATTATATCAGAGATAAATAATTTATGAAATATATATATATATATATCTGTTTTTGTTACTATTGTATGGTATTGGAAAAATTAGAGTGTGATTTATACTTGTTTGTTAAATTTGAAATAATATTTGTATGTGAAATACAGTTCTAGTATGCACTGGCGGATGGAAATGTACACCTCCATGCAATTAAAAATTATATAGAATTTCGGCATTTTTCTGCTATAACTCATCTAAATATTATTACACAAGATAAATTCTTATTTGCATATTCAATTAAAGAATGTTTTTAATGATTAATATTTAAATACTGTGTAATTTCCTCCCTCAAATTTTAATATATTTTTTTTGTAATTTTCAACAATGTATTTCATTGTTGCAATGAAATTTTGTAATTATTCTGTATTTCATCAAACTAGTATGTATTATTAAACTAGTTAGTGGTTAAAGCTGCTTATATAAGACATTGAAAACAAGATACAATTCCTGAGGTTATGCATGAAAATCAGGTACTGTTTGACAACAGATTGTAAAAACCTCTGTGTTTTTATAAATGCATTAAGATAGGTTTAATTTGTCAGGATAGAGAGTTAGAGGAAAGATGAAGAGAGGTGTTTACATTTAACAATGAAGATCAATGGTTTATGAGGCGTAAATAGATAATTATTATACAGAATTTATTGATACAGATAATTATTAATATGGAAGGGAAAAGATACTAATGTACAGTAAAATATTTCAGAGCAGTTTTTATTTAATATAAGAGCCAGAAACATTAAATTATGAAGAATAAATGACAAATTTCTATTCTTAAAATTTGGTAATTACTTTTTCACATAATAATAATGTTTTTTTTTAAAATGCTTCTTTTTTTAAAAATATGATATTGAATTTTTTATGCAATATTTTAACAACAGCAGATATTTGGGTTTATTATATTGAAAACTTTTTTTTCCCCTCCATTTTAGGAATTGCTGTAAATGTAGAAAAACTTAAAAATATTCTAAATATTATTTTGAAAATATATTGTAATTTATATAGGACAGGAATAAATAGTTTCCCCATTTTCTGCTTCTTAGTCACAGTATTTAATGATATTATATAACAATTTTTTTGCACTGCTCTTGAAAGCTTTTTTACTACTTGAACTATCTATATCAATATGAAATCCTGAGTTAAAATAAAATGTGATCAGAAAAGACACATCACTCACATGTACATAAAAATAAATTGAACTAAAAAGTATCTAATGGGAGAAGTTCATGGTCAAAGGTGAATACCAGAAATGGTCAAAGGTGAATACCTACTCCTTGATGAGTAAAATCATCCAAATGTGGTTGTCTCAAAATCCGTTATTGAACAGTATATTTCATACCACATACCTGATAACTTTTTTATGATAATAAATCCCAAAATCGATTAATCTTTTTTTAAAATTTCTTATTATTTTCAATGTTTTAATGAATTAGTTATAGAAATTTTTTACTTAAGAGATTTTAATATCCAGTTCTGTTTTACCAATCTTAAATTGGAAGAAAAAGCGAGAAAAAGGATTTACAAATTATAATATTTCTTAAAAGTGTGTGTGATAGATGAACTTTCTAGAACAAACACAAATATAAAACTCTGTAATGGATACAAAATTTGCTGTTTCTATATTTTGGATGCTGGATCTGTGTGTCAAGCTTTATCAACTTAATTTTTTTTTAAATTTTGCTGTTGACTAAATTGACCATTACATGAGCAAGCAGGCAGATAGACTTCCTGTGAATATATTTCATGTCAAATCTGATAAAAATCTACAATTTTGTTTTATAAATTTGATCTCAATTTTATATACCAACTTTCAACCATATGTCTTGAAGGATTTTTGAGTTATGTTCATATATAAACATAACGTCAAAAATGTGTTTTTATCTTTTTCAAACCTGGCAAGATCTGAAACAAAATTATCAAATTCTCCTGTTTGAATTTTTCCAAATAATACAATACTCACTTTATACTTCATATGTAATAACGTAAAAAAATATATAAGGAAATTAAAATTAAAGAAATAAGTATTTAGAAAATGAATTGTAAGCGTAAATGTACTAATAAGTAATTAAGAATAATAGGATGGATGAATAAGAAGAAATTAAGAATTAAGGTGAACATATTTATAGATAAGGTATATAAATAATTATCAGATCTGCAAAATAAAAATTTGAATTAAATGCTTAATAGTTTGACACATCTAAGTAATCTTCTTAATCAATTAATCTTTTTTCTTAATTTCTTATTATTTTCAATGTTTTAATGAATTTGTTGTAGAAATTTTTGACTTATGAGATTTTAATATCTAGTTCTGTCTTGCCAATATTGAATGTGAGGAAAAGGTGCATAATATAAACATTATATGAACTAAATGTATAAGTATATATAAGTATACATAATATGAACCAAAGTAAAAATAAAAACCTTAGATAAAGATATTAAACAATCATTTCATTCGACATTTTAATATTGTGTAAGCAGTATGGTTTTTTTCATAGTGTTAATTTCCACTTGATTTGATTGAATAGGTATAATGACAACAGGTTTCTATACTCTAAATTACAACTATAGAAGCTATTAAGAAATATTTCTTTTTGCAGAAATATTAAAATTTTTGCAACATCAAAGAATGAGCTGTTTTTTTCTTCATGCACACCTTCCAATTTTTATTGTTTGTAATTGTAACAATTTGCTAATATCCAAGTTTGAAGATTTTTCTTATTTTGGACAAACTAAGTTACAATGGAATAATTTATAAATTCATTAGTGGTAAATTCGTAGATATATTTTTTTTCAATTGTTAGTAAGCTAAATTTTTGATTTTTTTTTTAATTTCCTAATAGATAGCAAAATGTCTATGGAAGTTGATGAGGCCACCCCCAAAAATGTTTTGGCAGCACCTGGTACAACTGGAAGTGTCACTATATCTCTGCATCCTCTTGTTATAATGAATATCTCAGAACATTGGACTCGTGTGAAAGCTCAAGAAGGAACTCCTCAACAAGGTAAAGAAATTGATAATTTATATTATTGTGATATTTATGTATTAATTGCTGATTCAAAATAAGAAAAATTTTGCATATGTTTTTTTTATTTGCTTTTTTACAAGCATACTGAAAAAAATTATAGTAATTTTAATTTTTAAAAAAATTATTATTTTTTTTATTATTTTTTCATGATTATATCACTCATATACTGAAGGTAGGATTTGTTTAAGTTAATTATGTATTATCTACACAACTAACATGCAACTGAATAGATATCAAGTAATTATCTCATCGTATTGGTCAAAATTCCTTCATAATATAACAATGCTACAACTTTACATAAAAGATAAATTTTAAAATTAAATGACAAACAAAAGAATGGCTTGATGGCATTGCCACCACAAGTCCATTCACGCTTATTTGGAAATTGCCAAAATGTTTTTATTCTTTTATTATGTTAATTTAGCTTTAATAATTTTAATTTTTATTATTTAATTATTATAATGATTTTTATTTTTTAAAGGCAAGTAATTGAATTCTTTGTTGCAAATCACTATTAGGCACATTTGGTAACTCTTTTAATTCGTATAAAACTAACTAAAAAGTTATTTATACTAATAACCTATTTTTCTTCAAGTTATTGGAGCTCTGATTGGGAAACAGCAAGGACGAAATATAGAAATCATGAATTCATTTGAGTTGGTTTTTGATAGAATTGAAGGGGACATTGTTATTGATAAAGACTATTATACTACAAAAGAGCAGCAATGTAAGTACAATCTTTTTTATGCATACCTATTTCTGTACTACTGACATTTATTTCTTAACTTTTATTTTATTGAATAATCCTTTGCTTATATGGTTATATATACTTGAAATATAACCAAATTTAGTGCAATAGACAACCAGTCAATAAATATTCCAAATTTTAATTAAATTGGTCAACAAATACTTCTGTTAAAGTTTTTTTTTTTTTTTTTTTTTTTTTTTTTTTATGTGAGTGATAAGCATATTTTTGAATAATAATCATTTCACGATTTATAGGAAAACATTTTTTTTTTACTTGTTCAGGTACTGTATATTTATGTAAAAACATGTCTTTACAAGTGCATGATACCTAGTATTTATGTGGTAAAATATATTTTATCAAACTTCAGCGTTATGTCACACAAAGGGAAGGAATATCATTGATAACAAAAATATTAGTTTGTCTATATGTGTGTATTATTGTAATTTCATGTCAGTGAGAGTAGATTTCTTAAAAATTTGATTCTTGGTTTCCAGAAAGCGAGAGTCAATGAAATATTTCCATAAATTATGGTAAATTTATGATTAATTAATGCTTTAATTAGAGAACTTTTATTTTGAGTAAATAATATTTATTACTCAATTACCCACTGTAAATTATTTACAGAATATAGTATTTTAATGTGTCTTATTTATTCTTTTCATTTGATATATTAAATTTATAAATTCTTCACTTCTTTTATTTAATGTTTCAAGCAAGCTCATTATCTTTGTTATTCTGTATTACAAAAATAACTATTGATTTAGAAACTTAATCACATCTATTTTTAGAATTTAGGTTAATGATTTTTTAAATTGTGTATCAAAATTACAATTTTTAAGATTTTATATAATTGTCTTATCCATTTTTTTTTTTTTTTTGGAACTGGTAATTATTAAATTTTATTCCACTCTAAATGTAGCTGCATTGAAAAATTTAATGGTTTTTCCATTTTTCATATTTTTTTTAACTTCTTTTGTAATAAAGAATTATTAAATAAATCATTTTGATTTACAATATTTTATTGAAGGTTGTACAAAAACTGTTTTATATTAAAAATAATTATCATAACTAAATAATAATCAGTTATAGTTAATCAGTGATTGATTACAATTCCAATTTTTTAAAAATAGCAAAAAAAAAAAAAAAAAAAAAAAAAAGATAAATTTAGAAATAGATGCATTGTAAGTTGGTCTTGTTCACAAAACCAATTTGGTATTTTTTTTCTTTTTTGCTAATTTAATTGACGTGCTTATGATCAACATTCCTTTGAGAATTGTTCGGCATTTAAAAATATCTATAAACTTTTCTTAGTTGCAATTTATGAAATAGTTATTCTTGTGAGTAACTAATTTAGCAGCACACGTAATTTTTTTAAAATATTGAATTCAACATTATTCACTGAATAAAAGAATTCGTGTTAAATAATATCATCTTGTAAAGTGTACAAATAACTTAATATGAGGTTATTCAGACTTATATATTTAAACCATTAAATAGGCATCATTATAAATAGTTATTATTGACTGCAAATTGCAGGGCTGTTTTGTATATTTCATCACCCTCATAGATTAAGTCACTAATACTATAAAAAAAGTGTATAGATTAAAAGTTTGCATAATTTTGTATTTGGTCTTTTTATTTTTCTTATATTAATTGAATCAGCATTATTTGTAAATTATGCTTGTTTTTTTCAGTTAAACAAGTTTTTAGTGATTTGGATTTAATTGGCTGGTATACTACTGGCGATTCTGTTAATGAATCTGATATTAAAGTGCATAAACAGGTAAAAATTTTAGCTTGCCTTTTACCTGCTACTACTTATTTTTTGTTACATTATTTATTTTTTTATAACATGGATATTTAAGATAGTTTGCTTATAAATGTATTTCTTTTTATAGATATGTGAAATTTATGAAAGTCCAGTGTTTCTAAAGCTTAATCCTTTAGGAAGGCATACTGAAGTAAGTTAAATAATAATAATAAAACCCTCGAAATGCAAACTAAAGTTTAGTCTGTCAAAAGGTTGTTGAAATACAACTTCAAGAGGATTTAATACTATAGCTAAATGGTATATTCACACAGAATTAAAAATGATGCGTAATATAGAACCATTTTGATAAATTATAATTTTCTAAAAATTAATTTGGGGAGTTAACTTAGTCATATTTTGTAAAACTATTCTTTAAAAATAGAATACTGAAATTTTTTATTCCATAAATTTACCATGAATACACTGCTATAATGTTTCAGTTGAGATCAGTTTTCACCTATACAGTTTAAACTCCAGTATTTTTTAAAATTGGAATTGTAATAGATTTTTTTAATTTATTTATCAAAATATTTCTAAATAAACTAGTTATATTCTGTAATTTTGTGAATCCAATTTTCTCTTTTTTTTCCCGTCAAAAATTTATTATATATTTCAGTCGAGGTTAGTTTAATTCGCTCATAAAAAAAGAATAACTTGATTCTTTTAAATGCTAGATATTTATTTAGTGCTATAAAAACCAGTTGCTATTTTTATTGATTAATCCTACAGTTTTTTTTTTTACCAGCTACAAAAACCTGCTCATTTTTTTAATACTTTTAACTCCATATAAACTTGGGTTTTATAAATGTCATTAAAAAATTGTTATAGTAATTGTAAAATAATTTTTCACTAGGGATAAATGTGATGTCATGTTCTTAGCTTTAAAATAAAATTATTTTTTATATTTTAATTTAAAACAATTTTTATTTTTTATTGTGGACAGTTGTTAGTAGCTTGATCTTACCTCTTGCGTTACTTTTTTCTATTTATAATTTGACTCTTTGCAATTGTCTGTAATGTTCAGTATGCTGTTTATGATTTCTGTGTCTGTAGAAGTGATTGTAAATACAGATAGCTATCATTAAAATAATTTTCTTGAACATTAAAGTAAAGATTGTTTGTTCTTGCATTTAATATCATATAGAACTTTTTAAAAATGTAATTAAATATACAACTTTAATAAGCTAATTGGTTCAAATTGTTTTTAAATAACTATTTTAAGTATGAACGTAATAAATGATTTTCCATTCTAATTTTCAACTTCAAAAACTTATCATTTTGTATTATTTTCCTGCATGTAGAAGTATTTTCCTGTAACAAATTAATAAGAATATAATGTAATTATGAGAATATTTGGATATATACCAAGTTTCTCTTCTCTATTGGTATTATTTAAACCTGGTTACTCCCACTCCCAAAAAAGAGATAAGCATTAGCATTAAATATTTTGCAAGACCTTACTTCTTCCCTAAGCAGTTTATATTACTTTTACTTAATTTTTTTTCTACAAATTTGAATATGCACCTTATTAGAGATAATATTTCATTATAAAAAGCAGGTATTTTAATTTCAAGTTTTCAAAATTTTCTCATTGTAATCATAACTACTAAACTATTGTTTTATAAATGATTCTTTGAGTGTATACTTGAAAATACTTTTAATCAAATTTTCAAAATGTGAATGGTATGATAGCAATAGGTTAAATATTGGAATATTTTTTTTTAATAATCACACAGTAGATTTAAGTATTTAAAACATAAACTTTTATTTTTTTGTATTTCCTATTTAAAATATTTTGTACCTTGGATGATTTTTAAACCACATTTTGAAGTTTAAAAAATTGCTGTGTATATAAATTTACTGGAATTGAGTTGGTTGTAGCTTAAAGAAAATATGCATGAATAACTGCTTAAAAAAAAAAAAACCCTTTGATTTAGTTGTACAAAAATCATTCTCATTGAATAAAGAAAATACAGAATTTATTGTTATTATTGTATATTGATATATAAGAATAGAAATATTTTTTTAGTCATTTTTTGGTTTTAAAGATAATATAATTATCCGTATTTTATAATGTCATTTAAAATAATGACTTTGATTTCTTGCTTTTAGCTACCTGTATCCATTTATGAATCTGTGATTGATTTAGTGAGTGGTGAGGTAAGATATTTCATTAATCCTGATATCTTGTTTTAAATAAATGCTTAACAAACTCTGTATTCACCAAAAAAGATTTGAGTTTGGAATTTTGCATATAACTTTTTCTACCAAATTTTCTTTAGCCTTCTTTATCATGTTCTGCAATTCATTTTTTGTTGTTGTTTAATCATATATGCATGTTACATACTGCAAGTTTTGTGCTGATGGTGGTAGGGTGATCCAGCTGTTTTGTTAAAAAGAAATTCATAAGTGGGTACAATAGTTTTACCTAAATTAAGAGACTGTTTTATCTTATCTGTAGTTCTTTAAAATCATTGCTAGTTTCCATTCACTCTTTATTTTGGGTTTATCAATTGCATTTGAATGCAACTACAATATCTTGAGTCATGATTTCTTCTAAATTCTTTGCAGCAGCCCCACTATCCACTTTGCATACGTCCATATTTTAACATCTAAAAATTCTTTTTACTTATATTTTTAAGTTTTTAAAGCTTTCTTAGTTGTCACCATAAAGCTCATTGTAAAACTTTTAGATTATATCATACTGTTTACTGTAGGATGCATATTTTTTTCATTTGGAATTTCAGATGTGCTTCATGTAAACCAAGTTTCTGTGAAACTTTTTTTAAGATTTACTATATTATTATAAATTATACCTTTTTAAAAAAAATCTGGTGCCAAATTTTAAATTGCAGTTATTTATTTTAGTAACCATATATTTGAAATGAGTAATTCATTTTATTAAAGAATGTTTAATTTTCTTCAGGCTACCATGTTATTTGTTGAATTAATATATACTTTGGCTACCGAAGAGGCTGAACGCATTGGGTTAGATCATATGGCAAGGATGTCAACAAATGAATCTGGTGAAAGCTCATTAGGTATGTCTAAAATCAATAAGACAAGTTTTAAAATAAATTTGTTTATAAAGGAATAGGTTTAGAAGAATTTATCTGGAGTTATATATTTTCTATAATGTTTTTCTAAATTATTTTCTAAATATTAAATGATTTCAGTGTTTTAAGTGAATGTGATTGATTTGTTTGAATTGCATAAATTTATTACTGAAAGAAAAGATATAATATAAAATGGTCCTTCTCAGTCGGCGATAGTTGTTTTGAAATGCTATTGATTTTTAAAATAAAAAGTTTACACTTAAAATGCTGCCTCTATAACTTCTTCCTGTGGGATGAAGAAGTCTGAAAATTCTAACTGCACTTTAACTTGAGATTTTTTGAATTTTAAAAAGTTCTTCATAAAAATAGATAGGAGGGTTAAAGATAATTTCTTAAGAATCTGTTTTAAGTCAGATGCATAATTTATTAAATATGTTTTTATCTTTATTTATTTTCTTAAAACAAGATTTCATTGCAGTTTTATAAGAATCAAAGCTATCATGCTGCGATAATTGAGATGAGTAGATTTTGAAGTAGATTATATAATACTGATCTATGGTTTCTTCATTTACAGATAATTTTGTAATTTTTTTTTTATTTATTTTTTTTTTTTTTTACTTTTCATCAATATATTTATGCATTCATTATTTCTCAGAATGCTTTTGTTTATAATTAATTTCTTGTCTCTAGTTGCTGAACAGTTGCAAGCTCAACATAGTGCCATTAAAATGCTGCACAGCAGAGTACATCTTATACTAGATTATGTACGTGCAGTGAAACAGGGAAAAGTTGCTCCTAACCATGAAATTTTAAGAGAAGCATACAGTCTGTGTCATAGGTTACCTGTCATTTCCACTGAAACATTTAGGCAAGAATATTTTAATGTGAGTTTTTTATTTTGTCACTTTTTATTCATTAATAAATCAAAATGATTTTTGAGGTGTCTTATGATGCCCAAATTATCTTTCAATTGTAAAATTCTAATATAAATGCATTTCAGTTATTGTAATTTTCTAGAACTTGCGTATGTATTTTCTTTGATTATTTTATTAATCTTGTACTATATTGTAGTTGATGTCCCTTTAGGTGGGGAAAATAGAAAGCTTTCTCAAATACAATAAATATTTTTTATTTTAAAATTCTAACTTAATATTAATCTTGTATGAAATATGGCTTCAATTTGTATATTGTGTAATCCAATGAATACCTGATTCTATTATCTTTATTTTTTTGTATAAATTTTTGCATTTGTATTTGATCATCTGTTTTCTTTTATTAAAAGTGCACATTTGATATCAGTGTAATGCTTTAATGGTTATACTCAAATATATGCAGTTATAGTTGCTAATGCATTGGGCATTCTTTCGCTTCTCTTTTTTAGAGTTTCAATTTTCTTTGCATTATTCCAAACCTTTATTTATTTATTTATTATTTTATAACACTTATTGGTTTAATCTTTCTGTTTGTTCATGATCAAAAATGAATGCACATTACACTTTTTTGTTGTTGTTTGAAGTAATGCAACTTGTAAAAATGAAAAGTATGGTCTGGCAGGTTTTTATTTGTATGACTTTAATATCATGCAATTTATAGAAAAATATGTTTTATATACCTTATAAAACATTATAAAATTTATATCATGAATTCTTCAAGATATAAGATTGTTCAACTTTTCAATTAAAATATAAGTTAAGTAAAAATTAAGCAAGTTTTTCTTCTTAAAGTACATTTTCTAAATCTATTTTTACATCCTTTGATTGCACTTTATTTCATTTTCATTCAATTTTCTTATAATATCAATAAGTTTTTCAAAATTAATTTAGCTCATAATACAAACATTTTTGTAAGAAAATTTTACAGTTTTTTGTTGTTGTAAGTAAGTCAAACATTTTTCTTTGTTTTATCAAATTATTCATTTGCATATTTGATAATGACCAAGTTTGTCAATGTTGAGGTGATGATTTAAAAAGGACTTTATTTTTTTAAAGATTTTATACTGAACTACAAATTTTCACTTCTGCCTTTATTTCATAGTATATACAGTTTTTGTGTGTGTGTGTGTGTGTGTGTTTCTGTGTATGAAAATATAATAATTTATTTTTTAAACACTGCTTCTTAAAATTGTTTACATTTTTTTGTAGTCTTATTTAAATAATTTGATTTTGTATTAAATTTCAGTATTTCTAATTTTGCATATATCTTGTTTATAAAAGAGTTTATATATATATATATATAATATACACATTTATTAAGCACAGGAAGCTGATGTGAATGAAGCATATCTTTTGTAAAACTATTTGTTTAGGTCAGCAACTTTTATATCAATCACTCTCACTGTGGGAATCGCTGACTAAAAACTTTACAAAGCATTTCTTGAATTAATTAAGTAGATAATGTGCAATCGTATCAGGAAATGAGAGAATATTTTAGAATGACGTTACTATGGACTGAATTAAGATAAAGTTTTAGAAATTAATTAGGATTTAAATTAGATGTTAGAATATCATTACATGTGCATATATATGTGTGATATTTTATCTCAATTTAATGTTAAAATGCTATATTTTAAAACCAATCTTTAAAAAAATAATTTTCTCATGAATGTAAATTCCCATTAGATTCAGATTTTCTAGTCTTATTAATCAATAAAGAATTATATCATATTTGAATAAATATATTAATATTTATAATTGAAACAATGTGAAATATATGTTATTGAAATAAATGATTTTATATTAATTTAAATATAGTATTGTTACTAAGCAAGCTTGCCTCTAGGTGTTGAATAATTATAAAATTCATATAATTGATTAAAGGACAATGGTATGTTAGATATCTTTAAGCAATTTAAGTACTTCGGTTAAAAATCAATAGTTTATGAAAATGTGTTTGAATATGCATTATGAAGAATTTTTTCTTTTGTAAATCAAGCTATATCAGACTACATAAGTTTGGTTGAATAATAGTACACTTGAGGGAAAATAAACATTTTACTTATAGTTAATGTTAATACAGATCTGTTATTCAAGAGTGTCTGACATGCCCTGCCTGTTTTCAAATATTAAACTGCAAAACTTTTTTTATATTTCAATTTCTAACTATAATGGGGTCTTCTAATATTTATTTTATTATTTCTTCTGATAATTTTTTAAAAAGTAAACAGTAGGTGTATGGTATATCCTGGGAACATGGAGATATATATTTTGCAACTAAATGATATACATTTAAAAATATATATCTTGTTTATATTTTTGTCTTAAGCTCCTCTAAAAGCTCCTGTTTTGTTTTTATTTTAGCAATGTAATGATGTTGGGCTCATGACTTATCTTGGAACCCTCACAAAGGGCTGTAATACAATAAATCAGGTAGTGCATCAGTTTTCATTATTTGAATCCATTTTCTTTTCTTTTAGTTCAAGATCCATGTCTTAATATTTTTCTTTCTTTTGCAGTATGTAAATAAGTTCAACATTCTCTATGATAGGCAAGGAATGGGAAGAAGAATGAAAGGATTCTTCTTTTAAATTAATTCTGAAATTTATGTAAAAGTGTAAATTTCTTTTTGCATATAACAAACATTTTGTAAATAAACATATTATGTTATCTAAAAGGGCTTTACTTTTATTTCAAAACATGTTGATAAAATATTTTGTTTTGAAATTCCCATAATTTTTGCATTAACTTATTTTTTGTCAAATGTATTTTAATAGTCATAATAAGCAGATTAAACATGATTTTTATATTTGTGTGTTTGAATTTTTGTTTGTCTAACTTTAAAATTTGTCCTACTTTTTTTTTTTTTTTTTTTTTTAGCACTTTTTATATTAAATAAGACTTTTTTTTTGGGGGGGGGGGGGGAATTTTAATGAAAATTAATGTTTAGAAAACATACTTGTTTATTTTAGATGATACCATTTATAATGTGTTTTGTGAGGCCAATTACAATTCAAATAGCTAATGGGAAAAAAATATAAGCTATGTAATTGCTGTCAATTAAATTATTTTAATTATTAGTCTATAATATTTTGTGATAACTGATATATTCGAAATGAATTTTAGGGACTGTATTAAACCTTTATCTATGAATTTTTCTGTACTGTTTAATTAGACAATATCTTTTGTTGTATGTAAAAAAAAAAATTGTTATATTGATTTAAAGGTAAACATAGATTTCAAATTGATTTTAAGGTAAACGGAACATTTAAGTGATTGTTGTTTCTCTATCGCTTTGTATCAAATTATGACATTCTAAGATTTTTTATTAGTTTAAAATTGAAATAATTTGATGCATGAACCCACACTCAGACACCACAGTTAAAACATGAAAGTATAATATTTAATATTTTGTCAACCTTTCCATATCTTTAAGATATATAGTACACATGACCTTATTCACTGATGATTGGTCGCTTGTAGTTTTCTCGGTAATGCCAATTTAAATTAGGAGAAACCTTTAAATATGTTAATTCTCATTGATTACTAACCAAATCTGTTGGATGAGATGAGAAGTACAGTATTGTATTGTTACTGTAAATAACAAATCACCTTATGTTAAAAAACAGCCACAGAAAGCCTAATCAAATTTTGTATTACAACTAGAGCCATTAGTGAAATATGGCAATTTACGACAATTGTATCAATGATATCACACAATGTATCATGATGATTATATTGATTATAAAAATTTTAGAGCAAATGTAATTAACCTATAGATGTATTTCAT
Source organism: Argiope trifasciata (assembly GCA_026543055.1). Taxonomy (NCBI): domain Eukaryota; kingdom Metazoa; phylum Arthropoda; class Arachnida; order Araneae; family Araneidae; genus Argiope; species Argiope trifasciata. Next base: position 1,207,118 of record JAPMOQ010063219.1, read on the forward strand.
ATCAACTGGGTGTATGGCAAATTTAATTGAAATATATAAAGGGATAATATTTTTTTGTAACATTTAGAATGCTATGAATATTATTGTGGGGAGACTCTACTAGCTGAATAAATATTTTTTAAAGACAAAATATTTGTACATATTGAATTCTTGTATAAGATAAGTCAAAGATAAAAATGATGCAGAAACTATTTCCTAGGAGAAACTTACTATAAAAAAAATATTAGTTGAAAAAGGATATATATAGTTATAAACACAAACCAAATATAATATAAAAATTTAATAAAGAAGTTTAAATAATATAAAGATTTTAAATTAGCATTTATTTTTATATACTGCTTACAGCATTAATATTCAGATAAAGGTTGTGATTTTAGGAAGAACTCTTGCTCTTTTGTTATATTGCTTGATAAACATCTCAGATCTGGCATTATTATGTGGTTCTGAAATTTCTAGATTTATCTAAACTATCTTAGAAATTTGCATTTATGGCATTGGAATTTCTTGCTTTAGTAGATTTTCATTATTGTTTTGGGGAACTGAATTCACAATTTAAGAAATTCCATTTTAACCATTTTATTTTGACTGGCATTTGAAATAAGGCTTCATAGATTTATTTCAAAATTGTTAGCAGTAATAGGAAATGATTTTTTTTTGGCAGCTTCTAGAATATTGCTAGGATTTTAATACATTAATAACCTTATATTTCTGTTATTTCTTATTAAACTCATAAATTTATTTAAAATCTTGAAAAAATGCAACAAATATGTTTAATTATTGCTTTGTTCATGATTATGTTAATTTTACTAGCAGTGGAGGATTTAGATATTCTTTAGCTTTAGGCAGTTTATATCATGAAGTTCTAGTAATAATATGGTCTGTTTAATGTCACATTTCTGTACATTTTTAACATGTTAACGATTTATTTTAAGCATTTTTTAATTTTAATATTTTTCTGAATTTGTATTTATTTCATGACTTCTAATTCTCAGCATCTGTTTTTTTGAACTTGATAGTGTACATAGAATTGTTCATTTTTATAAGTATTCTGAAATGTAACCAAACATATAGGAACTTGACCAATTATATTTGATAAAATATTATTGACCTAATATTTTATCATTTATAGATTTTTTATTTTTTTTACAAATTTAGTTATCTGGCAACAGAAAGATTACATTTTTTTCCCCTTCTTTTTCATTTATCTACCTGTGTCTCTTCCTACTCCATTGTCCTTAAGCAGATATGTAATTGGAAATCTTCCACTCTTACCAACATTAACTACAAATTCAAAACCAGCGACCTTCCAAAAATCAAAATGTAATAGTTACTTACAGTTTTTTACATTCTTTGATAAATAAACCGACAAAGTTAAAAAAATGAATAACGACATTTTGAACTACACTTGCATAAACTAGATGTAATAAGCAATTGCAAAGATTATTATGTTCAAACATCATGTTCATTCTACCTGCAAATATTACAAATATATTTATCATTGTAAATTCAGATGACAATTTGAGTTTTTATAAGGGTGTTATGTGATTAAATAAAATTAATAAGTATCAAATATAAGGGATAATCTGTTATCCCCTCTAATGCTTGTGCACTAAGCGCAAACAAAGAGAAAGTTTTGTAATCATCAAAAATTTTGAACTCAAGATTTTAATGAACCTTCATGTTTTCCTGTGTCGGATATACTCATTTTTGGAATTATATTTGTATATGTTTAAGATAATTCAAGAACACATTGAATTAGAAGGATGAAATTTAATATCAGATTCTAACACCAAATTTGCAGATTTCCATTTAGGGAAATCTATATTCATGTAAATACAATAATTCAGATATACAAGGAACTAAATATAAGTACATATTTTTATTAGGAAATCGAATATGTAATCAAGTTTTGATTAAATCCATCTGTGGGTAGTCTGTCTGTCTATTTATTTGTATACAGAGGGATGTGGTAATTTAATATGTATAAAAGATCTAGTTAAATGAAATGTGGTGTGCTTTTTGTTATTAAAATTAGATTTTAAAAGGTTTAATAGATTAAAAATTAGTTTGTGAACATGGAAGTTTTGCTTCCTCTCTAAACCATAATGCATTCAAGGAATGCCAAAGGTTTACTAAAAAACACGATTCTATATCCACTAAGTACATGAAAAAGCTGAATGGTAAATACTACAGGTGTTTTAAAACATCTTTTTCAGAAATATATCCATTTCCAGAGTGTAAGGAATTAAAATGATGCAATTACATTGCTATTCTATATATTAATAGATACTAACATATTTTAAAGACTAAAAATTAACATCATAATCATAAAGTGTTTGTATTAATATTTTAATCTTATTAAAAATAAAGTTAATTTACGTTAAAAATAATTTGCATTTATATTAAAATTTAAATGTTTTAATTGGCAGATTAACGACTTTCTGTGATCACCTGATCGTCAATCAAACTGTAGAGAGATAGCAGGAAGGTGGCAATCATTGAAGATAAATTAGTGAAATCCCTACTGGAGTTGTGACTGTCGGTTTCGATAAAACTTTTCCTCTTAGCAAATACATGTAATGTTTTAAAATTTTTCTCCTAAATGAAGATGTTGGTACGGAGAAAAGCGATGTTAGCTAACGTATTCAGAGGACATAAGCTTACATATGAAATAAAAATTAACAAAATCAGATCCTTAATTAAGGCTCAATATTGCTTTGCTAATTGTTTTAAACATGTATATATATATATATGTGTGTGTTCGCGTGTATAGTGATATATATGTTTTTTATTTAATTTAAAGTCCAATTGATTTCCTAACTTTTATCTCAAATTAACATTCATTTTTATATTCTAGCTCATGTTTTTCCATTCTATTTTATGACCCAGATTCAATTTTTTGATTTAATTAATTTTTAAATTCGTTCTAAAAATTGCTGATTTTTTGGCTCTCACATTATAATTATTACAATGGATGGATAAAAATCCTAATACATACAGCATAATTTCAAAGTTACTTAAGGATCCCTTTAAATCATCGACCAATGCCGTGTTTTCTAAAATAATCTCAATAAAATCATCAAAAAGAAAATTTATGTTTTGCTGCTGTATTGTGATCTTGATGGATCATTTTATCGCTTCCTCCCATGTGCAGATTGCAACCACTAACCTGTAGAAGAATAAATCGAATTTTATTCCAAAACGGTCTTTTTGGCTACACAGATAAAAAAAAAAAAAAAATCACACAAACATATATTTTTATAGTCACGAATCTGTAATTTTGCTTTCCGGTATAGGACATACACGCTGTACTCACAAACATTTGCTATTTGGCGAAAGGGCACCAATGTGCCAGACATGTCAGGTTGATCTAAGTATTAAGCACATGAATTCCCGCACATTTCCCACATGAATAATGTCATCATAAGAAAGACTGATTTATAGTTATCGGTATGGGATGCTATCGGATGTCGCCTGAGTGATCCCATAGCTTTGCGACATTTTTGGCGATTAGGGGATGAATTTGACGACAAAACGGATAATACCCAAAACATCGAGAATTTTCACGATCCGTCCTTTAGGAACTGAGATATGCCCTGATAGGCCTTGAAGATTCTACCCCGCATTCTGGTAACTATAAAAGACCGGCACTCTCAAGCTGAAGTAGACGAATTGAACTACCAGTTGCAGATTGAAGTAGTGAATCGACAGCTAACGTGAGAAGAAACAGAGGAGTGTTTCAGCAGTCTGGAGAGACCTTAGAGCAAAGCTCCAAGGATCCCCTCTCCTGCTGAAACTTGTCCGGCCGCTTTGTGTGCTGTGGACGTTGTAACTATCGAATTTCTACCTGTGGACTACTGTCTACTGTTGTTGAGTTCTGCTGTGTGTTCGTTTTCACTATACATATTTGTCGTCTTTGTGTAAATAAACGTCGTCGTTATTTCTTATTAAGGCATGCAAATTGTGTTTTCCTCACACTACACTAAAACGAACCCGACGGATCAGGCAATCCGTAACTATATATATTGTTACGAACGTCTAGTTTTGCTTTCCTGCTCTGATACTGTCATCGTAAGGAAGAGAGATTGACAGTAATATGTAATGAATAGTGAGTGGGTGTGACGTCAGAAGTCCCAAGGCTTGGCGATAAACTTGGCGACCATTTGGCAACTTGGCGACGAATTTGGCGACTTTGGCGACAAAATGGAAAGTACCTGAAACATCGAGAATTTTCCCGATCCGTCCACTAGGAGCCGAGATCCAGCTAGAACGCTCCTGATTGGTCGAGAAAATGTTAGTCCCGCCTACCACCGGTATATATAAGGAAGAGGGCTTGAAGTCGGAATGAATCAATCGAGTCGGATAAAGTCGAAGCGAAGCAGCGGAGAAAAGGGAAAGGAGATCTGAGGAAGAATCCAGTGGAGTCAAGCCGAAGTGCGGCAGTGGAGATAAGCCGAAGCTGCAGGCCTGGTGTTCAACGAAGACAAGTAAGCGCTGTGGAGTTTATCGAGAAGACTTAAGAGAGAGAGGTCTTGAACTGTGGAGTCCTTAACGGAGGACTGCTAATCTCTGTGTAGCATATACTGACGAAGCCTGCGTCGTGTGTCAAAGCCCGTTGTGTCGTCGTCGGGAACGGAGCTGTCCCGAACTAAGGAGTAGTCCCATTGTACGAAGTAGTAAGTCGACAGTAGAGGCAAGAAGAGACAAAGGAATAGTTCAGCCTGTTCTAGAGAGACCCAGGAGGTGTAAAGCGAATCCCTTAAAGATTCCCTCTCCGGCTGAATCCTGTCTAGCCACTCTGTGGACATTGTCACTACAGAATTACAGCCCGTGGACTACTATCTGCAGTGTGTTGTCCTGTGCAGTCGTCTCGGCTGTAAATAGTTATCCTGTACATAGTTGTCTTGTGTATATTTGTCGTCTGTGTCCTGTCCTGTTCCTGTAAATAAACGTCTGTGTTGTGTTCGTCAACAAAAGGACTGATTGATCATTGTGTGTCATCATCATCTAACACCATACACAACCACTATATAATATACTACGAGGTAAAAAAAGAACCCGACGGATTTTTAGGATTAATAGAGGAAATCCGTAACAATATTTATAGTTACGGATTAACACACACAAATATATATATATGTAAGTTATTTACTTTTCATATCACAAAATTTAATTTCTTTTTAAGGAATTTGTTTCCCATTATTCGCAATGTAACTTGACTTCGCATTGATCGAAATTTCTTCTGAATTTAATAAATCAACTTCCAATGATTTACGCGCGCCTTCTAACTGCATATATATCTTTAAAATGTCACTACATGTCTGTAGAAACCAACTATACTACTAAAAAATTCCCGATTTTTCCCTTTTGCGAAGCGCATTTTTTTATTCAACTGCTACCTTTCAAGAAATAAGCATCTTACACATTTTTGTAAAAATAGATTAAAGTTAAAAACCCTTTGGAATATTTTTTTTCCTTACAAATAATTAAGTTAAAGCACAAAAATGTCATCCCTAAACATTGTTGCATGTATATTGCAGGGAATTTGCATTTTCTTAATATTGTATTTTTTGTACTAAAGCATTTCTTGGAATTTATTATGCACAGGTATTTGCTGAAAACATCCCACGCTCGAAGAACACACGGAAGCACAAGATTCAACCTTCGGCAATTTCGTTCACCCACACGCCAAGAGCATAAAGCAGATATTCTTTCTTTTGCGTATAACTAATTTTGATCATCTTGTTGTGGCATTTGGGCTGGAGGTATATGTCAAATAATCGCTAAATGTCACTGAAGCTGTCAAAAAAAAAAAAAAAAATACACGATAGTGAAGCGATAATGTTTTGATGAGAAAAATGTTGTTTTATATATCTAAGAATTTTTTTAACACTTTTACAAATATAAGGTAATTACAGAAAAATTGCCAACGAATTTGACCACAACAATGAATCTGGGTTTGGTTTTACGGCCCAAGGACCAGGTTTGGTCATTTTGCGCCAAAAATATTTTAGACTGGTTTTCTTTTTAAAAAAATTCTTAAAAACTAAAAGCATTCTTAATAAAAAAAATGCAATGATGCGATTAAATTTGAAAATGAATCTAGGGTTTTAAAGTCCCTTGCATTCAAATAAATGATTGTTCAAACCACATCTATGTGTATGCAAACACAGAAACGGAGTGGGAGGGGCAACTTTAATGAGCTGAATTAATGGACAAAGGGAAGGGGGCGTATAGAGAGATAGATTAAAAAAAGATATTAGTCTATTTGTCAAATAAATAAATAAAAATCTAAATAATTTTGTAATTAATAGCAATAAAGAAGTTTTGGAATTTCTAAAAGGAACAAAATTAATAAAACTAATACTTATGACTTTGAAATTTTTTTCACCAACTTGACCTATGAAAAATTAATAAATATCTGTACTATTATATATGACAAATATTTAAATGAATATATCATTACTAAAAATAAGTGGTTGGTTTTATATAATTTTAAGATTACCAAAAATTATGTTTTGAATGGTATTTTTATAAAAAAGCAAAAGGCATTCCAATGGGTACAGCTTTCTCAAGTGCTTGAACTGATATTTTCATATATTATTAAGAGAAAAGAAGAATTAAAAATAATTTAAGAAATGGCTGGAGATTTATTGATGATTTAATTTTGATTAATTTAGAGAATACCAATATTGTTACAAATTGCTATCCTAAAGACTTAATACTAACAGAAGCAAATAAAAATCATCATGTGTATGTTACTTATTTATTAATACTTACTAAGTTACTTATCTGGATTTAAGATTCGAAATTGCAAATGATAAAACAATAATTTTTATTTATGATAAAAGAGACGAATTCAGCTTTAAAATAATTAAACTCTGTAATTATCACTCCAATATTAACTCTAAAATTTTAAAAAATTAAATTTTTACACAATTTAATAAAATTAAAATAGTTTGTAATAACAAAATTTCATTTATAAAAGCAACAAATAATTTGTAATTTCTATGCAATATGTTTTGAAAACATCATTAAAAAATTAATTTTTCAAAAGGCATTGCAATATTGATATTTTAATTTAAAAAAAAAAGACGAAATATTAATTCTTTTAACCAAAAATAAAATAGACTTTCTGTTACTAACTTACTAGATGGCTCTCAGAATCTCCATTTATTTATTTCTTTGAATGACGTTACAGTATTCAAATCGAATAGGGAATAGGACACTTAAGTAAAAATTTCTTCGTCTGTTGTTGGTATGTTTTTTCCTCTTTATTTTTTATATTATGTCGTTTTACTTTATATATTTTTGCTTTATTTGGTGAGGTTTTTAAAGTTGTTTTGTTTTGTGTCTCTTCTGTTAAAATGATGTATCTCTTTGGCTTTAATTTTTGGGGTATTTTCGGGTCACCAGGGGGTCAATCTTTCAATTCCAGGTGAATTCTATTGGACAATGTCTGATTCCACACAGAAAAAAATTCTCTTATTTTAAATCCCTGCTTGAGGGTAACCTTTGAAAAAGTTTTCAGGCCGAATTATTTTTCTATTTGTTGTAATTTGAATATATTGTATTCCTTTTAACTTGGATTTTATTGCTAATTTATTTAGATTCATTTGTATTTTATTAGTAGTTGCATCGGCGCTCACTAAATGCAATGATAGTTCTTTAAGTTTTTTAAATTTTAATCTTGTTCGATTCCGAAATAAAGTTTAGTTTCGATTCCAATATTTAGTTTCGTTTCCTTTCTTAAATTATTTTTGTTTCCTAAATAGGTTTTGTTTCATTTTGCTTTCATTTTTGTAGTTTAATTCCGAAACAATTTTTAGTTTCGATTCCAACATAATTTGTTTCGCTTCTAAAAAAATTTTTAGTTTCGTTTTCCGAAATAACTTAATTTTTAATGATTTTTGTAAATTAGTTTTAATTATATATATATATATATATAAACTTTCTGACTTAGATTGAAGTGCATGTGTTCGCATTGACTTATTAAAATCGTTATTAAAGAAATAAAAACAAATTATTATTTGTCCATAATAAATTGTATTACTAATTATTCACATTAATACTTATGTTATTTCTAATTAAAAGAGTCTGTTAAATAATAAATTTTAATGTTATATTTGTCCAGAGCTTGTTAGTTCATTGCAATTTTTCGTGTTAAAGAAAATGCTTTTATTAGTAGATAAAAAAACATTAATTAATAATTACGGTTATCATTATTATCATTATTTTTTGAAAAATTTCATTACTTTCATAAGTTTTTTTACTATGATATTTTCAGATTAATTTCTATTGTATGCCTACCAGTTATTAAAAAAAGAGCATCAAAAATCATTAAAAATGTTTCGAGATTTGTTTGAAGTATCTGAACTCTTAGAAAAGATCGATTTTGGTAAAAGTGGCAATTTAAAAAAAAATTCTTTTGTTGGATTGACCAATCTTTGAACTATTCAAAAGAGGTTTACTTTTATCTCTACATTAATCAAGATATTAATATGTGAGGATTTAAATAACTTGAATCGCTGATTTAAAGGGCAAAAAACATGTGAAAAATTTGTATAAACACAAATTTATTTTTGAATACGGAACATTTTTTGCACGGAAAAACGCAAAATACCATTGAGAATTTTTGTGGAAATTTGTACCGAAAGATGTCTTTATTGAGCTTCGAACCCTCAGATAAGGGACATTTATGGCTAATAAATTTAAACGAAGATTTTATAGGATTCCTGAATTTCCTTAGGGTTTTTTGAAGTATAGCCTAGTGGAAATCCAAGTTCAACAAAACTAGAATAAATGAATCTAAGCGGCATTCACTTCCAAATACATAAATTACGAGAAAAAAGCTTCTTCAAAAAGAAAAATTATTAAATCTGGGGATTAAGAAGCTATAACCCATAAATGAAGAATTCTAAGTACATACACACATGATATATTATTAAAACATATTACTCTATACTTTAAAGTTTTTTTTTTCTTTTCAAAATTGATTTTGACTTATTTTTTGCTTATTTAAAATAAAATAAAAACCTCGAAACATAATGATCATATTACTATGAAATTTGGTAGACTTCGTCTGTAAACTTTTTTCTAAGGACGGAACTAAAAGAATTTAGATTGAGTGAATATTCTTTTTTAATTTACTGCCTATTGTTTGAATAATAACGTCATAAATTTACTAAAAATTGCACGATAAATCTTTGATTGGTTCGAAAATTGTTATTTCTTATTATAACCATGTGCTTGTAATTAATTCCCTAGAGAAAACTGTGTAGTTTATTTTTGTATAAGTTTTATTCAGATAAGAGTAATAGTTTTTGGTGTAGCCAATTTGAAGTGTTTCAAGAATTTGCTCAAATTTATTCTGTTAAATACCAATTTTCAAACATGATTGATATTTGTTTCAAATATCGGCATTCAGTTGCTAATCTTTCAAATATTTAAACTCAGGAATATGGTTAAAGTGTATCTACACCATTTTTTTCTAAAAAAGTGCTTTTAACGTGTTCGGATGTATTAAAAGGCATCAGCTGCATACTCTGATTTCTGATCTGTAAATGAATAATAAATAAATAAAGGATTTATTTTCATGGGTTGGTTTCAGAAATTGTAATGTTTCTTTAATTTAGCCTTATGATGATACTTCAATATTTAGATTTGATTATATTTGTTCAGTTGTTAATTATTGAAAATATCCATCTTGTGAATCGTCTTGTTTTGTGACTAAATACATCCTTTTGCTTTTTTACTCCCCCCATCTCCTAATTCTTTCTAATGAAATATATATTAACACTAGAAAGACGGAGACTTAGTGTATACCTAGATTGCTCCAAAGCAGTCAAAATGACTGCATTGTGAAAGAATAGTTAATGCGTAAAGAAATTTGTTTAAAATTAATTTTTAATATTTCTTATACTATTTACAGTCATATAGCAAGTTATTAGTAAGTATTAACAATAAAAAGATTAAATAAATTTGGAACAAAAAAAATTATTCATTATTTGTACATTTTAAGCAAATATAAGTTGAAATCTTTTTATGTGTACATCTTCCACAATCACACTTTTGACATTTTTCACAAATATTATTTGTTTTGTTTTTGTTGCAAAGTCGTACTTGAATAAATTTTCATTTGTTTAAATATGTTATATTTGATGTTTGTAGGTCCTCATTTCCTGATGACTTTCTGATGACAAGCCTGGCATTAAGATACGAATGACAAGTAACGAACAAGCGACGGTAATCAAAAAATATATAAACTGTTATACGAAATCGGAGCTGATCTGATTTAATATAATCCGATTGGCTCCAATTTCATATAAGAATGTACTCAATTCAATAGTAAAAATCATTTGATTATTTAAAAATTTCCAAGCATTCAAAATGACTGCTTTTAGGCAATACAGGTATAACACATATGTACAGCGGAAATGAAAGAGGGGGGGCAACTACAATGATTAATAAACGCATTTATATGTTGTATAAAAAGTCATAAAATTCTAAGAAGCTGTGTCATTATATAAATAATCGTTTTTCTAACTGAAATTGAAAAGAAGTGAAAATGACTGCCTTAAGCAATCTAGTGTTAAACGATCAGGTAAGCAAGCATTTCTCCAACAAATATCGATTTTTATATTATAGTATCATTTCGAAATTGAATATTGACATGCAAACATTATTTATTGCCACTCAGCGTGTTAGAAAATGCTGACTTCGTATCATCGCACTTTTCATAATTAAAACGAAATAAATGTAGAATAAAAAAGTTGGAAAACTGAAAAGTAAATTTATGAGAATTTATTTATTATTTATATATTTTTTGTTATTATTTAAAATAAGGAATAACATAATGTGAACGAAAATAAAATAACATACAGTGAAGTAAAAGGAAAATACTTTGCATCATCTTGGTCTTAAATGAAAGACAAAAAAAGCATTTAAAATCCATTCTTTTAATTTCAAAGAATTCTCAATTTAATTACAAAGGAAAGAACATGTTTTCACTAAACATTTTTTAAATCTTTTTTTTTTTTCTCTTTTTTCGTCTGTCCATGTGTTTCAAACTTAGAGCAGCATATTGTTTTTAAAATAAGATTTCGAAAGATTTTTTTTTTTTTTTTCCTTTTGAAAAATTAGTGCATGAGTATGAAGATGAAAGAATTGCAATTTTGTGATTGAAATCATTGCTGAGTCAAATATTTTTATTATCTCAGATTTAAAATTGTTTTCGTTATTAGATTTTGACATCCTCGATTTTTATGTTCATGAAAATAGACAGGATGTATTAAAAGGATGGTAGAAAGGCAAGCAGTTTCAGACACACTCGAATATTTTTTAACCATCGATATGTAAGATGGTTAGTTGAATTTTATCATACTAAGTTTAGCACAGAGCTTGTTTAGCTTGTGGTACATGTACCACTAGTGGTATAGTATGATATTTTTTTGTCGTATATTTATAAAAAACTTTAATGAATACTGAAAATGAACGCAAAAAACTCGTCTCTTTTAACATTTTGTTTTAATATTTGTCATTCGGATGTTTAGATATCTCTGCATTTATGGTGTTCCTTTAAATTGATGTCTATAATAGTGTCTATGCTGGTCATGTGTTAGGATATAGTAGTAGATAATATTTCAGAAAAAAGAGATCAAATAAAAGTATGCTAAATGTGTTCAAAAGCATATTTTAGAACAAAATATGGATGGATAAATAACTACATTGTCAACAAAATGATAAAATCTTTCTTACCATGCAACAAATAATTTCTTTGTAAAATTGTATTTTTTGCCATGATATTAATTAAAAATAAACATGACATGTTGCACTTTGAATGCTTGCTGCTATGAATAAAAAATGAAATACCGATATTAATAACAAAGAAATATGCTTATTTGTCAAATTAATCTTCAACAATAACAGTTTCAAAGTTCAAGCCTACAGCTTATAGATTAGAATCCTAATTTCCTCTCACGAATTTCTGAGAAAAGTAATTGTTGTTATACTGTCATGAAAATATCAAAATACGCTCACTGAGTGGACGATGTAAATGCCCAACTGATAATGGATAATGGTGTTTAATCGACCATGAAATACGATACACAGGTAATAAAGCCCAGATGTAGATAAAGCAGCTGTTTCTGTAAACAGCAGCAGACCAGCAGTTAATCAGTATTAAAAAAACCGCAATAAGAACAAAATAGATCAGTACTCAGTACTCCAAAGAGAGGAGTCTCTCGACCAATCGCTTAAGTTTAGCTCAATTCTCTTTCTTCACTCTGCACCGAATTCGATAATTCATTTCGTGGCTCCCATGATAAGGAATTGATTGTTCTACAGCAAACGGTGGAATTCGAATCCTAATGATGCAATCGTCAAGATTCTCGAATATTCTGAGTTTTTCATATCAAGGGAAAGGGAGGTGGTTATTGATTCGATATCCATTTAGTATCATGGTTATATCTGCATAATTGGCTTCCTTACTGCGAGAGCTATTGTGTGAGGAAATACTATTACAAATTCGTAATAATATTTAAGTTCGAATATATATCTTAAAAAGACGAATACATGTGCATGTGTGTGTGTATTAGCTATCTACAGGCCAGAATATTTGATCTACACCTACCAAATTTGGCACATATTCATTTTGGAGGAGGGAAATATACTTTATTTTTTTGAAAATTTTAAGTAATTACAGATTTAGCTAAACTTTTGATGTTTTTCTATGATAATTACCGAAAATACTATTGTATAAAAATAAATTTTAAAACATTTTAAAATTATTTTAAAAACTAATTATAATTAATAATCACATTGTTTATTTTTAATCAATTTTTTTAAATATTTTAAACATATTTTTCAATATCTTATTTCCTACTAAATAAAAATAAAATTTAACATTCACGACCGCATTACAAAGGCATAAGGAAAATTAATTCTGATTAATGCATTGTCATTACATTGATAAAAGCTAATATTAAAATATTAAGTTAAATCTTAATACAAAATAAATTTAGAGAAAAAAATTAATTTTCAAAACTGGAGGAAAAGAAATAAAAATCGTGTCTGGAGGAAAAGAAATAAAAATGAAACATTACTTAAAAAAAAGATACCTTCACGAATAAGGTTTCTAGGAAATGTTAAGATATTTGTATTATTTATTCATTAAGTCTGGAGTACTTAAGACAACCATAATTTATATATTATCTATAGAATGTTCACTCTGAATATCAATACCTAATCTCTAAGCAGTTTGTATTAGGCAAACATATATCATAAAAAATGATGTCATGCAGTTTGAGTCAATAAATGTTCTGATGAATGAGGAATTTTATATTTTTTTAAAGATCTTCGATTAGATGAGTAATATTTAGTAAAACACCATTGAGGTACTAACATTTTAAACAGAAATAAAGGTCCTTTATTAAAGCTAAAACTGAATGAATTATGAAAATTTATATATTGTGGTGGAATATAAGTTATTATGATCTGTGCAGGAAGCAACATGACTATGTTTTCAGGAGCATTTCTTTAATAACCACATTCACACACTGAACAAACATAAGACAAGACATTCATGCGCGCAGCTTAACAGTATAGTATCATATCTCATTCTGATTACACTTGCAATGCGCAATGTCTTATGGAATGGCATATGAGATAGCCTTATCAGGCATCGCAATCTAGTATCCAAAAGAGAAGATAAGAGTTATGTAACTGTTACAATATTTATATATTGTATAAACTCCCGGATTTTGACAGCTCCATCGCCACGTTTAAAGAATATATGCCAATGAGCGCTCGGAGTTTTCCCAAGGCCGATTAGCCTGATGTCATAAACTGTTGATTGTCCTAAAATAGTAATATTAATAAATCATAACTTGGTCAGAATTGGTCGCAAAAGATTGTTTGATTTAAAAAATGTCAAGAATATTTCATTGAATACGATTTCTTAGGAAAAAAGGACCGTAAAAATTTAGGATTCATAGTTTTTTTCAAAAGTATATTTATTGGCTGAAACAAAATAAAATATTATCATCTGCATGATATAAATGATATTATGCCTTCTGAAAGAAAAATGAAAACAAACTGAATTTTATAATGAATCAAATAATCTTTATTGAATAATATTTTGGAAACATTGTACGAATCATGAAAGAAATTCTGATGAGCACATAAGATTCTGCACGCTTCTCTTTTCTATATACCTATTTTTAAAAATATGCTTGCTTTCAGCAACAAAAAATCTTTTTGTGATAATTGAAGCTTAATCACTTCCTCTACAATTTATCATTCAAATTCCATGAGAACTGATAGAAAATTTTGAGAGAAATATAGTTTAATGATCATAATGGCTTTTATAGGCAAGGCTTCTTTCTAGAATAGTACTATTTATATAACAATCAAAATTTGTTCAAAAATATTTTGCTGAAAAAAGTCATCAAGAAACTAAATAAAATATAATATTTAATTGAAAATTTTAGCAATCATTAATTCCAAACCAACTGATCTCCAAAGGCGTTTATTAATAAATAAATAAATAGAAATAAAAAAGTAGTATGGGAGTATTTTTTGATCAATAACGCACTTCAAAATTAATAAGAAGTTGTTAAAATTAGAATTTTTTAATTAATTAAAAATTTAATTGAATTTTTGAAAAATTCTTTCTAAGAGCGAATTTGTTACTTACAAATTATTGTTCAAGTTTTATAATTATAGACCCAATGAATTATTTAGAGCATTTGGAACAAATTCTGCATCAAGTATGATGTAATTATGAGTAAATTGAATAATCATCACCATCCTGACTACTCTCTTGTAAGAATTGTGATTGAATTCTAATGGTCATTTTCGCACACAGAACAATTCCTTTTGTATGAGGTACGTTCTGTCATTCGGAATGGAGGTAACAAGCCCTTTGGATATTTACCTATTATGGGAAAGAGAATCATTCACCATATTGGAAGATTTTCATCTCTTATAAATTAATAGCAAAGAGTGGTCTTCCAAAAATTTTCTCGTTTACTCTCTCATAAAGATGTTATATCAGAAAACACTTTGCATGGCGTCGGCGTTCAAGAGTTACAAAATATTAACTTTTCTTGTGCATTTAGCATTTCTTTCCGAATCTATCGCGTAATCTTCGTTGAGTTATTTGGCTGTTAATTCCTGTTTTGTGGTGAAAAGTATTCGCAAATCGAATTTGCATTATAGATAAGTTTTTCCCTACCGATGAGGAAGCAAAAATTTGACATAGAACTACAATTGTAGTCACAAAATATCATACCAAATTTGATATATTTAAGTCACTGCGTTTAGACATCGCATTTACATGTTTCTGAAATATCAGACTGACAGATATCCAACCTTTTATTGGATTTGGTTCAAAATTTTATAGATGTCCATAATATTATTGATAAATCTGTGTGCCGAATATTAATTAATTAGTTTTCTTCGTACCATAGTTATTGTGTTAATGTATATTCACGCAGAATTCCTCTGAAAATTTAATCTCAATTCTCAAAATTGAATAGAAATCTACAGACTTTAAGCATCTATACCAAAATTTAAAGCATATAGCAATTTTGAGTTATCTTTGTCACAGACAAACGGATATTTCCGTTTTTCGAACTCTGGAGGTCTAAAACGTGGAGGTTTGTCAAAATCTCAAGTTTGAATTTTATGAGATTTGCTGTACTTTCTATGTACATTATATGCGAGAAAATAAGAAAAAAAGTTTAATTTTAAAAGAAATTTGAGAAAATTATTTATTGGATGCTTAAACATATTAAAATGATCACGAATTGAGAAATCAAATGAAAGATAATGCTTAATAATAAATAATATTGAGTTAACAGTTCTTCATAGTGTCCTTTGAACGGACATTATTTTTATATTTACCTCTCACATATATTTTGCAGACACTGTCTATGATCCGCAGCCCGAAACATGTTGCATTGATATAAAAAAATAGTATGTTGGTCAGTAAAAAAGAATATAAAATAAAATAAATCAAAATTTGTATAAAAAATATTTAATAACATTTTAAAATTAAGTAATATAAAATTTATTGAGAGTATATTTGTTAGAATAGTCCTCTAATACCTTCAAAAGTGCATTTTCACACTCAATTCGGTAAGACTGATTTATTAAGGAAGACATCTCCGTTTCCATTTTGATAGACTTCTTGACCACTGGACATTCTTTCTTATTTAGGGATCAAGTTTTATCGGCACTTAGATGGACATCACATTCTGATAGATAGCTTTGTTTTTCTTTTCTACGCAGTCAACTTATTTTAAGCGATTTCCCAAATCGCCGGGGAATCGTATGATTCATTGTCCACTCAGCCCTACCCAACGCCTCTGGTCACTTACTCTAATATAAGACGAGATAAATGCACAATGAATATAATCCAGATTCAGCAAAATTATTAAAATATAATTGAAAAACGTCATAAATTTTGAGCATCGAATAGTAAGTTTTGGTGACAGACAATTGCGCTTATATTAATTCATTATCGTTATCCAATGGAGTATCCTCCAATTTTAAACAACGAGGAAGGATTAAATTTTGTATGGTAATATATATTATGAAACCTCTTTCCTAACTTTTAAAGGGACTTATTTTTTTATCTCTATAAAAAAGGTTTTGAGTCTCAAATATTATAACAAAATGTTATAATATAGAATTTAAGAGATGGATTTCAAGATTCAGTAAGTCTTGAGTAAAATTAATTTAAAATTTAAAAATAATTTTAAGGAATTTTGGTGTAAAAACCACATATTAAATTTCATCCATCATATCCATTGTGTCTTTGAGCTATCGTATTCAGAGGGAATGATATATAATTATAAAAATGTATTTTCCTACCGAAGAAAAGAATTAAAATATGGAAAAAAATTCACACAATGGATATGAAAATTCTCCAAAACTTTACATTTTCTTTTGGCGATTACAAGACTTCCGCTTTGTATAATTCATACATGAATAAAGTCATGTTTAAAATGCAGCAAGTCTTCACTAGCAACCAACGATGTTGCCATAATCTAGGTTAATATCACGCACTCTTAAGTTTCAAATCTTAGCTTAATCAGATTATATTTGTGAACTTATATAAAGCACAAAATTCGAGCTTTGATCATGGCTATCTGTTGTTCTTATATTTATTCTCTAACTGAAATATTACTTTAAATTCGAGCTTTGAAAAAAATGGCAAAAATTGTTGCGACCTTTTTAAAAATAACTATTAAAATTATAAATCAAATAACAATCTTACTATTCAAGAAAAAGAATGGAAAAAACACACGGAATACAGGCATTTCCACTGATGTCTCTTCCAGTATCTTATATGGAGAATTATGACTAGCTGAATAAATTTTCTTTTGTGCTTCTTGCCATTCAAAAATGTGTTTTAAATATTGCAAAAATTTTAAACATTTTAAACCTTCTGCTGAGATTATTTACCCTTTTCTCATTGCTCCTTTCATTTAATCCTTTACTATAATCCCGCAGTAATGGCATCGCGTCAATCGCTTTTTATTTCTTTTATGTATAAAAAATACACAAAAAATATTTTAATTGTTGAAAAAATCACAATTGAGATATTGACAAATCTTCAAATTTTAGAAACCTCCTGAATTCGAAAAACAAGTTTTTGGAATCATATCTTCCCCGTTGTGATTTTTTTTTTTTTTTCAAAAATACTTTGTGCTAAATGGATGAAATTCGGTATATGGTGTATAATCTAAATTTGTAGATGACTATTAAGCACTGAAGGAGACGCCATTTCGAAAAAATCTGTCTAATACAAAGGAACATGATAACTGCAAATCGTAAAAAGTTACATAAATATAATTAAACACACAAGTTTAGAATTAATATATCTATATCAAATTTTGAATATAATTCGTCAAAAAGTTGATCGTCTATTAGTTTGTACTTCAGAAAGATGAAAATATGATAATGATAATTCACAAATGTAATGATGGAGGCAAATGAGATTTTGTACACAGTTTAGATTTTGTGCATTGAAAATTAGAAAAATTTTAAACATTGAAAAGATTAAACCTTCTGTCAGTCTATACTTGTTCAATTTACATTCGGAAAAATAATAACACATGTATTGCTTTCTTATCCATATAAATGCGCTTTCTTTTAAAGTTTATGAGTAATATTTTAAATTACTCTACCTACAAATTAGTATTTACGAAAGAATTGTATAAACTGATATTGACTGGGAGAATAGTTTTACTTAAAATCCCAAACTTTTGCAGAAAAAAAAACATTTCCTAAAGTCTAGCTGTGCGGATGAAATATATTGTTTAAAACTAACATAAGAAATATTTGTTGCGGAAATACATCAAAGTGCTATACATGCTGAAGATTTTTTTCAAAAATATACATTTCCTTCCACGAATCTTCTGAAAGCAAATGCATAAAAATCCGTAAAAATAATTGAAACGCCTTCTCCGTTTCATAGTATATTTATGTTCCCTGCATAAGGCTAAAGAAATGCATTTTCCTGCTTTTTAAAACTTTGACAAGAAATATTATGGCAGTCGAAATACTACTCTTACTTTTCTAGCTAGACTCAAGTAAATACACTCCAACGTATGCCTTGATAACTTTATTTTTATCAGATTTTATTAAAACGAAAACAAAACAGATATCTGAAGGCAACATTGACATATTGATTTATGTTTTAAGAATTTTTCAGACAAAGATATATTGAAAGAAATAGAGATGGCATAGATTTATTTTACCATTTATTGTTTATCTTTGGAAGACCAAATAGATAGAATTATTATTTGATTATTATGCCTTTAAAATCTTAATTCAATAATTCATTTTTAATCGCTTTTTATTTTATATAAAATTCTAAGTTAAAGACATATATAAATATTTTACTAATTTGAGATTGCTTACAGCAGTTTTATACAATCGATAAAATTTCACGTTCCCTTGTATGACCACAAACGAGTTACCCCTGCTTGTCTAAGCAACTGGGATGATCTAAAAGACCGTCGCTACTACAGCACATGTTGAAAAATGAGGTTGAAGTTCTAATGGCTACCACAACTGAAACAGCCATATTTGTTGTCATTGTCTGAGCCTGACCGGACAACGATTGATTATTTTTCCGCGCCCTTTCATTGGAGTGAAAATATATCGATCCCGCAATACACAGAAATTGAAATAGAACGTAAAAATTTGAAGGACAGTTTTTTTTCTCAAACTGTGTATTATATTTTATCCTTATCGTAAGATTCGTAAGTAGATTTTATTTAACACATATTTCTCGTAAAAATAAAATGTTTGACACTAATTCTCGTTTAGAAAAATATATGATTTCCACTGCGTAAAAAATGTAGGTCTTCTGCTAATTTTATTGTTATTCTTTTTATTGATTATACAGAAGTAAAAGAAAAAACTATAGACTTTTCTTTAACAGATTTTGTTAAAAAACTTTATTTCGATAAATAGTGCATTTATTTTTTCTGTTTACAAAGCCTTAATAATGATCCTTAATTGATTTTGAAAATGGTCAAATTTTGCTTATAAAAATGGCAATAAAGGTGTTAGAAAGAATGCTTGTATAATGCAGGTCATTTCAATACATTTTCTAATTTCATCAGAGTTCTATATAGAAAGAGAAAGAAGACGGGGGATCTAAAAATATACCTTTTGCGATGAAAGTAAATTTGATCACCAAAACAAAAAGAACATTATAATGGTAACAGACTCCAAACCAAGCAGCGCTTATTATGTGTCAAGGTAAACAGTTTACAACTACATAAAAAAATCATTTAAAAAAATGGAAACATCACTCAAAACGGAATCAAACAGATATTGGGAATTGTTTATTTGAACTGAGAGATACATTTCATGGATCACAGAATAGATTTATATAATATTTTCAGACATAATTTTCGAAAATGTAATAAAAATATTACGAGGTCAAATCTAGGACTTTTTAGTGCTATTAAACGTGTAATTGTATGGTTCATTTATCTTATAACTGCAACATGTCTTTCCTATTTTTCAAGTAAACTACAGGTATGAATCAGAATTCTTTTTCTTAGCTGTCGTGAATGGAAGAATAGCGTGTATTATTTGATGAAAACGGCTCGAATTTCATTACAGTAATCGAATATATTTTGGGGAATCGATAAAAAAATAAGAAA